>CM026412.1:34070651-34116652 GCA_014858505.1 Corymbia citriodora subsp. variegata | reverse complement strand
GAAGGGGTGAATTTGCCATTATAGCCAAGTGAGATGGAGTTCAAATGCTACAGAACTTGTTTTGTGGAGGGAAGAATCAGCTCTTTTGTTCACGCTTTATAGAGCTGCGCAAGCTTCCAAATTGGAAATAATATGTTTCGCTTTTCTTCTCTCTATTACAGAGATCTTGACTCTATTAAATTCTTCAACGCAAAAATAAGGCTTTGGCTAACAAAAACATCAGTAGAAACTGAAGTTGATCTCCTGAGACATGGACATGACACCATATTGCGAGAGATTTTTTTTTTAATAAACCTAAGGGTATTTGCAATGGATATGGCCAATCATATTGTGTCTCAACGCAAGTCTCACATTTTAAACTTCAAATAGCTTGATCCAGTAGTTTAACCACCCGATCCATTCTACAAGGGCCAAGTCTCCAAAAGGAGTACTGCCCACTCGTCCTGGTGATGATTTCCCAACCCTCCTCAGATCGGCTTGAATCTAATCTATCCTTGAACAGCACAATTTTACTAGAAGGGCTCTTGCTTTGAACCCTCCAATACCATCCAAGTAGACCAAGCCTCAAAAGGAGTATTCAAGCGTAATCATGTGAGGCAAAGGAGTGCCAAGAGTGTAATCACACCATATGAGATCTTCTACTTATGAATAATTCAAGAAAGTCTCTTATTCAACGTAGAGCATTACAAATAGACTTAACTTATGCAATGACTGCTCTCAGCATTGTCTAATTATAGAAATTGCTTCCACAATTTTCATAGTAAAAGAGAAATAGAACAAGCATATGCCACAGTACCTAGGTTTTTCATCCACGATTTATTTTAGTAAAATTAGAGCATATACTATCAGTAGAAAGAAAATTCTCTTGCCTCAATTCACTTTTGATTCGAGGGTTTTAATTTTAAACACCCTTTCACTCATTAATCATCAAAGTAAAGATGGATAGGACCACTCAGGAATAAGACCATAATAACTATGACTCTTCATTTTATACTGAAGTAGGTAAAATAAGCTCATTGAAGGAAAAACGAACATTGGCTTGATCTCTTTCTTTTCTCTCATATGATCGTGGTTCCCAATCATGATTTATAACGGATATCTCCCATTCTCTTTCTTCAATGATATTTTATTTACGTACCTCGTCCTTTTTTAAGCTTTGATTGTTGCTCACTCCCCTCAACTGTAGCAGCGGAGAATCTTCTTTTCCAATACCTTTCTAACCTAAAGAAACGGTGGCCCACTTTCTTGCTAGGTCAAAAAGAAAAAGGCAAAAAGGCCCAAAGAATAAACAATCCGAAAGATAAAATACACTATCGATCGGACTCCAAGTCTCCCCGATACTTCATCGAAAAGCACGAGAGGGGGTCTGTCTTCCACGGTTGACCCGTGCAACGCGTGACTAGAAGTTTTGTTAGTCTCTATTCTGATTTCTTCTTCTGAGAAAAGTCATTGTTTTATTGCGAGAACTTTTGAGGAAATTGCATGCTTCAACCTGTACAGATTTCATAATTGTGTAATGTTTATTGTAAACGAAGGTAATGGGAATTGTTATTTTCATCATTGTTGACTTTAACTCCGTTAAAGTGGTGTATAGACCAAATGAAGGCAATGCGAATTGTTATTTTCATCATTGTTGACTTTGACTATGCTAAAGTGGTGTACATGTGGATTACGCTCATTATCAATGTTATCTTCAACTTATATTAAGTAGTGTATAGACAAAATGAAGGCAATGCGAATTGTTATTTTCATCAATGTTGACTTTGACTATGTTAAAGTGGTGTACGTGTGGACTACGCTTGTTATCACTGTTATCTTTAACTTATATTAAGTAGTGTATAGACCAAGTGTAGGCAATGCGAATTTTTATTTTCATCATTGTTGACTTTGACTATGTTGATGTGGGGATGAGGGCCCGGAGAGAGACAATGTTTTCTTAGGCCTTTCGCTGCCTGATCGGCCATCACACTATAGGATTTGGAGTTTCACGAATAGATTTAGGCTCCGTTCATTTCACAGAAAATAACTTCCAAGAAAATATTTTCCAAATTTTCCGATGTTCATTTCATGGAAAATAAATTCATTGAGGAAAATATTTTCCATGAAGGAAAAAAAAGTCTTCTAAAGTGGGGGAAAATATTTTTCACACTCACTCTCTCCTATCTTAGACCCCCTAATAGTCCTCACTTCTTTCTTTCTATTTTTTTTTTAAATTAATTAATTATTTTTTCATAAATTTGAATTTTTTTATTTTTTAATAAAATCAATTTATTATTGTTATTATTTTTTATTTTTCTAGCTCGCCGATTTGGCCTCGCCAAACAGTGGCAAGGCTCAATAGTCACAGATCGGTGACGCCCAAGTGTCACTAGAGGCGGCGAGGCAAGCTCGAGGCGTGGCTGGCCGCCACCATGGCTAGTGACCGACCAAGGAAGGAGAGAACACAGAAAAAAAAAATTAATAATCAATTTTAAAAAATAAAAAATAAAATATGAATAAAATTATTGAAAAATAATTTATAAAGGAAAATATTTTCCAAAGTGAACAGTAGAAAATATTTTCCATTTCCAAATCAAGTTTCATCTGAACACCGGAAAATAATTACGTTATCCTAGAAAATAGCTTCTTGAAAAATATTTTCTAAAAAATTAATATTTTCCGCGAAACGAATGGAGTCTTAAATTATGCAATAATCATTTCCAATGTGACGAGATCAATTAGTTGCTTGTGGAGAACTTTTTCAACTAGTCTTTCAATAGATTTTTCACAGTTGACGATGGGCAAACGTAGCATAGCTTTCCAAGTCACTTCCATATTTCTCATAGAAAAAGAGAGAGCTTCTTCTACAATTGACCCGTTAAACGCGGGAGGGGAAGACTTGAAGTTTTCAACTCTTCTTTTGTTTTCTTTTGTACGAGCAAGTCATTGTCTTCTTGCGAGAACTTCTTACGGCAGAAATTGCATGTGCTACAACGCCTTTCATTTTTAAAAAAAAGTGATATCACGCGATCAAAATCATCACCATTGGGCATAGAGATGATGAGAAAGATATTGCTAAAATCCGTTAAAGATTCACTTGATTAACCAAACAAGAAAAGAAGAAGCAAACCAAGGTACTAGCACAACCTAAGGCCCCTTGTCCACCAAGGCCAAAAAGATCACCATCTCTTATTGTGGACACCTCTGCTTTTCCTGCTTCCAACCTTAACCAGATTCAAATTGACGTTTAGGAAATCAAGACCACTCTCGACTCTCTGACTCGATACATGATAAAAATCAAACGCACAATCTTAAGCTTGCATTGCTACAACCCCATCTATCTTGACCCTGAGCCAATTCAACCTGGAATGCTTAGCTCTTCATAGCAACGCAAATGCCCTTGCACTTAAATTTTCAAATCTTTATGTGTTCCTATTTTTCTTTGGCTGCTTAAGCCATACCCATATCTATTGATCTCATGTATGAGCCTTCCTTTTGCTATCAATCAAGTTGAATTTCCTACGTATTTTTTTGATTGATGACAAAAAGGAGAGAGTTGACTTGATGTGAATATTTGAGTATGATATTTGCTCCTAATATTGCTCAAAATATTTGCTCGCTCATGATATTTGCCCATATAAAACATCTGCTGATCTAATGCAAAAAATCTGCTTATTTCTTGATGAATATTACTAACTGCAAAAATGGTTAAGATATTAGGAACAAAGCATCAAATCAGAGGGAGAACTCAAATGTATCATCAAAAGCTTTTCAATTGTTATTTCTAAAACCCCATACTTTGATGATATATCTACTAAAAGATCTTCTTGCCAATATATTTCAACTTACAAGATTGTCTAGTCCATATCTCCAGACTTATTGCAAATATCTTGAGAAGATCTTGTTTACAAAATATTCAAACAACCCTTGATATTTTTTTTCATATTTGCGAGATAATTTTGTCATCATCAAAAAAAAAGGAAATTGTTGGAGAAACATCTCCAAGTAATTTTGATGATGTCCAAATTATGCTTAGTATAATATTTACTTTAGTGTACACAGATGTTTAAACCAAAGGACTGCATAACATCCATAATGTAATCCATTGAAAAGGAAGTCGCAAAATATCCTGATGAGGAAAACAGTATCAGTGGACCTAAAAGATCAATTGTTGATGATGTTTGTGTTAAAGCTTTAAAGATTAGGTCAATGGTGCCGTAACAACCAAGTACATCTAATGATGTTCATTGGGTTAACAAACTAGCCATTGTGACTTTGGATTCGCATAGCAACAAAATCCAAATGAAACATATAGTTGGGTAGCTAGGTCATCTGACACGTCCGTTAGAGACTGTAGCTAGATGAGAATAGCTTGTTATTTCTAGGTGGCCTGTAAATGTCCCAAGAAAAGAGCTATATGGGTAGCTCTACCTATGGATAACAACTCAACGGTAACTCTAATGGTTATCTACTTCTCCAAATCATCTTCAAACAGATAGATTGATCGTAACCATATAAGAGAAGACCTCAAAAGCCATATGAAGAGTACGCAACTTCAAAAGATCAAGATTGCTCACTTTTTGCTATTTTTCATAGCTATACGCTCTTTGTTGTATTATTTCTCTGAAATTAGTATTCATGTTGTTTAGTAGTTGTACTAAGGATTAAGTATAGAAAAGTAAGAGCAACAGTTGAGTCATGATAGTGATATCTATCGTGTAAAGGATAAGTGCTAGTTATCTGTAACTTTCCAAGCAAATTACTAGTGGAATCTAGCCTATCTTGTGGCTAATAATTTGAAGAGTAGGCGTAGGCTTGTGGATTGTGGCTAATAATTTGAAGAGTAGGCGTAGGCTTGTGGATAAAGCCGAACCACTATAACCACATAGCTCTTTCACAATTTTGAAAATATCTTGTGAACCTGATAGCAAATAGCTAATTTCTGCAAAAGATCATCAAATTTTCTAAAAACAACCTATCCAACCCCCTCTAGGTTGTATTGCTAGCCACCAACAGCAATAAATAGTCAGTAGGAGAGGACTAGGCAAGTAATCCTGTGGCATTGGAGAGAAAGTAACATTACTGATGAGGGTAGCATCATCAATAGTAGAAGAATCATCCAAAGAGATTTATTTGGGAATGCCGCTATGAACAATTAGAGTAGGATTGACGTACAGACCCTTGGAATGCCAAAACTTAGCACGGGGGACACTTAAGTGCCAAAAGTTATAAAATGTATACTTAAGTACTAAAATCGGAGCAAAAAAATCAGTTAAGTGCCAATAACAAATAAATCCAGCCAAACTGCCACTTGTCCATTTTCCTGACAATTTTATTTGCTGACAGAGCATTTTTTTCAAAATAAAAAATCCACGTGGCAATTTTAAGAAAAAAAATTATCCAAGTCAGATTAGAAAAAAATTAAAAATCGATTTTATTTATATAAAAAAAGAAAAGAAAAGGGAGGGAAGGATTCGGCAGCCCTCGCTACCGCTACCATCACTGCCCCACCCTTGCCAAGAAGGACCAATAACGGTAGGGCAAGGGTCAGCTAGGGTTGCTGGGCCCTAGCTAGTGGCTAGTAACCCCAGCCAACCTGCGGTAAGGATCGCTGGCCCTCACCCAACCATAGTTGAACTGCACAATCTTCTAGAAGGGTTCCTCCTTTGATAATATTTATGACGACTTGACTTTATTACATCCATGGGGACAAACTTCAAAAGGAGTATTCAAGTATAAGGTTAAGGAGTAGTAAAAATTTAATCATATTAAATGGGATCTTTATTTATGAATAACTCAAGAAAATCCTTCTCATTCAATGTAGGACTTCGATTGTCATGGATAAACCTTATTCATATAATAATTGCTTCCATTGTCACGAGATCCATTGGGTGCTTGTAGTAAAAATTTAATCATATTAAATGGGATCTTTATTTATGAATAACTCAAGAAAATCCTTCTCATTCAATGTAGGACTTCGATTGTCATGGATAAACCTTATACATATAATAATTGCTTCCATTGTCACAAGATCCATTGGGTGCTTGTGGAAAATTTTTCAAAAACATGTCACTGCTAAGAATATGTATGATTTTAAGCATGTATTGCTAGTATCCAGAGAATTTTTCTACAAACCACCCAATTCACATTTGATTTGAGGGTCTTAACTAGCTACCCTCTCACTAATCATCAAATTATGAGTTAATAAGATCACAATAATTTCTACTCTCCATTTTTATTTTTTATTTTTACTCAGGTGGGTAAATTAAGCTCATTGCTCGAAAAAAATGGAAAAACAAACATTTGCTTATAATTTCTTTTTTTCCCCTTATATGAGAGGTCTATGCGTCTTTCATCTAGGTACCAAGTTGTCCTTTTTCTTCCTTCTTGTTTTAGCTTTGACCAGCAAGTCGTTCACTCCTGTCCATTTTAGCAGTTGGACCTACTTTTCTACGAGTCTCTCCAGTGATTTTAATAAGTAGAGTCTCTATGGTTGATCCGTTCAACGCGGGTGGGGAAGCACTCGGAGTTTTCTAAGCGGTCTTTCGTTTTGTAAGTTTTTAAGTCGTTGTCTCGGACCGGGTCAAAAGACCCGGCCCAACTAAACCGACCCAGACCCCATTGGTCCTGGTTGGTTAAAATCGGGCCGACCCCAAAGCCCACTCGAAAACAAAAACAAAAAGGCCCACACGGATTTTTTTTAAAAGAAAGGGACAACTCTCGGCCCACTTAGATTCTAGCCTGTTCCGCCCCGGCCCAAATTGCACCAGCGCACCATCCAGCCCAAGCAGACTAACCCCAATTAAGCCCATGCCAATTTACTCCTCTCAGTTTGTCTTTTCCTTTTTTTTTCTTTTTTCTTTTTTATATTCGTTCTTCCCTTCGATCTTCTTCTTCCCCGAACGTACCTGCACCCTTTTCTTCACCGAAGCCCACCTCCTTCCTTCTATTCCTTCTGCTTTTTCTTTTTCTTTTCGTTCTTTTTTTTTTTCATTTTTATTTTTGTGTTTCTCTTTTTCCTCATTTTCCTTTTAACCTTGCTTTTTTCTCTTGGTCTTCTTTTCACGTTTCTTCATGCACCCCACGACGTCTTCATGCAACCTCCTCTGTCCAACTATTTGCTCCACCGAACGAACGCCAACAAACATCATCTCCGGCTAAAGTTCACCGGTGCTCAGACCACCATCGCCCGTTGTTCATACCGCTCGTCCGGCGGCGACCTCCGCCGGCCACCTTTTCCGGCGACCGTTAATCCATTCACCAGAACGAAGGGAACCCTCGCTCTCCCGACGATGCACGATTATTTCGCGAAAACCACTCCAAAACACAGTGATCACGCAAACAAAGAGCATGATTCAGCAGCTACGGATGCAAGCACTGATCGATTCCAAGCTAAAACACGAACTGCCTTTTCGGATCTCTGTAAGACATTTTGTCGAACAATAGGGGTGCGCTACCGAATCCTAAGGTTTCCGGCTCAACCGGGACACGAGACCGACGCCGGAATTATCTTCAACGAATCAGGACCATATAACTATCCAAAGAGGGATGGATGGGGCCAGAGTTCGCGGCGGCGAACTCCGGCCCGGCGTACCCGAAGAACAACGAAAAATGAGGGCTAGGACTTACCGGAGCTTCGGCACGGGAAAGGAGGCATCGCTGCGGGTCATCGGCCGCGATTCGAGAACGGTGGCCGACGGTCTCTCCCTCTGACTTTCTTTCCTCGCTCTCACCCGCAACTCTCTTCTCCCGGTTTTTCTCTGTCGGATCCCCCTCCGTCTCTCTCTTCGTCAGATCCTTTTATCGCCCACGGCAGGCGTGCCTGACTCCCGCCTGACTCCGGCCTTGCCAGGCTGTTGACCTTCCTGTTCCCCCGACCCGCGGATCGCACCGGAGCTGCTCCCCTGATCCGCCTGCAACTATCCTGCGCTTTTCTTCTTCCCCCGCAGAAGACCGTTCTGCGCGAGGGAGAAGAAGGGAAGAAGAGCGGGCCGGGCCGAGAAAGAAGAAAGAAAGAGAAACGGGCCAAGCCCGTGTGGGGGCCAGGTCGGCCCAGCCCAGCCCTGGCCTCTTTCTTTTCCCTTTTTTTTTTAAGACTAATCCCTAATTTTTAGTCCAATTAATCAACAATTAAATGAGTGAACAAAATTTAGGTGTTAACAAAGTATTGCTGTGAATTATATTCCAGCCTTACACCTAAACAAGCTGTGTCATTTATTAAATTCCAGCATAGTTTGGGTTCCGAAGTACAAGTCATACAACAATTTTGTTCAAATTGTAACTTGATTAGATTTCGGCGTAATTCGTTCCCAAAGGTTGTAGGTTGTCAAGTTCTCTTATGTCTATCATTAGAGTTGTAATGTACAAGTTGAGAATAATATTCACATTTGCATTTGACATTCTCTATCCGAATTTAACACAAAACCTAAGTCTCTTCTAATAACAATCGAAATGCACCATTCAGTAAAAGATTTTTCGCAGGCATTTCCTAACAGGCTAGGATGAAAAGTTAGCAGCTTTAAAAATCCTTGATTAACCATTGCAACTATCTGCAGTAGTGTACCTATGTCCCTCTTTATTCACTCTAAAATCATCCATAAAAATGGACTAAGCCAATGCACAAATTACAAAAAAACTGTGTCTTTGATGACATCAAGTTCAATAACCCCCGTCAAGAAGCTGATTCACGAGTCAACATCGTAGAAAAAAGAAAAGCTTCAAAGAGACTACGAGAAAAAGTCTATGGAGCTTTGTCCTCCTTGAACAATGATGGGCCGTTCTATGAGAAGGGCAAAGAGACTAGGTACGTTTGATCTCAGCTATGTGCAATTCAAAAGTTACCCGCAATTCCAAATTTTGAAGAGCAATTAAGCGGAAACTGTAAAGATGCTACATGGAAAGAGAGAACCTCTTTGGGTCTTCTCTATAGTAATTTCAGAGAACATGCTTAATTTCTGTGTTTTTACTTATCAAAACACTAAAATGTCTATATTCGTTGATGAACTGATATTTGATCCTCATTCTGAGATAAAAAAAAATTGCTTTAGTTGAGGAGAGCAATCAAAAGGAATGAGAAGTAGCATACTTTCTTGTATCGAATTTGAGTTTGACTCTCAATGCACTTATCATACTAGAGATGTTTGATATCCTCTCTAAGTATACAAAAAGCTAACTTATTTGGAATTCATATTCTTAACACAGAAAAGATGTGCGAATCCTGTTTAGGATGCCAATAAAGAAACTATGGCAAATTTTTCACATCTCTAAATATTTCTGAATTTCTTTAAGCCAGTTTAAGGTTGAAACATGGAAAGTTTTGTTGATTATTCGCATGATGTCAGAATTGCTGCCTCCTCTCCCTCAATACGCATTCTATGCTCTTTCAATTTCATGGGCAACTAACAGGAACATACTGATAAACTTCTATCTGCCACCATAGGAAAATAAGAATTGTTAAAATGAACTCAGAGTTGTTTTTCTTCCTGTAAGAAGGAAGAAATTTATTGGACCAAACAGGGAACATATTCCATTGAGAAAATAGAAAGACAATGCACGTTGATGGATGAACCTAGAAACACTTGAAATGCCTATAGTATAAATAACATAATTCATTGCTGACCCAAGCAGCTTTTGGTGGTGATAAAGTGCAGCTCCTAAGAAATTCAGGTGACACTGAGGAAGGAAGCAGGTAAAGGAGGGATTGGAACGTCAACCGTGCCTTCAAGCATCAGCAGTACCTTTCTCATCGAAGGACGAAGCGAAAGCTCCTCTAGGGTACACCAGAGTGCGACTTTAACCATCCTCTCCAATTGTTTTTTGTCTATAGTTTGATAATCCACTAGTTTATTCAGCTCGCCAGCCTGGAAGCAGGAGTAAACCCAATACTCGAGAATGGCTTCCTCCTCGGGAAGGGTCTGCTCCACACTCCTTCGGCCACAGATGATCTCCAGCAGCACGACTCCAAAGCTGTAAATGTCCACTTTTACGGTCACCGGCTGAATTTTGTGCCACTCTGGCGCAACATACCCTCTTGTACCTCTTATTCCGGTTGTGGTGTTTGTCTGATCTGGCTTCAGCAGTTTCGAGAGCCCAAAATCTGAAATCTTTGCGTGCTTGTTGTCATCTATCAATATGTTCTGAGGCTTTATGTCACAATGAATGATCTGCGTCTCGCACTCTTCATGTAGATAAAGGAGGCCTCTGGCAATATCAAGAGCTAATCCCATTTTCACATCCCAACTGGGCTTTTCGGGTTTAAAGAGCAGATCGGCAAGCGTCCCATTGCTCATGTACTCATACACCAAGAGCCTATTCTCTCCATCATGACAATAACCTAGGAGCCGGACCAAATTCCGGTGATGAGTCTTTCCAATAGTTTTCACCTCAGCTTCGAACTCACTTTCCCCCTCGGATGAGATCTTCTCTAATTTTTTAACAGCTACGACTTGGCTGCTCTGCAGATTCTTCATCAGCGTGCCTTTGTAGACTGTTCCAAACGCTCCTTTGCCAATCTTTTCCGAGAAGTTTCCAGTCACTTTCTTCAGGTCTTCATATGAAAAAGTTCTAGGAGAAACATCTTCAATTGTTCTGAGAATTCCCTCCTTCGGAAGCTTTTCATGAAACCAGACACGATTCTTTCGAACAATGACTCCACACACCACCAACATTACCATTGCAAAAGCAATAGATGATGCAACTGCAATCAGAATGTCTCTCCGTGTATGCTTTTCCTTTGGCGCAGAGCCATTTCCTCCACCTTTGTCAGATCGATCATCAACTACCTTGATGTAGAGTACTGAGTTTGAGTTCCCACCAACGACTCCCTTACCGAATCTTAGAGGAAGATTCTGCTTGTTGCAGGACCGACTGGCATTGTATGTAACAGCCTCGCAATTGCAGTCCTCCTGACATGCTGCTACACATTCTTCACTGCTCAGCAAGGGTAAAGTGGAATACGGGGCATCAAACCATACGGTGTTGGGAACAGGTTCGATGTTTTTCTTGCAGCTTTCTGCAGTGAAGTTCCTCTTACACCCAGCAGTCCCGTTGCCGTACTCAACGAATCCTGGAAGACACTGGCACGGAGAACCCTGATTAATATCCGTACAAAACCCGTTAGCCCCGCATATCCCCTTCGGGATGCATCTGTCTGTCGTGTTTGGCCATGCAACGGACGAATCGTCATTCTTGGTTGTGTTGTATGAGTATAGCCGGAAAAATCCATCTGGGTCAATCCTCGCACGATAGATCACGTCTTCTCTAGGACCTCCTTGGCTCGTGAAATTCTTAAGGTACACACCTGGGGGTTTCAATAGGTAGAGAAACCCATCATCCTCAAGATGTAGCGTCACATCCGGACCATTATAAGGTGTCTGGGAATCCCAATAGCCGTATTCGGCAGTAAATGGAGTACCCTGGGGATATAATGCAAGCACTCCATCTAACTGCATGATTGCGAGAAAGAGGCCCGTCGATGGATCAGTGTCCGAAGCACTTGAATGCAACTCTTGTTGTGCCGATAGACTTTGACCGCCTAAAATGGTATCCGTCGGTGTCTTGAAGCTCTGCCATATGATGTCCTGGTTAGAGTTGTACAGAACAAAGTTCCCCGAATCGAGCATTGACGCCGAAGCGGTCGTACCACCGACGGGAGTGGTGACATACGCATCCGGTGCTTGTGCTGACTGAAGAACGAGTCCGCCGATGCTGAAACGCAGAGTGGAATTCCTCGGGAGCGGAGGGAGATCTCGGCCATAAGTCCACACCGCGGTTTTATTCGAAGTCCCCGGAAGGAAGACTCCCACGTAATAACCGCCGCCTCGCTGGTAAAATCCAAAGGCAAAGGCACCGGAAGGCGAGAACCATGAGGATTTGGAGGTGGGCGTGAGGATGTCGGTAAGGCTGATGTTTTTCTGTCCCTGGGAAGTTGCTGTCATGAACAGGAATGCCAATGGGAGGAGAATGAAAATCGGAGCAGCCATAAGAGGAGAGTTAGAGTGCTTCGGGCGCTGTGAAGAATCAGCTCTTGGGTGCGCGCTTTATGTTGCCTTTGGGAGTAACCCGTTCAGACAAGTTTTTTGGATCGAAGTCTTTCTTTTCTGTTGGTCAAGCACCAAAATGTTGACCTGAGAAATCATATCCTTCTAGGCAGCCGTGTCATTTACGTAACTCTTTAATTGATTGTCGTATACAGCTTGGGCTCGGATTAGAAATTATTTTCTGTAGACCCTTCGCATTATTATAAAGGTTAATATCATTAAAAATCTTAAATTTGTATTATTATAATGAATATCAAATTAATTTTTGTCTTACAAAAAATTATTAAATCGGTACACCTAATGTGAACCTACCTTTCATTAAACACACATGTATGGAATTCCCATATCGAATATTTCGTTCTCCAAATTAGATATGCTCTACAGTTGTTTATTACGTGTTTTTGACATATATGCATCTTAACAGGATATCGCACGAAATGCTAACGGGGGTTGTTTTGGGTTGGGTATCAGGTTGGGTTTTTTTTCTAAGATAAAAATTAGTTTGTGTAAATGTATCGCAAGGTATTAGTTGTGAGATTTTTTATAAAACGAAAATTAATTTGGCATAAATGTCTCATAGCATGAATTAAAAGTGATCCCAACTCTTGATCCACCTTTTAATTGGCTACAATTCGCATGATGACAATCAATGATTAAGATATTAACCTATGATTTAGCCACAGGACTGAAAGTTAAAGAAAAATAAAATAAAGGGATAACTATTTTGAAAGTCCTAAAATTTCCATGAAAATGCAATTAAGTCATTGACTTCTAAGATTTTTAAAAATATGTAATTAAGTTCTAAAAATTATCAAATTGGCACAATCAAGTTATTTCGTTAATTCCATTTTTGAAAATTTTAACACTCAATTGCACTTTATTGATAATTTTTAAGATTTGATTGCACTTTTAAATAGTTTTATGACTCAATTGATTCGTGACAAATTTTAGGACTTTCAATAAATTTCTATTTAAAATAAACATATGCCATAATATATCGAACTTCATGTTTTGTGAAATTTAAAGCATATATCATTATTATAGAGAAAATTTTCTACAACAGGTTTAAATTAACATCGATTTGAGAGTTTTAACCTTTTCCTCTCTCACTAATCATTAAATTAAAGATAAACGAGACCACTAATGGATAACACCATGTTTTATCAAAATTTCTCCCATCATAAAATATCTTTTAGTCGTTTTTTGGCCTAATTTAATATTTTAGAGCTCCTATATATTGCGAGTGTATTTATGAAGCTGCGATTGTACTTACTAAATGTATGGTGGTAATATGGATCAACGTAGGTGTACCGAGATGAATCCCTTATCGATTTGTTGCCTGATAGTTCAGCATCAATGAGGAGTTGGTCGGTCGAGTCACTGCCTCATTAATTAACAAACTAGAGAACATTTGCTGAATCTCGTCTTCTTTTCTTATGCGATCCAGGTTCGAACACGCAGTAGGACCCGGCCGTCAATGACACTACGTTTACCCACCAAAATTTGTCCCTTCCCTTGTCTCCTCTTTCCAGCTCCGACCAACAAGTTGTTCACTACTGTCAGCAATGAGATAGAGCTTCTTCTGCTGTACACTTGTTTAAGTCTTCTTTTGTTTTCTTCCTCCCGAGTCTTCTTTTAAGTATTTTAGAGACCAGATCTTCAAGTATATAACGTGTTTCAAAAAATATCTTTTTCAAAAAAATATAATTTTTTTTCCAGTATTAAGCTCCAACCTAAAAATAAAGTATCTAGTGTTCGGTAAGAAAAATCATTTTCTTCATATAATATTTTTTTAACAATTTTCCTTTTATTTTTTAATCGTTTTTTAAATTATTTTTTCTTTTCGTCTTCTTCTTCGTTGGCATGCCCTCCCCACCGCCAACTACATCTCTGCCCTCTACTCCCATGCTGTCCCCCGCCACCTCTTCACCGCCAACCTCTATTACATCCGCCACGCCGCCGTTCTCCCCACCCTCCTCCCTCGCGGTTCCTCCACATGACTGCGAGCCAACATTCTGACGCAATGGCCATGGATGGCGTCGAAGTGGCAGTTCTCAAGGGTTTCTACGATTGCGATGTGGCAGTGCATGGGCTCCACGGCGTTCTAAGCTCCCAACCTCAGTCGATCGATGATGATGCTCTTTCTTCGATGTTTCGGTGAGGTCGAACCTCACCAGATCTGACGACCTGGATGGAGCTCGAGCCTCGCTCGAGGTTGTCAAAGGTTCGCCAACCTCTAGTGACCTTAGGCGAGGCTTGAGGTTCCCCCAAGTCGTCGAATTTGGCAAGGCCTAAGCTCGCCAGCTTGGACAAGCTCAACTTTGCTGGATCAAGCGAGGCTCAACCTCGCTGGCTCATTGGCCAAGGAAGAAGAAATGAAAAAGAAAGAAAAGAGAAAAAAAAAAAAAGGAAAAAAATTATTAAAAATTCGATCTTTAAAAAAAAAAAAGTAGTATTTGGTGAAAGAAGGTGAGATGAAAGAAGAGATGGAAAATGTTTCCTCAACTTGAAAAGTGAAAAACATTTTCTTCAATTTTAGAAGACTTTTTCTCTTCATGAAAAATATTTTTTTTAATAAATACATTTTTCGGAAAACGAACACGAAAAATTCTAAAAAATATTTTTTTAGAAGTTATTTTTTTGCTAAATCAATGGAGCCTAAGCCTTCTTTTGCTTTCTTCGCATGAAAAAGTCATTGTCTTCTCGCGAGTACTTTTCTTACGAAAATTGCATGTGCTCCAACGCCTTCATTTTCCACCGACCCACAAGTTTACTGTTCTACAAATTTATTTGTAAATGACAACAACGTGACTTGTTAATGTTGTCATTTTCATCTTTAACTATATCAAAGTGGTCTATATGTGAAACATTAGCATTATTACTTTTTTCTTAAAACTATATTAAAGTAGTGCATAGGGCATTCATTGGGCAACACATATCACTTAATGAAAGACTCTCATATAGGGCCTTTACTAATTTCCCTTCTTTAAAAATGTTAAATCTAATATTTTTATTTCCCTTTTGTTGCCTAATCATTATATTTTGGGGTCATGATCTTTTCACGAACCTCCGATGCCTAGCTCTAATGAGATTATGTGGCTCTTCCATTAATTTGCTTCTTCAAATATTGAAATTCTCACATGATCCACTCTAATGACATTCAATCAGAGACATCAATTGTATTCATATAAGAGTTCATTTTAGGTTGATCACAATCATCCTCGATCAACTCTGCAAGAAGATCCATTACATAATTATAGTGTGGCATATCCCTTTTACATGCTTTGTTTGTATGGCTTGCTTCAGTCATAGCATCGATATTAGAAATCTTAAAATCATGAGTTTTGAGAAAGCATTGTTGAAGTCGATCTTGAGAATGTCCATATGTTTGATATCAAATCCATTACAAGTTTTGGACAATTTTCATCTATCGGTGTGACATTTGTGTGGACATTGATCGGATCTGATCCGGCTAGTTCCTTAAGGTCTTCTCACCTATGGGCTGTATCATTGCCCTAAGTGTCTAAATTATGATTACAGGTCAAGCCAAGAAAAATAATTAGAGTCCAATCCAAGCCAGCTTATTTTTTCTTCCATAGCTCATAAATTATCGCCATCATCACATGTATTGGGCCCCAAGATGTCAACTTTATGGCGTGCCGAATTAAAGCGGGGTTGCTTTCCGTGACCTGTTCCGAGACCCAAACAAAAATTAAAATAAAAAATTGACCCCTGTGAAAACTTGGCCCACTTGAAATGGATTTTCTTGTTGGGCTTCATCCAAAAGGACAAAAGGATAGAATCACTCTCATGGAATAGCACGAAAAAATTGCAAGAGAATTCCTCCTGTGTAATTGGACCTTGATGGTCATGTAGTGACAAAGAGAATGGACACATCAATCTCTCTTAAAGAAAAAGAAGAATCTATGTCATCCATCATTTTTTTTTTTTTTTGATGACCGAGGTGTCCAGGCCAGCTTTACCTCGACTATTCCTCGGGGGAGACTAGCACAGCAACCCACCGCCATGGCCCCTTTGGTGGTTGGGTATTGGAGCAACATTACAGGCGCTTCCTCGGGGAATCGAACCCAAGACCTCAACGAAATTCAAGTTCGCCCTAACCAGCTGGACTATCTATGGGTGGGTTATGTCATCCATCATTACCGACCGTTTAATGGTGTTTTCCAATGTGCTTTATAATTGATATCACTGCCTACATACAAAAAAGGTGCTGCTCGTGGAAAATTGACTAACTTGATTGGTGAATTTTGTCTCTTCTCTTGTCCCTCTATTGCCCTAGTCTTTATTCTGTCAGAATTGCGTTGCAGTGAGGCTTGCTCGCATGTTGAAGATCTAGGGCCTGTTTGATAGAATAGGAAATTAAGCGCTGAAAATTTAAGTAGCGAATTTTAAGTGTTGATAATGTTGATGGCTGATAGTAGAATTACAAATTGCTCAATGAAAATTAAAAACAGATAGCTGAGTCTTATTAATCTCTTTCCAAAGATAGAAAAAAGCCAATATTGATATGCTTTATTGTTATAGTTCGCAAGATTCTATTCGACATTGAGTATTTTTGTACTGATTGAATTAACTAACTCCTCATTTACGTATTGGATTAAGTTGATTTTTTACTCGATTAAAATAATTTAAGTCCATTTTATCAAGGGTCATCACATGAGCTTATCTAATCAAATGCCGAATATTTGATTTTCACCGCTTTATTCCGGTTATCAAATTAGCCCTTAGTCAAATCTAAAGATAGCCCATGTTAGGTGGCCGCCAAATATCGACCGAACAGGTAGAATGGGCAACTCTTATCATTTAGTCAATACTTTCTCTCTCTCTCTCTCTCTCTCTCCCTTTCGTTAAACAATTTAAAGAGCAATGCCCAAGAGGAGGCCTCCGATTTCCCTTTACATGGAACGTGGTCGTTGGCCCACCAATATCCTTCTTCCTCTTCTTCTTCTTTTTTCCTTTTGTGGGTTTGCATAAGTTTTGTTTGTTGGGAACAATTAACATATTAATTCTTGTGAAACGTATAAATACTTTTGCAAACATCTGTGTTATGTCAATATATGTTTCTATTATTGTATAAAGTAAAGATGATCTCATACTTTTGAGAGATTTGAATAATATCCTCGATTATTTAATTTACAAAACTTGTATCGATGTGAAATGCATTAGTTAACGAAAACTTTATTTTTCATAAATTTATAATATTTACATATTACTATCTTACAAAAGTGTTCCTTAAAAGGTTAATAAAATTTCAGGAATGTGCATGTCTTTTTTTAGATGTATCAGTCAGATGATATAACAAAACTAACAAAATCATTATTTAAACTAGTCAAGATAACTCTCAATTAATCTTATAAACATTTTACTTTCCAAGAGGGAATATGAAATTCCTTTCCGAAATTAACTTACACTTTTGAATATTTATCTTTTTTCATATAGATTCAAATTTATTTCCCTTTCTGTCGACACGCGTACGTGTTTGGAATAAAATGAGGGTGGGGAAGGGAAGGAAAACTGAAACTCTCCATCATTTCGACGAAGCGTTCACCATTTCTGCTGGTATGGATCCACGAGCACGAGAGAGGATGCGAGTTTAATTCAATCAATCTGTCCTTAGGCATCTAGAAACGAATCGATTAACTTAGATTATTGTTTTTGCAGTCGCTGACGACACCCAAATCAAGATGCCTGCTGAGTGTTATTGACCGACATGAATGCGAAGAGTCGATGCTCCGCGGAAGGACTTGCATCAGCCTAGCAAATCAGCGATCCATTTAGACAGCATTTCATCAGAAATCCACCCGTTTCTATTCCCTCCATCTTCATTGCCTTCGAAGAGCTCGGAGTGCTGATTCTCAGACATGCACATATCCTCCACATTGAGGTCCATCATCATGTTTTCCCATGAAATCGTGTCGTCATCGCAATCTCCTCCCTGACCCTTTTCCTCAACCGATTCCATCATTCTATCTGAAACGACGCCTTCTGAATTACACAGCTTACTGTCACGGTCAGCACCGCATTGGGATTCGGCCACGACGGTCTCATTTAAGGGCTTGTTCTTTGTGAACTTATCATCCTCGCACTTTGAGTTCATTGGCCGGTCATTGTTGTCTCGGACTAGCTTCTTCTTTATGGTGGAGTTCCAGTAATTCTTTATCTCATTGTCGGTTCGGCCAGGAAGCCTTCCCGCAATAAGAGCCCACCTACAAGAAAATGAACCAACATATGTCACTGCCAATCTCAATAATGTTCTTTCGGAACAGGAAAAGGCTTTGGGAAACAACATGCTCAAGTGCCTCTCTTTGTTTAAAGGTAAATGGCATAGCAAATTATCATCACCTTCAATATCTCCTAACATCTATGTAAGGTATACGATGAGCTCATCACTTGAAGTATACAAATACCTGTTACCCAGGAGCTTATGGAGCCTTATGATGAGCTCCTCTTCGTCAAGTGTTATGTTTCCTCTCTTGATATCTGGTCTTAGGTAATTTAACCACCGAAGCCTACAGCTCTTTCCACACCTCTTGAGGCCTACACATCACTTCCTTGTATTATTTTCAGTGATTAGGAGATGCAAAGAAAGGAAGTATCAGCACATCACTGGTAGGATTTACTTTCATAAATGAAGTACACTTTTCCAGAGGATAAAATGAAAGAAGAAATTCTCAGACCATTGCAATCTCTAAACAACTCGAGTTCATTGAAAACTATGCTGTGTAATGTCCTATAATTTGAATTTAATAGTAACTTATTGGAATACACACCGTGTCACATGTCTGCACATCACCCATAAAAGATTTTCAGGCATTCGAGATCTATTGTAGAACAATACGTTGGACCTTATATTCATATATCGAATGGGGGAGTATTTACTTTCATTGATGATGCTAGGCGGCATGCTGGTGCACTCATTGAATAACCGGCACTGATGTGAGTTCAGACATGTGCTCCTATCATTCACGGTACGGTTTCTGAACATTTGTTTCTTTTACTTTCCATACGGCAGTTTGCAAAGAGAAAATTAGTAAAATCCTAAAGGCCTTAACTCACCTGTTTCCTTAGGAACTTTGCCCCATCGCCCCTGACCATGAACTTTGACATAATCGATGAGAATTTGGTCTTCAAGAGCCGACCAAACTCCTTTCTTGAACTTCAATCCATCTTTACCACTACTAGGGCGTCGCCCCATCTCTCAATCACTCTCTCTCTTTCTCACAGACGCGCACATTCTAATGCTAAACTGTCTCGATGATGACTGTTTATATAGAGGATGTTTCATGTGCCGTGATGTTGAACGCAGCTTATTTTATTAAATCACGCCGCCCACGCTGAAAGAAAGAGAGGGAAAACAAAATGTCATTCTTCAACAGAACAGCAACGTGAATTAAACAATAATAGATTATTCCGAACGAGAAACCCGAAAACTGGTTTTTGAGACAGTCGCATGCAGTTTTGAAATACTATATGGAATCGTGTGAAGGTGTGGTCTTGACTGGTAGATACGGTTTGCCCCTAATTTTAAGGACGAGATCCATTTAAGTTGAATTGTTTGTATGGTCGTTGGTTCCTGCAGATCTTTTCCATCTAATTGCACTCATGAGGTCACCGCATTCATTGAATTTTTTAAGAGGCCTAGGACAAAAGGTTTTAACTGACCTAACTATTTCAGTTCCAGGTCAGTTTCGGAAGTAACTCAACGGGATCTCTGAGTTACTAACTAGCAATTCATCCTTGTCTCGTTGACTACCCGAGCCCTACTTTTTTAAAAGTTGAGTCTTGCCAGGTTTTAAGTGATGAGTTATAATTAGAGGATTTGATGCAATCACTTTGAAATTTATAGAATTGCTCAAAGGCATAAAAATCGTATTTAAGTGGGCCTCAATTCAAGCGAGCATCCTGGTATATAAAATGAGTATAACACAACGTCGCAATGCTTAATCATAATTTACAAATGTAATTAAATGATCAGATAGTGTTTGTGTCGAACAATATGAATGTATTTAAAACTTTTAAAATCCTAAAATCATGGACTTTTATATTGCTTTAACTTATAGAATACCAAGCTAGAGCTTTGAGTTTTGAATTGAAATCTTGTTTATCAATCACTGAGATATCTCTATTGTTAACTTTGAACGGATAGAAGGCATATCAAGTCAAGCTGAAGGATGAAGTTGAGAAACCAAGTTTGACATAGGCCAATGTTAAACATCAATCTCAAAGTCGAGTTTGTGCTGTAAATTGCGTAAAAATCGACTTGTATTTGTCTTACCTCCTTTCTTCTGGTGTAGGGACCTCTCACTCCAACAGCCATTGATTTCATCATGACTCGTTGGGCTTGTTAGGCGGATTCCGACCATAATGACGGAAACTACTAACCCCATAATAAATTAATTTAACACCCTGAAGAGAATAAAATCTTGCGACTCGACCGGAAAATATTTTTCGCAGCATAAACCAATCAGCAATCGACAAGTTTCCAAGAACACAGGAATGAGCTGGCCCATTGTTCTTTATATCAAACGATCCCTGTGTTTGACCAGACCTTGGGTTCCGTCCCATTATGTCGGCTTTGCTTTCTTAATGTAGACATGTGTTTCGGCTCATTAATTTTTTACGCAGCAACCAAGTATTCTCAGAGAGTATCTAACTTCCCCCGCTCATTTAGCCATAGATCTGTGGAGAAAGTTTGGTGTCTATATTGTCGTTTTCTACGTTGCCCGCTTGTCCAGAGCAAAAGGCACGCCATCTGCAGCATATGATGGTGTCACGTGTATGATTTGAATGAGCACGATCATGTAAAAAAGTGAGGTGCAAAGACTCTGACCTATTTAAGTTCTTGGCATTATGCAGTGTATATTTCGGTTTCTGGCCGGTTTGGAGAGAGTGATATTACATAGGCTCCGATCTTGTTAGTTGAGGAAAAAATTTGAATGGAGGATATGCTAAAGATCATTTTAACGATGCATTATCAACTAATTTCCTGAAATTTTTTAAGGAAATTCTCCATAACTGATGATGCATTTGGTTGTGATGGTAATTTCGACTCGAAAATTGGAGGTTGCTCATTCAAATCTTAACAATAGCAAAGGATTGACTTTAATCGGTTCATGAAACTTATTTGGTGTTGCAACATAAGATTTTAAGAGAAAAAGCATTTGTAACGCAATATGTGATCTGACATAAATATATAATTTCATTGCAAGACTAGTGTGACGGTCCAATGATGTGATCAATTCAAGAGGGTTTTGTATGTTGGGCATAACCGATCTTTGGAACGAGCAATCCTCAATCAGTATCCTTAAGTCTTAGGATCTACTCAAGTATCCTAAAATACTTCTGGGGGCAGGTGATATGGTAATTGTACAAATATGTAATAAATGTGGATAGGTAGTAGTTGAGGAGATACGATCTCTATCGTATGATCAAAAAGAGATTTACGGATATACTTGTATATAAAAGGGTTTTTTTCTCCTCATTTATATTAATTCATTCATAAGTGAAATACAATCTAGAGGTTCTCTCTCTAAATAAGAAAGGTTATTTGGGAGAAATCCTAACCGTTTGATGAAGTTACTTCTTTCGCATTTCCAATTTTTCATTGTAAAAGCAAACATATATAGTTGTGCCGTTTTATCATAATTACATGTGTTTTGCAACCTCATGGTTTAGGAATAAGAGGGCAAGCTACTTGACTCTTGCACCATTTGAGCTTTCTGTTGGTAAAGTGAAACTTTTAAAATTCTTCATCAAAGCCCTTGTACAACTCTTTAGTTTTACAATGATCTCATCACCGAAGCCTCAGCGTCCCCTGCCACTTCTTTCCAGCAAAATGAACAATGCAGCATAATTTCTTTTTCAAAATAACATCATTTTGAGTTGAGTTGGAAACGCGAGATCGCCGAATGCCGCAATTAACAGGACCATCACATCAACAATTTCCAACATAAATTGAGGAGATATACTACATTTTGGAATTTCTAAAAGGTTTATAATTACTTGACAAAATTGTAAAATTTATAATTGAATTGATGATTATATAATAAATTTAAGATTTTTTTAACAATTCTCTCCGTCAATACGTGCACATGCTCCACACGAAATAGAAGTTGAATTACATTAAATTGTCGTTAGTATTTTATCTGGGGTCGGAGGATGGAAGTCAGTCAGCTTATGCCCCCAAATTCAATGTACTGACATTCGAGTGTCTTTATTAATTGATGTCGGTCGGACACCGATAATGAAACTGCCCAACTTGCCGAGCCTCTTAATTCACAAAATTATTACCTGGCCCAATGTCCGCAAGTAACGGGGACAATCTTGACTAACTGAAGGATTCTTTATTGCACTTTTTTCGTATTTTACAAAATTTTCATGAATCTTGAATTTTGATCTTCGCCATTTTCCACGGTAGTGATCTGGGACAGTCCTCCTCCTACGGTATTTTCTGCAGATACGACATGATATGATTCATTGATACAAAGATATGTAAAAAAGCATAACTTGAATTAACAAGTCGAATATCTTATTTTGATACTGAATTGAGCTCAGCTTAGAAATGAATTAGTCAATACGACATCTCTATTTAGTAACATGCTGATGTAGTATCTACTTTCTAAAGTAAGGCACCATTATTTTTAATTAGTGTTCAAAATAATGAAGATATTCGATTGAACTAGTGATATTCGGTCAACATGTCATATGGTATAGGTTATATAACAAATTTTCTCCATTATAAGAGGGTTACGATGAGACGTTCTCCAGAGAGACCTCGGGGTTAAAGGAATTTGGCCAACATAAAACAGAGTATATGTAACTTAAGTATAATTCCATTGTTCGGAACCAAAAAATATAACTTTTTTTTCCGTGCTTATAATAAATTTCAAAAACTGTTCTTAATTGTAAAAAACAAATGTTGACAAAAAAATTATTGGTGATCTTTTTTCTAGATAACTTGTTGGTGACTTACCAAAATTTTCATGGAATTATTAATTTTTACAGCTTACAAATTACTTTTATTTACATAAACTTATCAACACTTTGAATTTACTACTATGAGATAATCAATCTAAATTAAAGTGTTATACCAACTTTGTCATATTAAAATAAAGACCAAGTAGTTCTAGGTTACCAAGTCTGATTTAAGTAAAACACCTTCTTTCAAGTTACCAACTTTCCATTGAAAAGCCAATTTTTATTTGCCTTGGTTAGCAACTTAACATGTACCAACTCTTTTAAAAAATTATCAATCCAAGATAGCGTAATTCACCAACTTTTCTTCCCTGAAACTAACATCTACTATCTGATTACCAATTCTCATTTGAATTACTTCAAAACATTTATTTGTTTTTTTAAACATTCTTAAAATTTTATAAAGCCTTCAAACTTTCATATGCATTTCTCAGCAATGCTTTAAATTTACCTATATTTCCATGAAATTACCGACCTAGTAACTTACAATTTTCCCTAATACCTACTAGCTTTGGATTACCCACTTTCGTTTCAGTTACTTGCAAAAAATATTTTTTTAATCACTAATTTCAACTTACATTCTTAATTAAGATCTATACCAAATTTTATATGAAATTACTAAATTTAATTCAAATTATCCATAAAATTTTCTTGTATTAATTATCAACAATTTCATTTTTATTTTCTCCGGTGGTTCCTCGGTATAAAAAAAAAACAATTTCTGGGTTATCAAATTTCGAAGTAATTACCACCGTACTTTGGGTTTTTTTTTTTAATTTACCAACTCTAATTTGAGTTAGTTACCAACATTTTTTTGGATTTTTTAAATCTCTATAAAAGTTGGTAAATTCATAGTCTTGGAAAAAAATCAAATAAATATAGTAAGAAACAAAATTTTATCATTTCTAAATTTTCAAAAAGAGTTAGTGTTAGTAAGTTCTTAGACAACAAGTAACCAGGAAATTAGGTGACTGGGAATTTTTTTAAAACTTTTTTTATACTTGCCAACTCTTTCAGAGATCTACCAATGCGGATTTTTTTTAACAGAATTGCAGGTAATATGGCAAATGTGCATTGTCCTTTAGCTTGCTTTGGGTTGTGATTTTACTATAACTAATGCTTAGTTATGAGGGTAGGTTTTTAGAATGAAAATCTCATCCAATTATTAAGGTAGAGGAGAGAGGAGACCTGACAATTAAAGTTTTCTCAGTCAAAAAGCACATTAATAGTGCAAAACATATCAAATATTTGCATTTATTTTTTTGGATGATTTAAACTGAGCATGTTCAAGGAAAACTGGAAAAAAAAAATAGCATTTGGCAAGTTTCAAACATGTGTTCGTAAGTTTTTGAAAACAGCATGTACATCAGGAACTAAACAATACATGGGCAGCATCTGATATAGTAGCCATTTCCTTAGCTTAAATCATCATGCAATTGCAAACGAAAAAGAAATAAATTATGGGATTAGCACATTGAGACTATAGGATTCTTCCATCATCGAAAGTTTCAGATGATCCACTCTAATGAGGATTCAATCATAGACAATCTATG
This sequence comes from Corymbia citriodora subsp. variegata, assembly GCA_014858505.1. Classification (NCBI taxonomy): domain Eukaryota; kingdom Viridiplantae; phylum Streptophyta; class Magnoliopsida; order Myrtales; family Myrtaceae; genus Corymbia; species Corymbia citriodora. The sequence continues at coordinate 34,092,087 of CM026412.1, read as the reverse complement.
TATCCACATGAGAGTTCATCTCAGGTTGTTCACAATCGTCCTCCATCAACTTTGCAAGAAGATCCCTTGTATAATTATAGTGTGGCACATCGCTTTTGCAGACTTTTAATTAAATGGGCTTGCTCCAGTCATAAAATCAATGTAAGAAATTTCAAACTCGTTGAACCTTGAGAAAGCATTGTTGAAGTTGATCTCATTAGCTGCAAGTATGGCTCGATTCATCTTGGTCGATTTTCGGTTTCTCTTGTCCATGGCCTACTTAGGGCCTGTTTAACAATTGATCAAATAGTGCTTAAATTCTATTCTTTTGTTCTGAGGAATAAAAAAGAACAGAAATTCATTTGGTAACTTTTTTATAGATTTTGAACAAAATTAAGCCCAAATCTTTTTCTTTTTCTCTTTTCTTCTCTTTCCTTTTTTTTTTCCCCTTCTTTGTCCTTTTAGTTGGTCGCCGGCCTCAACCATGGCTGGTGGCCTCATCAAAGCATCGCGTCGCAGGCCCTCGGTGAGGCTCGTCGGCCCAAGCCTCGGCCTTGCCTTGGCTACGTGAGGTCGGCCTCACCCAGATTTGGTGAGGCCAAGCTTGCCTAGCCACTAGCAAGGCTGCCTCACTGAGCCATTGCCAAGTCAACGTCACCCAACCAAGGTGAGGCTAACTTGGCGATGGCCTGACAAGGTTGGACAACGCCGACTTGGCAATCACTCAATGAGCCTCATCGCGTACCCATGTCCTACCAAACGCATTTTTATTTTGGGAATGGAAATTTTGGACAGTTACAAAACACCTTCAAATGTTCAGAAATTCATCAAGAGAATAAAGTAAAAAAAATCATTTTTGAGGAAAAATTATTCTCTAAAAAGAATGGTTATCAAATGCACTATTAGATTGCTTAAGGCTAGCTTGTCCATTTTTGGCCATCAAAAGTTTCATTTGGATAAATCTGGATGCTAAGGGACTTGAGCAACAAAGAAAATATCGTCAAGGCTTCCACTAACACTACTCCAACATGCAAATTAAAGTTGGGTTTCCTAACCTTAAAATGTTGGTTGGAGTCATATACAATGAAATGGAACATCGTGAGCATGGATTGTCATACACACGCATGATTACTATGTATATATACCTGTTGCCTAAGAGTTTCAAGAAAAAAAGTATCGAAAAGGTCTTAAACCATTTAATTGTACTAATTTTGTTTGAAACCATTTATGTTCATATCAATTCAATTCATGGATGGCGAGATCCACACTGACATGAATATATTTTCATAATTTTTTTAGTTTTTTTTTTATTTTGTTCTTTTCTCTATTCTCCTCTTCTTCCTCTTCCTCCTCTTCTTCTTCTTCGCTAACCATAGCTTGCCCTTGCCCTTGCCCTTGCCCTTGCTAAATCGGGATGGGAGCCAGAACGTCCCCATCGATATGGGTGTCATGGCCTTGCCTAGATTAGGGAAGGGCCATTGTGCCCTCGCTTTGGTTAGTAAGGGCATTGCAGCCCCTCACCCTACGCCGAATCTCAATCAATAAAAAAATAAAGAAAAGAAAAAAATATATAAATATAAAAGAACATGTTTAAAATGTCCTTGTTAACACTAATTAGTAGTGTCATGTAAGACAGTTGGTGTCTGCGTCAACAATTTTCAATCAAATTTGACTCGATGAACTGAATCGACACATACACAAAGTTTAAGACTAAATTAGTCGAAAAAGTTTATGATTGAGTTTGTACTAATGCAATAAATTTATAATTTTTTGTATATTTCTTGAATTAAAGCCTTGTAGTGAAATCTTGGCAAATTTCTTGAGCCTTACCCAAAAGCATTGACACAAAGAAAAATTCCATTCATTTCGAGGGATATAAATAGAGAAATGCAATCCAATTGCAAATCAAGATAAATCTCAGACAAATTTAAAATAGAATAGGCTCTAAACAAGAATATAAATCATCAAAACAATGTTAAGGATCATACAAGCAAATGTCTGACTTTTTCAAATCAAAATCTATGGCTGATCATCGAATTTGCTTTTAGTAATGAGCACATCAAGATCTCTATCCATTGCTATGACTTTGCCTTTCTGGTGTGCACCTAAGTTCAGTGTCTCCAACATCATCGACGTTCAAAGTAACAAGGTTAAGCATCCACAGATCTGACGCCTATGAGTATAAAACCTTCACAAAACTCATTTGATCTCATTCGAAACTAAGCATGTACACCAATGAAACTTGAGGAAAGTGAAATCCCAAAATCATACATGCAGTAGACCCCAAATCTAGGCTAGATCGGAATAGAAATCTCCCTGAAATGGGAGAAAGATAATTCTAGATCTAGACTATATCAAATGAGAAAAATTCCTTAAAGCAGGAGGAAAGTAAGAAACAAAAAATAAAGAACCAAATCAGTCAAAGAAAAATGAAAAGGGGAGGAGAGAGAGATCTAACTCAAACTTTTTCCTTCATAGAAGTTGAAGAAAAAAGCTATGAAATGAGAGGGAGAAGATAGAACCCTAGGGAGAAGAGAGAAAACGCGTCTTAGGAACAATTCATAATTAATCAATATAGTCACTTAAATTTTGCCATGTTTTTGCAATGAGAACAAGGTCAAATGCATATGTGATCAGTGACGCGCTTCTTCCGACACGATGCTCCACTTTCTATCACCATGGACAGTGACGTAATGAACGAGTCTTAGGTCTTCTTGACAAGTCCTTGCTCCATTCTTCACCCCTTCGTTGGTGTAAGAACAACCCTTGCCCATTTCCACTCTACTCTTTTTTTTTTTTTCTGGCAAAAGAATAAAGAAAAGAACCGCACAAGCTTCCCTCCGTGTTGAAATGATAAGTGTTGGAGGCTGTGAGCTCCTGTTCATGCAAGTCCTATTTATAATCAATAATTATGTCAGAAATAAACAATTTCTCTGCGTACTATTAATGTCCACATTAGTCTGATTTGTCAAAAGAGATATGAAAAGACTATATTGATAGGTTAAACGTGCATTGTCGATTGCATTTTCTATCTAGTGCATGAGCAGCCTGTAGATTCCCAATGGCCCACATTTTGCACCACTTTTCAGTCTAGAAATATCGGTCCATAGGCAAAGATCATTATGATAAGAGTGCATGTTGACTTAGGCATCTAATATTGTCTCTCTTTTTTTCTTTTTTGTGAGACAGGATATAATTAATGATTAGCAAATTAATAAATTGCAAAATCTTCTTTCTTAATTAAATGGGTGTTTGGAACTTTTTGAATATTTAAATAATCTTATTGTGTATGGCAAGCTCCTCATCTCATAATATATTGAGTAATTCTTGAAAATACATGGATCTGTGTTCTTGAAAGCAGTATCAAGAGAGTGTATAAATGTGATAATCTGAACTAATACTTTAAATGAGAAAAATGAACTCGCCTACCATTTGAGCAACACCTCAAGATTTAATATTTACAGTACCTTTTGTGTACGCAACATCCTGTCAACAGAAGGGAAGTAAAGAGCCCCTTTATAACGAAAGTGAATATGAGGGTACATATGTATTTAAATTGTCATATAAAGGTTAGAAATGTTTTAATTTTACAATGATGTTGAATATATATTGCTTTAGTAATTTCGGCTTAAACAATATTTAAATGTAGTGAAGATGACTTGTATAAATTATTCATATCTAGACTCAAAGTTCATCAAGTAAAAGAGAGAAGCGATGATTGCATAATGAGCTTCTAAAGCCAATTAAGCTCAACTTGTTTTTTTTTCTATAGTAGGTTATGACAATGGAATTGTTCAATCATTATTTTAACTTCTAATGATAATACGAATAGAAACTTTAATTAGCGAAATAGCTCCATCGGCGGTTTGGTCGTTATTAGTATTTCTTTTGTATATGCTATAATTATCGGGAATAACGAATCCCTAATTTTCAAATGATGGGTGCTTTTTTCATATCCTAGTGACTTACGGATAATTATAACCTAACGTTGGAATTAGACAACCAAGGATCACGTGTAAATTATTTTTTTCTTGGCACAAGGTGGCATATGATTCAAATAAAATTTTCGTTCAGCATGTAATTTGTGGAGGATTTCTATTTGAAAGATTGCTCTAGATGGTTTCCATGGTAAGACAAGTGATGCGACATGAATTTCATTGTTGTTTCGAGCAAGAGAAACAATATGATCTTGATTCCTGACCCACCGCTCATATTATTATTAGGGTTCTCTCATGTTCTACTAGGTCATTGTGATACGTTAGGGGCCACCTCATCGCCGTGCACTATTATCCCACGTTACCGGCAGATCTGTATGCCTTTTGTTTTAGGCAATTATATAAAGGCCAAAAGAGTCCTCTTCATTTCACCTTGTAGAGTCACAGAGAGAGAGAGAGAGAGAGAGAGAGAGAGAGAGAGCGAGAGATGGGAAGGAGTCCATGCTGCTCAAAGGTAGGACTGAACAAAGGAGCATGGACTACCTTGGAAGACAGAATTCTGACTGCTTATGTCAAAGCTCATGGCGAGGGTCAATGGAGGAATCTTCCCAAGAGAGCTGGTAATCTTATTCTTTGTTCTCTCTCTCTCTCTCTCTCTCTCCATAACCCATTTTTCCATTTTCACTCAATTTCATTCAATTAAAGAGTACATATCCAGTTCATCTCTCATAAATGTTGAGAATTGCAGGTCTCAAGAGGTGTGGCAAGAGCTGTAGACTGAGATGGCTGAACTATCTGAGACCAGACATCAAGAGGGGTAACATCTCCCATGATGAAGAAGAACTCATTATCAGACTTCATAAGCTCCTTGGTAACAGGTCCCCCTCTCTCTCTCTTCCCACACGCCAGTGCCGTTTAGGTATCATGATCTCACCTTATCTATGTAATTCGACTGAACCGAAAGAATTATTCATGTTTTTGTGTAGATGGTCGCTGATCGCAGGTAGACTCCCGGGGCGAACGGACAACGAAATCAAGAACTATTGGAACACCACTTTGGTGAAGAAAGCTAAAGGTCTATCATCTTCTTTTCCCACCCAAGAATCACCTTCAACAAAGTCCAAAGCCAAAAGGATCTCGGCAACCAATGGCTATTCCAACATAGTCAGGCCCTCGAGTCCTCTGTTACCGCCGGCGACCGCCACCAGACCCCAACCGGTGCGAGTGAAGCCGATGCAGTGCACCCTGGTGCTAGCCCCAGAGAAGCGACATGGAAACGGTCCACTGCTTAAATCAACGACTGACGTTCAGGATCCACAAATTCGTAAGGCTGGCTATGAAGATTTTCCTCGTCAAGGTGCGAGTGAGATTAGTCTCTTCGACTTTGACCTTGATGATCATTTCCAACCAAAGCAAGGCCATTTCATGGGCAATATGCTCGAGACCATTGATAATATTGCAACTGGTGGCGAAGGAATTCTTTTAGAGAGCTGGACAGGGAGTGCTTGTCCAAAAGAAGCAACGTTAGATCTGGAGTTTACTGCATTTTTGCTTGATCCTGTGGAATGGCCGTGATGTTATGTAATAGAGAATTTAATTTTGATCAGAGCTTCCTTTTTAGGTACCTAAATTAATTCTGAATGGGGCATAGATCCCTCAGAATTGGTGTGATCGGTGGTTGGGGAGCAAGAGGATTTCTAGCTCGGGAATTAGATATCATATCTTCAAATCTCATCAATTGCATTTAAACTACTCAACATCAATGTTACCCGAGTAAGCCGAATTAATGCTGCTTAATTATTTTACAGGTCTTAAAAGTGTTTCACGCACATCTAGATAATTGTCTCTAGTTATTTTTACTAGATAGAAAAAAAAAAGCAACAAATAAAAAGGCGTATGAAAATAACTAAATTCATTTTTTTGATATTGATTGCCTTATGAGATAAATAACCATTGCCAAGTGGAAGCTGTCTAGATAATCTGTAATTTTTTACAAACACCTTTATTTCCAGAAAATACTAATGAATAATGACATAATAGAATTGACCAATATAGAGTTTTGTTAATAATTTCAAAAACCACATAAAAAAATTATCATTCATGAAATTAACATCAGTTTTGCAAATTATTAAATTTCATATCTTACATCTTAAGGAATCACCTCACTAAGATCCCAACATTAGGATAGAAAGTCGCATGTCTTCGAAAAGATCCAGACCGAAAACATCCGATTGAACATTCGATCACGTGCCCTAGGACGCATGGATGCCGTCCTGCCACTTGAGAAGAATCCAAAATTTGGAGCGCCCTTCTAGAAATTTTAGAAATTTACGCAATTATATATGGTTTAAAGGTCGTCTTCTTTGGACTGTTGCACTGTTCACCTCCATCGTACGATGTTATTAGTGGGGCCAAAACGTCTCTCATCGTGCCAAATGTGCGGTGGAGAAAACCAGCGCCCGGAAATGGTCCCTCTAATAATTATATATATTTCCGTACCACTAGTAATCGTTTTCAATCTAGAAGGTTAAGGCAATGGTTGAAAATAGATCCCATTGTTCGTAATTTCATATTGAAGCGGTATAAATTATACTTTACAATTACTCGAACTTGGACTTGAGTAAATTTTTAAATTATTTCATCTAAATTCTGAAATGGAAAATTCAAGGGATTTAATAAGTTTTCTATAAAAGCGTGTATATTATATACTAACCTTATAATCGAGCAGTCCTTTTTTTCGAATCATATATAGGTATTAAGATATGACTCCTAATTTCAGTTTAATTTGTAGATTTGCGATCACATGTTTCCAGAGTTTATGTCCTAGAAATTTTGGTATCTACAATTAAATTTAGTGCACTAATTAATAAAATTCACCTTTCTGATATGAAAGTTGGAGAGACTTGGGTAAAAAATAAAGTAAATTAAGATCAAGTTTCGTCGACTCGGAATGAAGAAATTTAATAATCTCACCTTTCCTGGACGTGGAAGCCAAATTTTGGTGTCAACTTCAAAGAACGTATCTGGATTTCAGATTTGCTCATTATTCCTCATCCCCAACTACGAAAGAGGACTTTTCTGCTTTGGCGCACCACGTTGCATTGTGCTTATCGGAACAAGAAACTTTTAGGTTTCCCACACGATTTCCCAATTATACCTAGACTTTTGCCACTAGTTCATTGGTTAAGCATTTAATATAGGATAATCGGTACGATGTTAAACAATTAATATATTATAATTGATTCACAATTCAATTTGAGTGTATTAATAGGCTCGAACGTAGACTCATTTACCGGTGATTTTCCCATATGAAGATGTCTTACGCATCCTAGCATATATATCATAGGCAATGGTCCGTTGATAGGCCCTAATCTATTTCGTTGTTTCTTAAATATTTCAGGGAAGAAATCTTATGATTAAGGCCTGTTTCCACCAATATAGAGACCGTGCATGGTGCAGAATAGCATTGGGTTACAACGATGTTGTGCAGGTTAAAAACATGGAAATTAAATTAAGATATATCGATGCAGAAGCATACTTGAATTAAAGGAGAACATGCTTGACACTAGAGATTACATGTGAGGAGAAAAATGTTGATGGGCATATGTAATTCATAATCAAGAAATTTCCTATTGAAAATTTGACATGGTTTGGAACGATCATTATATATCTCTTGTAATTAACTCATAACTCATTACCTCAAACTTTTAAGTAAAAGTAGGTTTAACGTGCTATGTTGATGAGCTTGTACTTAAATCCACTCTTATTCATTTTTCCATACAAATTTATCGGATTTTTGTTATGTGAACACCACTATTGGCCTATCATCATATCAAGGAAAACTAGGAAGTCATCAAGCACCAATCACCAAGTATATAATGCATTCATCAATAGATTTTGCCTCTACATATCTTCTGTTTTCTCAACTGTCCCCTTTATGGGTACAATAGAAAATCACCTCATTGGATTAAGCAATTGCAATCCCTTAACTTAGAGAATTGAATGTGATCACTATAAATTAGTCCACAACCTATGTCAACTCGATCTTGATGCGCAATCAATGGTACTTGAGGAAAAATTTCCAACCTATAAGCCAATCTATTTCCAACCTATAGCCAATCTATCTTGATAACGTCCTTCCACACCATTGAATAATGCTTTTTTCAAATGCGACGACTTATAATTAAAGTATGGGCCCATTGTCTTCATTTCACCGAAGTCCCATTTGGACCTATTGAATTCGGACTATTACTTAGTCCTTAAGAATTCGAAACTCCAAATGACAGTTCACCTTGCCGCTCCTGGACCTTTCATAGAATGTCTTTTCGCACAACCATGTATTATCGCGTCGAACGTGATATGTCAATGAACCTATACTTAAATCCACTCTTATTGATCTTTTCATGTCATTGTGTTGTATTTCTGTCATGTCAACACCACTGATCATCATTATCAAGGAATTCTAGGAAGCCATTAGGCGCCAATTACCAAGTATGTAACGTGTTATGTACGATGCTTCTTTGACTGTCAATTTTGTGGATAGAGTAGAAAACCTCCTGATCAGATTAAGCAATTGCATCCCTTAATAGAGAACTGAATATGAGCACTACAAGTTACTTCATCATCTATGTCAAATCAATCTCGATATGGAACCAATGGAACTGGAGGGAAAAATTTGCGATCTATATATGAAATTTTGTGAAGTCACTAATAATTGTTCTAAAAACTTAAATTAATAGATGAAGACGTTGTTTAATATTTGAAATTCTAACAACCCCCAATAAGTGTAAGCTTGACTTTGGTGTAAGCCTAAAGTATGAAAGAGTCTGGAAATATTTGAACTTATGATTCTTGCTCTGATACTATATAAAATTTTGTAGGACCATTGTAAATGATTTTAAAAATTTAAATTATTAGATAAATATGTAATTTAATATTTAAATATTATAAATCAATCTACCTCTGTCCTTCAAAGCCATTTAATAATACTTTCTTTCGAACGTGACGACATATAATTAAAGTAAGGTCCCATTTTCTTCATTTCACACAAGTCCCACTTCCAACTATTAAATTCGAACTATGACTTCGCCCTTAAGAATTTGAAGCTGCAAAAGACACGTCACACTTCTAAGTGTTAAATCCACAAGAAAGTGCCACTCCTGGACCTTTCATTGAGTGTCTAGTGTCCTACCACGCCAACCAGATATCTTCTTGCAACGAGTCAATTATTGAATTTCAGTCAAATAAGGCTTCATACATGAAGTTGAAAGAACAATACGATAACGTCACCAGAGGAACCTAATTGGGGCCCGCTAGGACCCATCGGGACGAAATGCTGCAGTTCTCATTTCCCCAACCTCAAGATCAATTTAGAGTCAGACTCGCCAACTCTGAAGGCGTGACGTTCTTGCTGATACTAAGATAAGCTCGATTTTTTTTGCCTCTCACAATGTGTTCGATGTATTTGAACTAGACTCAACTTATAATTTAGATATGAGTGTAGCTCGAAGTCAAGTTTTGAGAATACAGTCACTTAGGATGTAAATGATAACCATTCTATTTTAAAAATTAATTTTTCTATTTCTATTTCCTAGACAAATTTCTGAACAAAAATACGTGTTCGATGATAATACAAAATTTTTGTAAAATTTTTCCCTCCCGAGTAGTTAGCGATGGGAGGCGGCTGACAAGTGACCAACAAATGGCAAGTAGGCGGTTAGTTGCGAGGGCGAGTGATGAAAAGATATTTTATTTCTAATTTTTTGTTCCAGAAATAAATAAATAAATATTTTTAACCTATTTCTAAAGTAAAAATTTATTCCAAAAATAGAAAAATAAAATTGTATTACCAAACGAATTTTGATTCCAAAGTTGTTATCGGAACGGAAAATAGAAAAAAAGAAGGAATGGAATGGTTATTACGTACACCCTTAACAAAAATCAAGAGCCATACGAATCAAAAGCTCAAAACTCGCTTTCACTCAATGCTTGAACTGTCACGCTATACCGAATATAGAAGCCAAGGGATCATCAGTTGAGCAGGTTAATCTCAAGCATCTCACGCTTTTCTTTCACCATGATCATTAGAAACGAGCCTTGGGTATATGCACCGTACTCCTCCTGACTCAGCAATGAAAACGTGATCACGTTTCATTCGTTTTTTTCACATCTAGAATGTCTGCTGCAACTCTTGTAGGAACGGTGGACCCGCATGTAACAACGAAATTGCAGGAGGAAGAAGGACATCTTAGTGGTTGGAAATGGCCGAATTTGGAAACGTTTTGAGCAATCGTGAGAAAGTGTTATTACTCAAGTTGACAACTCCTAGGAAAGCCACGCATCTCGAGAGGCATATCAAAGGCAAAGCCACCTCAACTTCCATTCTCTTCGGCCAGCAGCAAAGCCCACCTAACGTTCTTGCAAGGTGAATCATTGCGAATGGATTACTAGTTTGATAATTTTTGTGAAGTGACAGTGAGATTCAATAATCCAGCAGACTTCCATACTTCCCATGCCTCACATGCGGATTGTTTCCGCGTCGGTAAATTTTAAAAAATGTTGGTAAGTATAAAAAAAACTGTTGGGAGAAAAAAGGACGGATGGCTCTTTTTATCTAAGTAACTTGTTGGTAATTTGCCAACACTATAATGAAATTATCAGCTTTTCTTTTGTAGTTGGTAAGTAAACTTCTGCACATATGTTTTGCTGCTTTTGTGGAGAAAACATCAAAACATGCAGCAAAACATATTCATATAAGTGTTTGATAAGATACTAACGAGTTATTGACAAATCACGTGATTTGAAACCTTTTGTTTTACCAAAAACTATCGGTTCTTTAAAAGAAGTACCAACACAGTTAACGGAACAATAAATTCGTCCATGAAATTAATGAAACTTTCCTTCTTCATGCAACTCGTCTTTCTTGGGTTCATTTTTACTATCGATAGGGAGTGGCTATCTCCTACCTCCATTCTTAATCAATGTTAATTATGCATAAGCAAAGTGAAAATGAGAGAGGATGGAGGTGTAAGTAAGCTTATTGATAGAAACCCACTCAAATATACGAGATGTGCCGAGAACTAATAGAGCCCAACATGCCAGATTCAAAAGGCCCAATCCTAGAAATTTGCGAAACTGGGTTTTACGCCACTCGACTTATCCATGCATGTTCGATGGCTCCCGAGAGATATGCACAAGTGCTTGATTGGTTGAGGTGAGCTATCTTTTTAATGAAGCTAATCGTCTAAGACTCGAAACCAAGAGAAGCGACGAGCTTTTCGGCCCATCAAATCTGCCTGAATGATTTTTGGCCCGTAGGGAAGGCATAAGTTGGGCCAAGAACAGGAGTTTCGTATCGTTCGGTTGGACCTATTAATAACTTACAAATTGAGTGAGACGAAAACATTTGTAGATGTTCATTAATCAAGATTCATCAGTGTTTTAATAATGATGGTTGCTTCTTGCAAAATATATTAAAAAATAGATCAGTACTTTTTAGTGCGGATATATTCTCTCAAAGTTATGTGTACCAAATTTTGATTATGGAGATGAGTTAAACGGAGTCAATTTTCAATGAAATGAGCTATTTTGTCAACACGAATGTCGGATTATGCAGAAAACAAATGTTTATCTTGGATCAAGCATTGAACTGAGTCGATCTTCAACATTTTGTTGTGCTACCCTGCCCATCTACAACAAGGGCACATTGTTCATGCTCTAATTTTGGTGAGAGATACAACATTATAGAAAGTAGAACTAAAATAGCGCAAGTTTCAAAACTTACATTCATGAAGTTGTGTTATATTGAACTCAATATGATTTCTCAATAGTAAAATCTTCTCAAATAGAAAAATTATGCCATTTAAGTAGGACAAGGGAGTATTGTGAGGCATGATACAATCTAAGTCAACCGGCATACTGTTAGTAGTGATATTGGCGATTTTGCACCAACACAATAGTACTTTCTTGTGATATAACGTATCATCTCGAAATATATTAAGACGAATATGAAAATTAAAGTAAAGAAAAATAGTCTTTCTAATACTTACATCTATTATGATATTGGTCGATCAAATCTTTGGTGACACTAGGTTCTAATAAAGAATTACTATGATTTACAACCAATTCAAGATCCACGCTTCATCCAATTCAAGATCTCTCTTTTGGGAGATATGTTTTACAAACTCAAAACATCGTCTGAGGAACTATCGATTGAGAGCAATAGATAATACGAAGGACAATACCAACCATCCGAGCATGAAGTAACCCACAAGTCTCGTCGGCCCCTCATCCTCCGGTTCCTGCATCACAAAGTTTAGACTTTCATCAAACGAACTCGTTAAGCATATCAACATTTCATTCAAGACTACTTGGATGTTTTGACATCGAACAAATTCAAGATGCGCATGCTGTAAAATTTAGATCAAACACAGAGACTAAGCAAAGATGGAGCTGTTTGATGATTGAGTACCGGCGGTGGAGGAGACCCTGTAGGGGTCTGAGTGATATCGGCCTCGAAGGGCCACATGTATCTGTCGGGCTTCTCGCTCCTGGCCAAGCTCCAATCGTACAGTCTCCTCTCTTCCACCGACGACAGTGTCCTGTACGACTCCTGTCCAAACCCACGAACATCAAAATCGTCAACCATTATTATATACTTTATCGCAGAAGCTCGAGTCGAAACACGCTCGTCGCTCACTTTCAGCTGCTCCAGTTTCTCGTTGAACTCGTCTTCTTCGAGCCCCTCGCCCTTGGCTTCTTCAACCTTCTTCCTGTACGCTGCAGCAACCTGCTCGTTTCCATGCAAACAGTCGGAACATGAACTTCCCTATTGACATTCTCTGGAAAAGGGAAATCAGAGTGCCTTGAATCAGGCGAAGATGCAAGCACGCGAGGTGGACCTGATCGTAGGGGCATTTCCTTGAGAGCCCGAGCCTACCGTAATGATCCACGTCCGTGATGGCTGCATTCTAAAACCAGAACCAATCAAGTTCGCATCTTTAACCCTTCTTCCGGGCACATAACTCAAGCAGGATACAATTGGAACAGCACGTCCCCCCGCATAGAAACAGGCTTTGAGAGCTAGAGATGGTAGTATTTACCAATGCCGCGGAGGGCTCGCTCCACGTTGAGCGCAGAGATCAGAGAAGGGGGCAATTCGGGAGCTTCGATGGAGCTCTCCGAGGCGTCGCTCTCCGTGGTCGTCGTCGCTGCGTTGGTCTCGGATGGGTTGTCGCCGGAGGTGCATGCGATGAGGATTGATCTCCTGGGTTTGGTCGGGAATACGAGGGCAGTGTTGAGCGGGAACGTGGCGGACGGTGGGGATGGAGAAGGCCGACACAGGATGGATATGGCGGAAGCGGCGGACATAGCCATCGTCGATCACCGCACGCCGATGGGAATGTTTCCCACTTTGCTGTCGCTAAAATTTCAGAGATAGGGAGGTAGATAAGCGATGGCCTCTGACCAGATGAATGTTATCCGCAAATGCAAGAAGACAACGTCTAATTTATTGAATAAATAAAATTAAATTGCGACAGGATCAACAAGGTCGTTGTAGTATAGTGGTGAGTATTCCCGCCTGTCACGCGGGTGACCCGGGTTCGATCCCCGGCAACGGCGCAATTACATCCTTTTTTGTTTCTTTTTCTTTTTCTGGGTTTTTGAGGAGGCAGGACGGCGCCCTTTTTGCTCATCCTTATTAAGGTTACTAAAATCAGTATCCAAATAATCTAATTTCCTATTTGAAAAAAAAATACTAAATCGACTACATATGCCCTTACTAAGGTTACTAAGGATGTGCAAAACGAATTGATCGGTTCAATCCAATTTTTGGGAATGTCGGTCTAATTCTTGATTCATAAAAATGGTGGTTTAATTAATCCGTTTTGCACATGCTTGGTAACCTTAATAAGGCATATGTAGTTGATTCCTTGTTTGAAAAAAAAATTAAATCGACTACATATACCCTTACTAAGGTTATTAAGGATGTGCAAAACGGATTGATCGGTTCAATCCAGTTTTTGGGAATGTTAGTATGATTCTTGATTCATAAAAATGGTAGTTTGATTTGATCCAATTATTAATTCTTAAAAGTGAAATAAGTGTCCAAACAATCTAATTCCCTATTTGAAAAAAAAAAGGAACTATATTGATTACATATACTCTTCGGCCAGTTAAGTTGGACCGATAAAATATAAATTAAATATTATCCTGTCTTACAATATAATAACTTTCATCGATCGTTGTTTTTGTTAATATTTAAGATTTGCCATTTTATCTTGTGCATGTCATTCTTTAATGAAAATAAATAATCGGTTCGATCGAGTCCTCTATTTCCAAAATTGGGAATAGGTTCTCGTGGTCCGATTCCCGGTTCCGAAGTGGAACCGGACCGGATCAGGAAGATCACCCCTCCCTATCTCAATCTCCCTCGTTCGCCGGACGTACGAATGCCCAGACCGAAGCTGAGCAGAGCAGAGAGAGAGAGAAAGGTAGGGAGATGGGGCTCCGGAGGATGACGGGTCAGTCGTCGTCGTCGTCGTCCCGGTCGGGCGACCCGGGCGCCTCCACCAGCGGCGGCGGCGGCGCCGAGTCACTTCCCGCCGGCGGCCCAGCCGGAGATAATGAGAGCCGCCGAGAAGGACGACCAGTACGCCTCCTTCCTCTACGACGCTTGCCGCGACGCCATCCGCCACCTCTTCGGTACCCTCTCTCTCCTTCGACCCTCCGGATTTTAGGGCATAAGCAGTGTCGTGCTTCTCTTTTTGCTAATTGAAGTCGATTGCTATTCGTGTTCAGGCACCAGAGTCGCCGTGGCTTATCAAAGAGAGGTCTTTTCAGCTCAATCTTCCGCTCTTTTTCGTTGGTATTGCTAGAATTCGACTGCGTGTTCGAACGCTGATGATTGACCCTGTGGGTATATCGTGCAGACGCAGCTTCTCGGGCAAATGCTTTACTATGTGTTGACGACTGGTTCGGGGCAGCAGACGTTGGGGGAAGAGTATTGCGACATCACTCAGGTTTGTTCAATGGCTCTGACATTGCTCGTATCGGCCTTATGCTGTTGTAGTTGAAATTTGATTGCGTTGCTTAGCCTGTAAGCTTGGCTTTAGCGTTTGGTGTGCAATAGGATGGTTGTGATGGTTTTTAAGTTCTTACTTGGCATTGATAGAAATGTGGCAACGGTTGGGGCTTCAGTTTGATATGGGGATGATGTGATACTTCTGTGTGCCCGAACGAGTTTTTAACTGGGTCCTCTCAAGATTGATTCTTTTTTGCTTTTAGGTTGCTGGGCCTTATGGGCTTCCTCCAACACCGGCGAGGCACGCCCTTTTTATCATATATCAAACTGCGTTTCCTTATCTTGCGGAAAGAATAAGGTCAATTTACTTCTGTTCAGCTGTTGATCGCATTGTGGGTGCTTCAATCTTTACTATGAACTAGGAAGAATGCTTGGTGAATCGTGAACTTAAATGGGGATTTTGTTTGCAGTTCTAGAGTTGCTTCACGTGGAATTATACTGGCTGAGACACAATCTAATGAACTGTATGAGAATACTGCTTTGGAAAATAATCAAGGTCAAACTTCTTTAGCTACTGGCAATCCATCTTCCTCTGTGTCACAGGGAAATGGATCAGTTTTTGCGAGGTGGAAGAGGAGATTGAATATGTTGTGGCTGGATGCTGTTCAGAGGTGGCCTGCGGTAATTTGAGTTTTAATTTCAATTTTTTTTTGTTAAAGCTTATGAGATTTATTTTGGAATGATCTGCATTCTTACCATGTTCTTACGATTGTGTTCATTATGTAGTAGTTTTGTTGGTGTGTTTTTCTTCCTGTGCAGTTATTTGTATAAATCTTACTAAAGAGTGTAATTTTATGCCTGAAAGTATTGTGGACCGCATTAGATGACTGTATCATTTTTTCCTCAATGGATCTGGAACTGCTGGCTTATTGTTTTTCGAATTGGTATTGTGTGCTTCCCTTTGATTACATTCAGGTGCTTCCTGTAGCTCGAGAGATTTTGCAGCTGGTCATTCGAACTAACCTCATGTTCTTCTACTTTGAAGGTGAATTCTGCTGAGGTCAATCTTTTGTGTCTGATGTGGTTTCTTGTCTAACTTTTGCTTCATGTTCTATCTATAGGCTTCTATTATCATATATCAAAACGAGCAGCAGGCATCAAATATGTGTTCATTGGTAAACCATCCAACCAAAGGCCTAGGTAGGGTTTTGTTCTAATCTCAGGCTCTTTTCATGTCCAAAGACATCACTGATCATGTCATATGGGTTCATCCCCTTGGTTTGTGGAGCATTAATGTAGATCTTGCCCTTTGTTGCATGCTTGATGCTTGTGGGGTTAATTCATTCACCTCTTTGACACAATCACTGGTCGTGTCCATTTTGGCAGTTGGCTCGAGCTAGCCTTATGCTTTTGCTGCAGAGGATGTGGAAGAATGACAATCTGTTGGCAATATTTTCGTCATTTTTATTCTATCATAAGGCACAGACAGACATCCTCTCCCCCCCCCCCCGTTCCTTTCTTTCCTCTCAATTGATAATATTAGAGATTTTTCATTTCATCCTTTTAAATTAGGCATCATAAAGAGTTGTATCCTGGTTAAGAGTTAGATTTCAGTGACACAATTATTTAAAGATTTTAAGCACTTCAGACATCTTGTTAAATTAGGCATCATAAAAAGGTGTATCCTGGTCAAGAGTTAGATTTCATTGACACGATTATTTAGTGATATTAAGCACTTTAGAATCTGACTGCTTGTGGATGCTTTTGCATGGAAATAAATGCCTTTGTTTTTCGGGAGCATATAGCACTTTTCTATTCAGTCTAGCCAAATTTCATTATTCTTCCAGTTTAAGGATTATGGCTGCGTTTGTTTCAGCATTTGCAAGGGGCTTTAAGTAAGTCCAATGCAAATGCTAAAAGCTCAAAACTATTTGGGAAATGAAATTGTGTTTGGTAAAATTTCTTTGCAAATGGACTTTGAGTTAAATGTGCATTTGATAAAAAAACTTTCGCAATGGGCTTTGTTATGTGTGTGTATGTGTGTGTGTGTATATATATATATATATTTTTTTTTTTTGGAAAATTGAACTAAACCCTTCGCCGGTCCAGTGAAGGGCTGCCTCCATTTTCAATTAAAAAAAAAAAAATCAGGGGCAAAATCGGAAATATGAAGAATCAGTGAGGGTAGTTTTGGAAGGGAGTAATAATTTCAGCATTTTGAAGGCCAGCTTTCAACTGAAAGCTGGCTTCAAAGCTGAACTAAACGCACCCATGTCTTCAAATGTTACAGGTGTTCTCATCTCAAATATTAAAGCTGATAAAATTCATTTTCTTGCAGATACCAAATATTGGGCATATTTCTCTTGATACAGCTTTGCATTCTTGCTGCTGAAGGACTAAGGCGCAGCAATTTGTCATCCATTGCAAGTTCAGTTAATCGGACCTCATTAGGCACACACCACACTCCATCAGGTATATTGTGCTCTCCTGAGATACTTCACATTATATGATTCTTGTTCAATCCAGATTTATTGCTAGATGACTGTTCCAAATTTCTATAGGCAGATGGTTTCTAGTTCTTCAAGCATAAGGCAAACCTCGCTTTTAATTCTATAAGTTTTCGTGACATAGTAGCAATCCCACTTGATATAGCATTATTCTTTCTGGAATCAAATTGGCACTCTGTCCATCTCTTGGGTGTAGGGAGAGGTTTGCCTGTACTAAATGAGGAGGGCAATGTGATATCGCTGGATCATGACAAAGGAAGTTGGCTAACAGATTCTTCGACTTCAGAGGTAATTGATTTTTCAAAAAATTTTAGTTCGATTTATCACATCACAAAAGGCATCTTGTGTTCAGTTTGTATCTCCCTTCCCCCCTCTCCTCTTCCCTTCTCTTCTTACCAATGAATCCACAAAAAGATACATGCATACGCACATCATCAAAATCTTTTGTTTCTAACAACATGCATATCATACTAGTTTCTCACTACACCTTAATCTGTAGGATGTAAAACTCCATGACTGGAGGTTTGGTTGTATTTGATGGTGCTGGCGGGATAGTCCTTACTGGTTGACAAAAACCTTGATTTAGTCTTCTTGATTAGCTTGAAATCCCAAGATATAGTCCGAAGGAGATCATAGAAAACATAAGCATGTTAGGTAGCTAGTTTCATTTGTGTCATGACCTTCATCTGATGCATGGTTGATGCCGAATGAAATCAGTGCTCGTCTCTTACGCCTTGTTTTCTCATTCAGCCTCAAGGAATGACTGGGACAAGTAAATGCACATTGTGCCTGAGCCATCGCCAACACCCCACGGCCACACCTTGTGGTCATGTGTTCTGCTGGTACTCCTCTGCATGATCCGAATTCCCGTTTTCCTTTGTGGTCGCATGTGTTCCGACCTCACTTTTTTACTGCCATTCTCCATGTATAGGAATTGCATTATGGAATGGTGCAATGAAAAGCCCGAATGCCCTCTCTGCCGCACTCCTATTACTCACTCAAGCTTAGTCTGTCTATATCATTCGGATTTTTAGCCCATTTTAAAGTGTATTTCAATCTTTAGCTGGTGGAAAGAATTAAGAAAGAAGCAAAGCAGTTACCTCTGTTAAATAAGTGGAGTGGCCAATTTTTGCACGTCCCCGTCTCGGAATGAATGCTGTAATTCTGGTCTCCTGGACTGCTGACCTTGGCCATTGGAGCCAGGTGCCATCAATTTTTGCATCATGTAACGTCGGTCTCCCTTCTCATACCGATCTACTAATGATGATTGGACGATGAACATTAAAAATTTCGAGGTTCGCCAAATGACTTTATTCGGGTCTCTATAGGAATGTTCTTAGCATTCAGATCGACATTATACTATGTTTGAAGTCGCGTTTCGACTTATGATCTTACGGCATCTTTCCATACCACCGGCATGAGAAGTTCAGCAAAAAATCCTTTGAAGACAAACCATGGTGTGCAAGAAAACAAAGTTCCAACATATTACTTTTATGTGGACTCTGCTTATCTCTAAATCATGTTTGGTTGGTTCGATTGGTGCTCCAAAAAGGAACTCATTAGAAAATCCAAATTACAATTTTAGTTGAGATTACGTTGGGCTTGAACCGTTTTCAGCATCCGGCCCGGACCAATTGTTGGGCTTACAACTTCCAATAGGCCCGTACCGGGTCGGCCCACTTGTCGATTGGGCCTTTTCCTCGGGTCGGAGCTTTTTCCAGAAACGGATCCCTCTTCGCTCTCCAACCCGCAATTAGGGTTTCGAGCTGTGAGTCTGAATGAACCGCTGGCGCCGACCCGATGATGCTCGAATTCGAAAGGATGCCGTTCCCGTCCTCTCGGCCAAACCAAGATTGGTCGATGAGGAAATCGCGAAAAGGTTCGTCCTTGACTCCTCTCCTCAGTTCTTTTGCTTGCCCACGAATGTCGGAGAAGAAGACGATCGCGTATGGTTGACTCCTCAGTTGACGAGAGTCGCCGACGATGGTTTTGGAATGATAATTGTTGAGTTTCAGTTCGATTCGGGTTCGTGCTTGATGGGTTCGCGAGTTGAATGTTTCTCAGTTCGTAGAATTTCCATTTCCCTGTTCTTGATGGGAAAAAAGGAAGGAAAAGCTCTGATTGTTATGCTCGCGTGGTTCTGATTGCGATGCTGGGATTGATGTTTGAAGCTCTCATCCCGCCAAATGTCATCTTTACAGCGAGTTGGTTTTTTTCCATAGCAGTATCAATCTCGTGTCTGAGGATGACGATAACTACTGTTACCATCCAACTTCGGTTCTGGTTGAAATGGTTCTTGTCCATTGCAACAGAAGATTGGATGGTCAAATTTTCTGATGACGTAATAGAGGTTTGTCCATCTATTTGTGATAGCTTCTAGGTTTTTTTTTTTTCCTCCCCGTGGCTTTGCTACATTGCCCGGGGGTGTTCCTAGAAATGCTCAGATGAACAGCGGGAGTTTGCCAGGCTTCCTGCTGTGCACACAATAGCTTGGAGTTTGGAATAATCTCCCACATGATGATCGGATACAAATCTCTTTCCATTGCTTGTGCTGTTTCAGTTAGAACCAGTTCGATAGTGGTAGGCTGTATTAATGTTCATGGCGCTTTAACATGAGACTATTTTCTGTCCTTGTTTTCTCATTGTCCCCTCCACTATCGAGCACTGCTTACAGGCTAGATTGGCCTTGCAATTTGAGCATTTCTTTTAGGCTCCCTTTTCTTTGTTATAGTCATGGGGGCTTTGATTCCAATGCTCATACAGTACCAGTGGGAGCCTGTCTGGCTTCTTGTGCTAATCCATGTACTTGGAGTTTAGAATGTGCTCTTACATTTTGAATTATTTTACATTGAATTATGCTGATTTTCAGTGCTACATGCTGTTTCACTTTTTTTCTCATATTGCCCATGTGATGTTTGATTTACACAACTTAGCCTGGATATGCATTTGAATTTAAAAAGAAAAACTTGTTGAAAGATAAACTTTCCACAATTTATGTAATATGTATGAAATGGAATCATGTTAAATTAGGCGATGGCCTTATCAAAAACAAATTTTTTAAGATGAAGGGAGATATACTAAGGCATTTTTATTAAATTTTCTGCTCATTTACCTCTCCTTTTAGTGAATACAGGGATCGAATGTGCACCATATTGTGCTTGATGCAACGTATTGATGTTCATTGGCAAAGCTGAATAGTGAAATGGCATAATGAAGGTATATCTGAGAGCTCCAATTGCTGCCTTCATTTTTGACCCACATCCTATAATTGCATTGACTTATCTTTTACCAGGCTATGTGAGTGTGAACCTCCATGCTCTGCTTGCCAAATGGTTGCTTGGGGGTACAAATTTCTTTGACAGGTGAGCTAATTTGCTGTTTTCGCACTACATTGTCCTGTTTTTGTCACCACAAGCTCTACACTATGCATCGTGGGTGCCTGAAGGCTGATGTATACTGGCTTCCATCATTATATCCTCCCATTTCAAAGTATTTTTTTTTCCTCAGGTTTTCCTTGTTAGTGCCATCTTTTTCCCTCAGAATTTCGGGCTAAACTCTCAGAAGGTGCTTATTATTAAGGTCATGATCTGGTGCCATCCAGGACAGATGATGCAGTTTCTTGTGGGTTCCATCCATTCTCAACTACCACCATCTCTGTTGACACCCTAATTTTTGTTTACATGTTTTAGTTGCTTATTTATTTTGCTTATATTTATAAAAAATTGAAATTTCGAAAATCAAAAAAAAAAAAAGAGAGGGGAAATTCGGTTGGCTGGGCTGACCAGCCCAGCCTTGCCCTTTTGCTCCCATTTTATCTTAGCCCAGCCCATGTCTCTCCATTTTTTTACACATCCGGCCCATCACCTCCCCCCCTTTGATTCTCTCTTCTTCTTCCACGCGCGGCAGCAGGGACCTGCAAGAGGAATTAAAAAAAAGAAGAAGCAAGTTGCAGAATGGGCAGAAGATGGAGAAGGTCAGACGGGTGGTGGTTA
>CM026412.1:33991182-34069809 GCA_014858505.1 Corymbia citriodora subsp. variegata | reverse complement strand
CATGCAAAAAAGACAAAAGTAAAAAAAAAAAAAAAAAAAAAAAAAAAAAACAAAACAAAAACAAAAAAAATAATAAAAAAGGGAAAACAAAAGAGGCTGAAAATTTGTATATGGGCTGATTTCGAGCGGGTCCTGAACTGGGGAGTGGGCCGAGTTTTGAAAAAGTGAGGAATAGGATTTTTTTTTAAAATTTCTTTGCTAATGGGCCATTTAGAAGAGTTTTCGACCGGGCCATTCGGCCCGCTCGGTCACTTGCTCAAGCCCGGACCGATAGGGTCCGGGTCGGTCTGGTAGGGCCGGGTCATCCGACCCGGTCCGAATAACTTTTCAATTAATAAAAAAGGAAATAGAAAAAAAAATTAATTAAATATTAAAAAAAAAGTTGAAATTGAAAAATCATCAAAAAAATAAAAAAAATGCTTGGTTTTAATTTCAGAAAGGTTTTAAAAGTTTATTTTAATTTCATTTTCTTTTTTTTCGAATATTCAAAAATTCCAAAAAAAATTAGAAAATTCCAAAAAAAAAGTAATAAAGGTTTTTCTTAAATTCTCAGAAAATCAGTAAAATAAAAGATCTTGAAATCTTGTTTTCTTTAATTTCGAAAATTTTGAAAACATAAAAATTAAAAATTAATTAATTAAAAATTAAGAATTAAAAAAAAATATTAAAAAGCATAAAAATTCAGAAAAATTCAGAAAAATCAGAAAAAATTGAAAAAATTCAGAAAACCCTAAAAGAAAAAAAATATCAAAGTTGAACAAGCCTTAGGGCTTTACAATAGGCTTTTTTGAATGTGTTGCCATCCCTTTAGTGAACACACAATTAAGTTAGGTACCGAAAGGGCGTTAGTTGCATAACTAACGTAATCAAGTCCCCGACTCTAGACTCTCTGGTTGCGTAAAGGTGAGACAAGCTCCCATGTTTCACTCGGTTCCTAGTCGACCTCAACAGACTAGTGGCGACTCCTTACTTGAAGTTTTTTTATGCATACCCAACGTCGCGTGGGGTATGGGCTTGGGAGAGCCCGAGTTAATGAAGACCCGCCGGCCCGAAATTAACAATGCCCCTAAACCTATTATTATTTTCAAAAATTTAATTTTAGGTCGTGACAGCTTGGCGACTCCACTGGGGACTGGTTCCAAACCTTAGAGGACTTAGGCCTAATTTGCTTGATTGTGTGTTATCTAACGTGTTTCTTTGGCAGCGCATTCGAGAAGGTGAGGTAAGTCCACTAACCTCGTGTTAAATGTTGGTGCAGGATTGGAGTAATAAGGGGTAGAGTTTTTGCTAACATTTTTGTTTTGTAGGGTGGCGAATGTGAATGAGTGTATAGTTAAATTTTTGAAGTGTTGGTTGTTATATAAATTGTTGTGCATGTCTCCCTTACATTGCACTACACTTTAGCACACACAACCTACCGCCGGACCTGGGCCGCATAGGATCACTTAGGATGGTGTTGAGATGGATACCACTCCGACTACCACCATGTAGTACGAGTCGCCCATCTCAATTCCGAAATTCTTCTGACGTCGAGAGCTTCCACCCCGGTTGCAACCGCGCATCACGGGTCGACTCTTTGACAAAGCCGGAGTCATGGGAACCCCGACCCAACCGCGACCATGCTGGTTCAGTCCGGTAATCCCGTGGCTTCATTTGAGCCTTCTAGAGTAGAGATCGACGCATGTCTCATGCGCATGTCTATGTGATTGACTCTAATTTTTATTGGGTGAAGTAAGTCTTCTGAAGCTCTCACACTTGCAATTTATCTACATTTATTATTTTTTCGACTGGTCCATGACAATTAGGTTGTTTACGAGTCCTAGGTTTGTATGCAATAGGAGGACCTGAGCTCCGTATTATTTCTGTCCAAAAAAAAAAAAAAAGGGAGCGTGCATCCAAGTCGGCTAGGGCTAGTCAGACAGTTATAAGAGAGTTGTTGTTTCCCCGTTTGTACATAAAAAAACAAAAAACAAAAAAATCGCTTGAGTCTATTTTGGTTTTCTTAGAATGTTGTTTAGGTTAGTTTTATTTTATCTTCTTCTATTTTATGGATTAGGGAGTCTTGTTATTTTCTTTGCCTAATTCTGATGTCAGGATGTTTTATTTTTTAGTCATGTTGTTTAGGAGGCTCTTTTCTTCCATAAAATGAATGAAGCGGGACGATTAGATCATTGTCATGGACCGGCATCATTTTACATCTCGTGCTCACGCGTGTTTATCTATTTATTGAACCAGGTACCACCGTCACGGCTTCGAGGCATTCGCCTATCCGCACCCGATCCAGATCCGCGAAAATGAGTTCTGAAGAGCAAAACGTTCGGATCACCGCGCTCGATAACAAGATTACCGAGTTAGCCGCACAATTTGCACAATTTGCAAGTGAGATCAAGTCAAGCTTGGTGGTTGCCGCCTCCAATCGAGACACACCTGCAACTCCGCAGGCCAGTAATGCCAATAGTAGAGGGAAGTCGGTGGAAGAAGTGGCGCATCAAACCCCTGTGGTGGTAGAATTAGAACCCATCTCGGAAGCCATCTCGGCCCGAATGGAGGAGGAGAATAGCAGGAGGTTCGCTAAACTGGAGGAAAGGATATGAGGCTAGCATGGTGGAAGATCTATCCCAATACACTAAGATAGACTTCCCAGACAAGTTCAAAATCCCGGAGTTCACTAAGTACGATGGCACTGGGGATCCTAGAATCCATTTGAAGTATTATTTGAATAGGATGGGACGTTATGCTCAAAATGTCCCTTTGCTGATCCGCACATTTCAGGAAAGTTTAACTGGGATGGCATTGCAATGGTATATTTTGCTCGAACCTGAGAAATTGGAGAAGTGGGAGGATGTAGCAGAAGCGTTTGTGATGCAGTATAAGTACAACGCTGAGATTGCTCCGACACGTAGCATACTGGCTCGCACCGAAAAGAAAAGAAGTGAATCTTTTAGATCTTTTGCTCAAAGGTGGCGCACATTGGCTGCACAAGTTCGGCCCCCCCTGGATGACAAAGAAATGGTGGAGCTATTCATTAATACCCTTCCTGCGGACTTTTACAACAGGATGATCGGATTGGATTGTGAAAACTTCTCTCGCCTGGTTGCTGTGGGTGAAAGAATTGAGGGAGCCATACATGATGGCCGTATAACTGAGGGATCAAACCGAAAGTTCACCACTAGGAAGGAGAACGAAGCTGAGGTAGCCTATGTACAAGCTCCAGTCAGGCCAAAGCCGTTTGCAAGTGCACAAAGTCCCTCCGCACCACGTGGGAAATATCAGAATTATGAGCCAAACAAGTGGACCCCAAGACAATATACTCCTCTGCCTAGGCCACTATCCAAGTTGTTGCCCATGCTGTTTGAAAGGAGGTTGGTGGCCAAAGAAATACCTCGTGACAACCTTAGGAAGTTTTTTGGGTTCGATTCAGCAAAATCATGTGAATACCATATGGGGGAAAAAGGCCATGATGTAGACAATTGTATTACGTTGAAAAACAAAGTGCAAGATTTACTTGACAAAGGGATTCTATCATTTAGAGAGGAACCCAATGTTCAACAAAATCCCTTACCTGCTCATGTTGAAGATGTGAACGTGATATTTGGTGAGGAAGAAGAAGGGGTCATCTTGAACATAGCTGACTTGTTCGATCCTGACCTTGTGTGCGCCACTACTGAAGATGAAGGGGCAGGCCCTTCCATGATTCCCTTCGAGCCATCGGAGTAGGGATACTGACCGACTGCTTTGTTTAGTTTTCAAATCATTTCCTTTATGTTCTCCCTTGCATGGGATGAGTCGTTTGTTACTTTTGTTATTTCCTTTATGTAATCAAGATCTCGGGTCGTGAGCCGTGATCCGAGATTATAACTGTTGTAAAACGGCCTTATCATGTTAATACAAATGCATGCATGTTTTATTAAGGACGTGAGGAAGTGCCGAACCAGTCCTATGATGACGCTTTGAGGCCTGGACTTCCTCACGACTCCTAGTTTTCAAAATTCGTGAGGTAAAAGAGTCCGATGATATGAGGACGACCTCATAGTTCAAACATTTTCTCTTAAGTAATCATTCAAAAAAAAAAAATTTCAAAAAAATTCGAGAAAAATGCACCATGCATAATCCTCATTGAGTAATTCTACTAACCCCCCTCATTCGCATCTCCAGCATCTCACTCAGCATGATCATGATAGGTACATATGTGACTCGAATTCGTATAATGAAGATTCTTGTGAGCCTGAACATGATGACTATGATATTCAAAAAGACATAGAGAGAGACCGGGTTCATCATGAAGAATTTAAATTTTTGACAGTTGAACAAACGATCACTATAGACTTGGGATGACAAAACCGTAAATGCGGATTCAAAGAAAAATACTTTCCATGAATGAAATCAAAGGCTTCAGAGCTCTTCTTGATACAATCCGAGTCACTTAGATCATGCATTGTTCACAACATGCATATCACGCACTTCATGCATATTTTGTGTATGTGTTTTTGATTTGCAGGACCCCGATGATCTTCAAGAGGAGTCGCTGGTCACATAACCCTTTTTTTTCAAGGGAGAAATAAAGATTTTGGCCTTAAATGGAAAAAGAAAGCAGCTTTGGACACCGTCGGCGCTTGTAGCCGAGTGGTATCCGGGAAGGAATCCGCCTGGTCCGATCGGGAGTTCGAATCCCGAAAGCGGCAGTGGCCGCATAAATAAATTAAAAAAAAAAAAAAAGGAAAAAGGCAAAAACCAACTTTTTGCAACTTTCATTTTTTTTGCACTATTTCCCCCTCTCCATTAGCCACTTCTCTCTCTCTCCCCCCTCACTTGGTTCTGGTTTTGGCCAAACCAGCCACCACTGTTGCTCCAGCCGCCGGCCGTCGCTAGCCACCGCCCAAAATGCAAGTGAAGATCTGAAGTTGCCAAATATCCAAAAGGGCGATGTTAGCACTCAAGGTATAAATGCGAGATTGTCGCGTCGCCTCGTGGCAGGTAAGTACCCTTCTTCTCAAAATCAAAAGGAAGACAAAATTGAGAATTTTCAAAACAAAAGAAATTTCAGCATTTTACTTGGAGCATGTAAAAAAAAAAAAAGAGATAAAAATTGAAAAAAAAAATTTCACAAAAGTTTCTGAGCATTATTTTTGATCTCAAAATTGTATATTTACTTGGAGGATCACTCATTTTGAATCAAAACTCCTCATGGAGATTAATCTACTCAGATGATCTCGACCAAATGAAATTGAGATGTTAATTATGCCAAGTAGGAAATGCTTAGGATGATGAAAGGCAATCCATTTCCAAACACATCCTTCAAACATTGAGAATTGAGCGAAAAAAAAAAAAGAAAAAAGAAAAACCTATGTTGTTTAAGGACAAAGGAATCATTCGCAATCGGTACACAGACCAAAATGAAAAGAGGCATTTCTCTTCTCTATCTTACACACCACAGGTGACCATAGTTAGCCCCTTTGAGCCTTTAAATATGAAGAAATCAAAATACCCCTGTCAAGAGCCACCCCCACAATGGGGCAGATTTGGAGATTTTGGTTGACATTATGTGGTGAAAAGATGAGAAAGACTTCTTTGCTTTCACTTGCATTAATCTTTTGTGGTGACTTCAGGTGAATTCTTATGAAAGCTTGAAACATCCCAAAGTGAAGAGGAGCATTCATTTCTCTACCCAAACACTGATACCCTTTGCTTAAACCAAGTTGAGCCTAAGTGTTCATTTCTGAAACCCAAGTGGTGATTATCTCCCCGTATTGGGGCAATGCTCATGATTGACCAAGGCCATTGGCATTTACGTGAAAAGGCGGAAAGCATCCTGAAAGTCCTAAAAGCTCAAAAAAAAAAAATTTCAAAAGAGCAAAAAGTCCAATGAAAATTAAGGGGCATAAAAAAGCAGTGTGCCTGGTAAAAGCCAGGCCAATGCCCACGTGCAAAAAAAAAAAAAAAGAGAAAAAAAGAAAATCATTGTAAATGTAAAAAGATTGAGAAGGAAAAAGCTCTTATTTGTTTAGTCAAAGGACTTTCGAGACAAATCAAATTTCAAAAGTCAAGTGCTTTCGAAAGATTAAAGGATATGACAATGGTGCCATGACAATCACCAACTTTCACATCCCTTTTCGTGAAAGATTCTGAGCCTTTCGAGCCACAACCAAACCAACACTACAACCCTTCCCGAAGTCTCTTCAGATTGGGATGATTCAAGCGAGCATAAGAACTCTCCAAAGAAGCTATCGCTCGAAGAAGTGGGGGCAAGGTTGTCTTATCTCATCTTAAGGTTTCTTGACTTGTAAACCTGGCGAAGATGTTGGCAAATAATTATTTCATTTCATGACCAATGATGCTTATCCATTGCTAAAATCATGACCAAACCCACATTACGGTCCTTCTGAAAGACCTTTTGGATTGGTCAAGATGTATTTATTGCGAATGATTCTTAAATCCTTCGACATTGGAAATGTGAGGAAAATTGAGTGATCAAATCACTTCCCACATGAATCGATGGGATCAGATAGCCCTTTTTTTGAGAGCATGTGATAAGCCCTTTCTAACTAAGAACTCTTGCTTGGCATGCTCAATAAACCTCTTTCATGAAGAGAATCATTCTGATATAATTTTTCTTTTGAAGGGATTTGATGATTAATGATACCCTTCAAGCTTAATGACAATTTTGTGGTACATGATACCAAAAAAAAAAAAAAAAAAATCATCAAAAAATCAAAAATCAAAAAAATCAAATGTTTTCAATTTGATCGGACTTAGCTTGATTCGCTCATGCAATTAATGCTACAATATTGTCAATGCATCTTTCTGAAATTGTCTTTAATGACATTTGCTCAAGTTGAATTTGACAGGTTCACTCAGTGAAGCCGTACAATCTCAAATGGTTCATGGTTAACCTAAAACCACGCAATTTCAATGGTTCATGGTCAACCTAAAACCATGCAATTTCAATGGTTCATGGTCAGCCTAAAACCATGGTTCATGGTCAGCCTAAAACCATGCAATTTCAATGGTTCATGGTCAGCCTAAAACCATGCAGTTTCGATGGTTCATGGACAACCTAAAACCATGCAGTTTCGATGGTTCATGGTCAACCTAAAACCATGCAATTTCCAAATGGTTCATGGACAACCTAAAACCATGTAGTTTCGATGGTTCATGGTCAACGTAAAACCATGCAATTTCCAAATGGTTCATGGACAACCTAAAACCATGCAATTTCCAATGGTTCATGGTCAACCTAAAACCATGCAATTCCCAAATGGTTCATGGTCAACCTAAAACCATGCATTCTCGATCGAAGCCCGTTGTTACACGGTAAGACCTCCTTCAAGTCGAAGCCCGTTGTTACACGGTAAGACTTTCCTAACTTAGTCGAAGCCCGTTGTTACACGGTAAGACCCCCTTCAAGTCGAAGCCCGTTGTTACACGGTAAGACTTTACTAACCCAGTCGAAGCCCGTTGTTACACGGTAAGACTCCACTAACCTAGTCGAAGCCCGTTCTTACACGGTAAGACTTCACTAACTTGGTCGAAACTCGTTCGCACGAGCCGAGATCTCAATTAAAAAACAAAAACAAAAAAAAAACAAAAAGACAAAAAAAAAAGAAAAAAGAAAAATGAATGGAATAAATTCGCCCTCCCATGGCTCATCGACAAAATTTGGGTGTCACCTAATCTTTGAAATGAACCTCTTCGAGCTCCTTTTCAAAGAGGGGCAGCTGTTGACACCCTAATTTTTGTTTACATGTTTTAGTTGCTTATTTATTTTGCTTATATTTATAAAAAATTGAAATTTCGAAAATCAAAAAAAAAAGAGAGGGGAAATTCGGTTGGCTGGGCTGACCAGCCCAGCCTTGCCCTTTTGCTCCCATTTTATCTTAGCCCAGCCCATGTCTCTCCATTTTTTTACACATCCGGCCCATCACCTCCCCCCTTTGATTCTCTCTTCTTCTTCCACGCGCGGCAGCAGGGACCTGCAAGAGGAATTAAAAAAAGAAGAAGCAAGTTGCAGAATGGGCAGAAGATGGAGAAGGTCAGACGGGTGGTGGTTAGGTCGGCAAAGTCAGGCGGCAGGAGGAGGTCAGACGGCAGCAGCATGTTGCCGAGGATAAGGGCAGGGGCAGCAGCAGAAGTGAGGAAAAAGGGGGGAGAGGAAGAGAACTCGGAGGAGAAAAGAGGAAACGAAAAAAAAAGGGAGAGACACCGAAAGCCCGAGCGAGAGGGGGAGCCGAAGAGGAGGTGTGAGGACAGAAAAACAAAAAAAGGAACGAGCCCGAGTGAGAGAGAGTTTGGAGGGTGAGAGAGACGAAGCGAACCGGAGGAAGAAGGCCAACTCGAGAAGCTCCCTGCCGTTGCCGGAGGCCCGTCCGCAGCTGTCGCCAGCCTCAGCTCATCCCCGAACAAGGTAGGCCTCCCTGAACCTCCATTATTTCATTTCGGTGAATACGGGGCCGGAGCTCGCGGCCGTCCGGCTCGTACGAGCCCCGACCCTTTCCGCCTTTCTATCTTGCCCCCCTATGCCTTTTTACATGGTTTCCGAGGACCCCTAGCGAGTGCGAGGCTCGTTTGAGCCGGAGGCCCGCAAAAACCAGTAGCGCCCAGTAAGTGTTTGACGAAATGCGCCAATGAGATCCGAAATTTGCCTCCCCCGATAATCTGGTTTTGTGAATGTTTGATCGTTTATTATCTATTCCTCGTGTTTCCGTTAGTATTATAGTCATTTTCGTGAGGTTTCCATGCATTTTTTGAGTCGAAAAGAGGCGTTTTCGGTTTTCCGACGAGGGCAAGTGTCATGAGCCGCCGGAAGTCACCGACGGCCGGCGGCGCTCGGCGTCGGTCGGACGGAGCGACCGACGCCCGACGATGATACGACGAACTTCATTAGGATGGGTAAGCCTCGTGGAGGTGCGGCGCGACGGAGTTGCAGGAGTTCCGGCGAAGAGGGAGAGAGCGTCGGGAGGAAGAAGAAGACCCGCGGAGGAGAGAGAAAACGCATGCAGAAAAACCAATAAAAAAAAAGAAAGAAAAGAAAAAGAAAAAAGGGGCCGGGCCGAGAATTGAATAGGAATGAGGTTGGGCTGATTTCGAATGGGCCTAGATTGGGGTTTTGGGTCGAAACTTTAGAAATAGGTATAATGGGCCGTTTTAATTTCTTTTTCAAATGGGCCATTTTAAAATTATTTTGGACCGGGCCATTCGGCCAGCCCGGTCGCTGCACCAGCCCGACCCGATAGGGGCCAGGTTGGTTTAGTAGGGCCGGGTCTCCCGACCCGGTCCGAATTACTATTTAATTAAAAAAAATCCAAAAATCAAAAAAAATTAAATATTTAAAAAAAAAATTTTAAAAAAATCGAAAAATCATTAAAAATTAAAAAAAAATGTTTTTTTTTTGTAATTTCAGAAAGGTTTTAAAAGTTTAATTTTAATTTATTTTACTTTATTTCTTTTTTCGAGTATTCAAAAATTCCAAAAAAAATTAGAAAAAATTAGAAAATTCCAAAAGAAACATTAATAATTCTTTTTTTTAAATTTCAGAAAATTCAAAAAATGTCAAAAAAAAAAAAATCTTAAAAGCTTGTTTTCTTTAATTTCAGAAAATTCGAAAATATTAAAAATATTAAAAATATTAAAAATATTTAAAAATTCAGAAAAATTCAGAAAAATTCAAAAAATCCAGAAAAATCAGAAAAAATTGAAAAAAATTCAGAAAACCCTTAAAAAAGGAAAAAAGACCAAAATTGAATAAGCCTTAGGGCTTTACAATAGGCCTTTTTTAATGTGTTGCCATGTCTTTAGTTAACATGCAATTAAGCTAGGTACCGAAAGGGCATTAGTCGCATGACTAACGTAATCAAGTCCCCGACCCTAGACCCTCTGGTTGCGTAAAAAGCGAGACACACTCCCATGTCTCGCTCGGTTTCTAGTCAACCTTAATAGACTAGTGGCGACTCCTTGTTTGTAGTTTTTACGAATATCCCAACGTCGCGCGGGGTATGGGCTTGGGAGAGTCCGAGTTAATTAAAGGCCGTCGGTCTGAAATTAACAATACCCCTAAACCTATTATTATTATTTTCAGAAATTTTAGGTCGCGACAATCTCCAACAGAGATTTTTAAAGATTCCAGTTTGTCTAAGGACCAAGACACCACTCAACCAATCAGAGGTGTGGGGAAGTAGTCCCAACTAAGGTGTGACCGAATATATTCATGCTCAAGCATTCCTTTTGTGGTGAATGCTTGATGAAGCTGAGTGAATTTCTCGAGGCTGTGTTTGTGCATATCCAATTTGGATAGAACTGTCTATGAGTGTTTTGAGTTGTAAGGAGATCACAATTTTTGAGTGATAAGGGACTGTCATTAGCCCCTTTCCTCGGGAGGGATTAGAAAGCTCATGGATGCTTTCTTCTGAAGGTTAATATTAACAAATGGTCATGACTTGGGATGAGCCTCTTCCTGTTCTCAGTTGCGATGCATTCACATAAACTCGCAAACCGTCTTAGTAGGACGTGGTGCTTGCAATGTAGTGGTTCTTGCAAATACAAAACGCGACCATTTCCTGTCAAAGTACAGACATGTCGACACGAACCCTGTCCTAAACTTGTTCGGGCATCGATACTTGACGTTGATTAGTTAATCTGTAACTCCTCGTGTCATGTCAATTCCGTGAAGCAATTGTCAAAATGCAGCGTCACCGGTTCTTCTCCTGTGTCATTTTTCCCGTCCCTTTCGAGCATTGACGGCTGCCATGGAATCTCCATCATTTCAGTCTCAGCTAGTCGATGGTGCCTCGAGAAGTCGTGCGCGCACGCGGATGCACGCTTTCAATGAGCCTCTTTTCCCTCGGTGTCGACTGGAAAGCGAATCCCCGAATCCATGCGGGACGTACGTTAAGTCTTGCCGAAGTTCAGCCAGATTAGACATGATCAAGATGTCTATTTTTCTCATCGAGCAAATGACAAGCTATTCGTTGCTCGCTCATCATGCGGCGTCGACAAGAACAAATGTCAAAAGGCATCATTTGCTGTGAATCATGCGTGCTTAGAAAGTACCATCATTTCCCCAAGATTGATTGCGGGGATGGTCATATTTTTCCTGTCAGGGCCAAAGACTCTTTGAGGAGCCATCGGTGACCCCTTAAAGGAAAAACCCTCTCTTTCGGTGGCGAATTGGGTGACTCTTGAGGCATTTTGCATCATCATTAGATGTTAAGATTTCAGCGAGAGTCGATCTGGACCAAAGGATGTCAAATGAGACGATGGAAATCATAAGCTTTTCTTGTCAACAGTAGTGGTGTGGCGTCCACCATCCCACCCACATGCTGGCGTTGAAAAGTCTCTTGAAAACGATTTGGGTGCCGCGATGTACATCTCCTAGGCGCCCGCTGTACTCCACGAAATCGACTCGCAACCTCCTCTCCCTCGCCCCTTTTCCCACGAGCAAGATCTCGGCCCGACATACCGATCCCACCGGCGCCCGACTTTGCTCCCGCATCGTCTTTTCTTGGAAATCGCCTCGAGTTCGAGCTCGTGGAGTCGAGTATCGAGATCAAAACAGCGGTTCCTCGCCAATCAAATCGTGCCCTTTTGCAACCTGGCTCTTTGGGCAAAGACCCATCACTCGTTTGACGTCATGGATGGGGTCACAGCACGAACAGTAAGCACGTGTACGCGAGACCCTCTCCCCCTCGCCCGCCCCACCACATCTTTTCCCCAACATACAAACCCTTTCCCACAGCAATCACCCAAAATCCATTAACACGCAGAGTGTGTGTGTGTGTGTGTGTGATGTTGGAGCACCGAGCAGCCAACCCAAGCGAACGGACACGCGCAAACCCCACACCATGAAAAGAAAAAGTTGATGATTGACTTTGTCTTCTTGTCCCCCTCTTGCTCGCCTTTGCCGTTTGGTTCGTTCTTTCTCTCCCTGTTTTGGCTTACAGCGATTAGTGGGGACTTTGCACGCATGGCCTCGTGCGTGGCTTGGGGAATGATTCGTGACATCCTCCATTTTCTAATGTACCCTTGTCCTATGAGAATACAAGTGAAGACAGGCTTGTTGTCTTGTGCCTTTTTGGCTTGTTGAGAATAAGCCCTCATGCTTGGAGTGGGCAACTACACTTGTGGGGGGAAGTGGAAGGGAGTCGTTTTCCTCAAAATATGCTTTTAGTTGTAGTGAGAGTTACAAAGATTCTCTCTTATCTTTGAAGGGTTTTTCAGGATTACCCTCGACAACAACCATAAATTGGAATTTTGACATTTTCTCATTTGTACTTTCGTAACGAGTTTTAGAATTTAATTATATTTTTTGAAAATTTTAAAATTCAATTGCATTTTCGTGATAAGTTTCAAGACTTCCCAATGCACTCATCACTTTTTGTTCTGTTTTGAGTCTAGGAAGGTTGAGATTGGTGATGTGGGTAATCTTAATCCTAGTCTATTATTTTGATGCGGATGATCTTGGTTGTTAAATCGAGATATATCATGAATCAAAATCCTAAGTTTATGAGACGTGAAACAAGAATCGAATTGACCGTAAGACTCAACAAAATATTTAAAAGTCAATCTTTTATAATCATGGACATTTATAAAATTTCTGGGCAATATTATAAGTTATAAAAAAATCTTGAGAATTGGGATTTTGAAAAAAAGAAATCTTGATTTTGAGTACATCAAGTATAAATTATAGATCTTCATTTGTTGTGTCATTTTGTGGCTATCAAAATAAATAATACATCATAAAATATGATAGACTCACATTGATTGATAGGTGAATGTGCAAAGTTGAATTGATTGAATCAATAAATACACATTGAATTGCAAATTGGTAGAGAATCAATAGGTCCACTCGAAATTCAAGAGATTAGTTGTGATGTCCCAGAACTAAGATGTCACATTAGCAAAAAGACATATATTGCAAAGATTTGGAATTTAATCAAATCATATGATATGAATCGAGAATCGGATGATCCCAATAATAATTTTAACGATGTCGTGTAGAAAGTTATGTGATTTAGTAAATAATTCTCAGTAAAATCATGGTGGATCCTCGAGATAAAAGTTAATAAATATTTGACCTTCTACGCATTGGAGGGTTCACTTTTCAACAATTGCAAATCAATAGCCACCCATTTCTCTTTTTCTTTTTTTTTCTTTCCTCTTATTTTATGGGTTTTTCCTTTTTTCCTTTTCTGGGTAGCTAGAGTGGAAATTTCAACCTTAAAGCCTTTTGAGGTAATGAAGAACCCGACAAGAAATATCATTAAGCAGTCAGACACCACCTTTGTGAAAAGATAAGATGGTTGCAAAGGCTTTGACTCGAAACCCCATCCCGGCACTCCCCTCTTTCCTCTTGACTTTTAAGAAAAAGGCTTGATAAATTACAAGTGGTTTTCATATTTGTATTATTATTAGTAGCCGCCCTAACAATGAATTATTAGAGGAAAAAGAAAAGAAAAAGAAAACAAAGATCTAAAAAGGGGTGTTTCTTACACCCGGTTCCCCCAATACAAGAAAAGGTGAGACATCTCAAAAGAGCACTTCCTTTTGTTTGCTCTCTCTTCTCTAGCATTGCTTGACCATCTTGTCCTCCTTGCTTAATTTTATTAATTATGTATTAGCCTATTGACCAACAAAATCCCTCATTACCAATGCTAAAGATCACGGGATGCTCTTATACTTCTTTGCGCACGTCTTGCATAATCTGATGGGTATGAGACTGATTAAGCACACCATGTTATGGTGAAAGACCGACAAACGTGCATGCTTGCTCTCTAGAGCAACCTTATGCCTAGGTGCATTCGCGATTGATTAACCTAAGATGGCTTTAGATAATCCAATCCCATTGAGGAGAAACAACCTTAGTGGGGGTGGCAAATTAGTCATTGACCATCAATTTGAGCCAAACAAATAGGGGATTGAGAAGGCCAATCCCATGCACGCAAATAGGGGAGAGCACATGTAGAGAGAGAGAGAGAGAGAGAGAGAGAGAGAGAGAGAGAGAGAGAAGGTGGCGAGAAAGAATGGTGATGATGATGCACGTCGATGGGGGGAGTGGCCTCTCCACAATCAAAGATTCTTAGTGGGATCTCCCCACGCTCGGCACCAAGCCTGTTTCCCCACCCCAATCCCCCCCTTCCCTCCCTCCTTCCTCCCCTTCCCTTCCCCAATCTCTAGTGGGCCCCGCCAAAGCCCAAATTCAGGTGGGCCCCACGGTCACTATAGGCCAAGATCTTTCTTTTTTCCCTCCCTTCCCTTCTCGATTCTTTCCTTTTTGCCCTAATAGACCACAAAGGCTAGATGAGGTTGATCCAAATCTCATCCAAGTCAAATGCCGTCGTTTTCAATGCATTCCCCCACATTATTATTTAGTGAAAAAAGCGAGGCCCTGTTCCATTGCGTTATTTTCTTTCGATAATAACCCCGGAACAAAAACTGGGTTCTTCGAATTTGTCGACCTTCTCGAACCTCGACTACATTCAGGATTTACTGATCCTCTTTCTCGTACGGATCCATTGGTTCTGTCTACTGTGTGCGTACACGTCTTTGAATACTAAATTTAAAATTAGGGGAGGGAAGGAGGGAGGGAGGGAGGAAGGGGGAGGAGGGAAAGTGGAGAGTTGCATGATCCAAGGTCGACATGCCAGTGCTAGTGGGCTTTAGTACAATCCACCAAAAGCCACTTAGCCCCTCTTCATTGCTCCCCACGAAATAAAAAAAGAAAAAGAAAGAAAAACTTTTTTAAACATATTATTAAAAAAAGGAAAGGAAGAAAAAAAGAAAAAACATGATCCACTCACAGTCCCCACTCAACTCCGACGCCCACTGGCGTCGTACCACGTGGACCAAAAGCGTCGCCCACGTGTCAGGCCCGACCCCCGGCCTGGAAGTGGTGGGCCCCGCCCATTATCCCACGCGCGCTCTGTCCATCTCTACCTATGAAGGGGATCGTTTTCCGAGGCTTCTCCTCGCCGGCAGAACAGTCCCCCGCGCATGCTCCCCCACCTCCTCCTCCTCCTCCTCCTCGCGAGCCTAAATTCCCCCCCTCCCTTTCCATCACCTTCCCGGCACCATGAAAATGGCAAACACATTGGGTGGTAAAAAGACTTGAAAAAGAAGTGCAAACCGACAATATGGATAACCATCGCATATGGGACAATGACATAAATATTTCCTAAATTTTAATCTAATTTATAATTTAATCTATGAACTTTTAATTTATTTAATATGGTCCTTGAAGTTTAGCCAAATGTGTAATGTGGTATCTGGACTTTTAATTTGTTCAATATGATTCATGAACTATATGAAGATGTTCAATGTAATTCCTAGTCTTAAATTAATGGAAATACTACATTGAATAAATTTCATATAATTTATGAACTGTATCGAACATATACTGAAAGTTTAGAGATTACATTGAACAAAATAAAAAGTTCAGAGACCCTATTACATATTGAGTTAAAGTTTAGGGATTATATTAAGCAGATTAAAAATTCAAAGGTCAATTGCACATTGAATCAATATTCAAGAATCGTTTGTGTCATTTTCTAATAACATATCGACATTGTGATTGGCAACGCCGACAAATCCCATTCACGGGATTTCACATGTCTCTATCCCGACAATGGCGAGACAAATGGGTTTCATCACTTATGTTTGGTTCAATGCACGTGAACATTAATCTCGAGTAGAACGTAAAGATCATTCATATCAGATGATGACACGACAAACATTACGAAACCGTATGGTGCTCGATATGATAAAAGACGTATTTTTCTTCGTATCTCGAACGTATGCTCTAATGTATTGCATATTCTTCGTACTACCCTGGTGGTTTCGATGGACTATCCGAAAAATGAAGGCAACAAAAACATGGGATATCGCCTATGAAAGATGAGGTGCACTTTTCGGAGTGCTAAGTTGGCGACCGGAAAAGAGATTCATCAGACATTCCGCGAGCCTGCCCGTGACACAATGATTAGTGTCATCGCCACCACGTTCCCTGACCGGTTCCGGCGAGTGCACAAAACCATCCATCTTCCTTTTTTGGGCGCTTAATCCCTGCTCCATCCGCTATAAAGATGAGCCCTTCGAGCGTCAAGACTTCCCACTCCAACCCCAAACCTTTCCCTCTTCTTCCTCCCCCTGAAACCAGGCCAAGCCAACGTCCGTCTCTCGTCTTGGTGAAATCTCTCTCTTCTTGAAAATGGGTACCGAGAGTCTTGAAACCTTGCACAGTAATAATGGGATAGCCAAGAACGGCAATGAGGGGGAGAGGAATGTGGAGGAGGTTCCTGCGGATGGTTGCGTCTGGTTCGAGGAGCAGTTGGAGGATGATCTCAAATGGTCGTTTACGCTGGAGAGGTCCGTTTCGTATTTCGCTGTTCCTTATCTCTAGATCATCCAAGAACACATGTATCTTGGATGGAGATCGAGGGTGATTAGGTTCTCAGTAGTCTTGAGGAACAGGCATGGTTCTTGCTTGGCGGGAGCAAGTTATGGATAAGGGTCGATAGTCTGAAGCCCCTGCACTGACATTTGCAATTTGTCTAGGAACTCTTGATGTTTCTCATTTGACCAAATCATTTATACCCATAAAACATGCGAGTGAATAGTTGGTATTTGAATGCTCGATGAGTCGGCGTTTGCATAACATAGTTAAAACTATGCAGGGTTCGAGTTTTCGCATTTCTTTTTCTCTCTTTTTCTCGCACGAGCATTGTCTTGTCTTTTGATTGTCGATATGTATACTCGAGTATGTAATTTCCTGTCTAATATGGGGGAGGATATGTTCATTTCCTGCATTAAAAATAGATGTGTTTATCAGTACTCTTACTCTTCCAAAGTAGGAAGAACTATAGAAATTATAAGTAGTGATAATCAAATCATGCTGATCTTCATACTAGGCATATGTTTTTTCTCTATGCCTTTTCTTTAATGCTTTGGCATAAGAATAGCATGCACGTACAGAACGTTGACTGATTTGCATATATGCCAGAACGCTGGATTTGTTTACTTGTCCTAGATTGGGGAAGTTGTCATACTCTTTTAGGATCAATCCTGTGCTCTCTGTTCAACTCGATTGGTCCATTTTACTATTTTTTGACAAAAGAGGAATTTGGAGAACTGACTCTCTCCATCTGTATCTCTAGAGTGCTGGATAGAGGAACAAGCCCTTATCAGCAGATAGCTCTCCTTGACACCAAACGATTTGGGAAGGTCCGTTCTGTTCCTCTTGCTCAGAATATGATTATTTACATCCCGAACAAATCGTCATGTGCTGCTCTGTTTCAGGTCCTGTTGATAGATGGGAAAATGCAGAGCGCTGAAAAGGATGAGTTCATATACCATGAATGCTTGATTCACCCTGCGCTCTTATGTCATCCAAAGTAAGTCCTCTACAGGAAGTTGTATTCACTTTACATGGCCTCATCCATAAGTCCTTTCTCATTTGTCTCTCTGGGATCCAATTTCACCTTTTTGTTTGCCACATTACCTGAAGGTTTCAAGGGTAATAAAATTCGATACAGATGGCAGTGAGATATATAAGACCGTGAGTAATCCCACGGTGCATTGTGCTCGTTAATACAATCTTTCACTCACTCTGTATATTCAATAAGACAGTGCTATTAGTTTTACCTGTAACCCCCATGGATATAAATTTTCACTATGATGGTAAGTGTATTGATTGTGGAAAAGTCTTCACCAAGATGCCTGCGCTTAAGTTTTCCAGTAATATCATCATCAATCTGTAAATTAGCTCAATTTTACATTTTCTTAATCAACTGCTTTTAACTTTGACACGTTAATTGTCTTATTAGCCCGAAAACATTGTTTATAATGGGAGGTGGCGAGGGTTCAGCCGCAAGAGAAGCACTGAAGCACTTGTCAATTGAACAAGTGGTCATGTGTGATATCGACCAGGTAACTCAGATAGAATATATTTTCCAAGTTTTGCTAAGTTAACATCATGCTTCCATAAAGTGTAGAAAGTCTCGAATTCAAATCAAGTCAAATCAACAAGTACGCAGACATTGTCCAGTCTAAATGCAGTAGTTGGGCCAAGCCAATTCTAATGACTTTCGAGGTTCAATTTAAGTATTGTTATGGTTGTCTGGCGACTTTGCTTGGTATCATCAGAAATTTTAGATTGTTTGAATATTTTAACTTATAGTTGAAGATGTCTAGACTTAGGTCAGTCAACATAAGAACTGCATCCGACAAAAAAAAAAAAACATAACAACTGTACAAGGTGTAACTTTTCATTGAAAAAAAAATTGCTGTTTCTTTAGAACCATATTGAATGGCTATGACTGCACTTGATTTCTGTAGAAGCTTACACTTCAGGGAAAAATGAGTACATTATTGTAAACATTCTTTCCTGATGAACTGCAGGACGTGGTCGACTTTTGCAAGAAACATCTGACTGAAAATCATGAGGCCTTTTCTAGCGAGAAGCTGACATTAATTATAAATGATGCAAAGTAAGTCAGCATATTTCATTTGTAGTGGATCGGTTGGATAATGTTGAACATAAGCTGATCTGAATGAATATCAATGTTAAAGGGCCGAGCTGGAGAATAGGAAAGGTAAGTTTGACATTATAGTTGGAGATCTAGCTGATCCAGTTGAAGGAGGACCGTGCTATCAGCTCTACACCAAGTCATTCTATGAGAAGATTATCAAGCCAAAGCTCAATAAGAATGGCATATTTGTCACTCAGGTACCCTTCTCACAGTTTGACCAAAATCTCTTTCAGCTCTAGACCAATATATATATATCATATGGTTGTGAAGGAATTAGTCTCAGAATTGACAAAAATCTGATTATTGTAACTCTCTTTGCTGGGCTGTGTATGTTGAGTTACGACTTTCTTATTACACAGGCAGGACCAGCGGGCATTTTCACCCACAAGGAGGTCTTCTCGTCCATATACAATACAATTAAGCAAGTTTTCAAATGTAATTCTCTCCAGCAGTTATTCATTGTCTAATGAGCTACTGCCTGTAAATTAGAGTAATCAGACACTAATGGACTGTGCCTTATCATCTTTCTGCAGATGTCATTCCTTATACGGCCCACGTGCCATCTTTTGCTGATACATGGGGATGGGTCATGGTATGTCTTTGCTCGCTCGAAATCATTTAGCTAGTAGAGTTTTACTTCATCTTCTGCATCACATTCTTGACGGGTTTCATGAATCAGGCCTCCGATGAACCGTTCTGTGTGGATGCCAAGGAAATTGATAGGAGAATAGAGAAGAGAATCGACGGGGATTTGCTTTATCTCAATGGTGCCTCGTTCCTTGCTTCGGCCACCTTGAACAAGATGGTTTTGACCACGTAAGTGAATGGTTTTCTCCACTACTTGTGCTAATCAAAAAACCGGCATCGATGGCATTTTTCTTCACGAGACCATTGCAGACAAGTTCTGATTTTGTTGAGTTCCCATGTGTCTTTCAGACTTTTGAAGGAAACCCATGTCTACACGGAAGAAGATGCGAGATTTATACATGGACATGGTGTGGCTTACCGCCGCTGAGGTCTCGGCCTCAGTTTGATGGGAATGGCTGTACAGGAAAGGGATGTCTTGAGTTGCTGTGAAAAAGATTCTACACTAATCCTATTCAAAGGAAGAAATCCATCAAACAATTGTTATAAGAAGCGACAATTGTTTGAATCTTTCTCATTTGTCCTTCCCACATATGTAGGCTTGCTTCAGCTGTTTACAGAAATCGAAATCAATGCTGAACTGAATGATAGCTTTTTCCCTTTGATCCATCTGCGGGCATTCCTCAGTTTGCCATTCATTCACATGGATGTTATTCCTGTTTATCTCGTCTGTTGAATCGCGGAATTGGGAAGGTTTCCGAGAAGCATAAGTTAGAGGCTTAGCCAATTCATAACTAGGAAGTCATTTATGGGAATGCAACACTGAACAAGTAAAGAACAGCCACTAAAGTGAAAACGATATTTCCATTGTCATCATCCTGAGGATGATACAAGTAACGTATCAGATAGATATGACCATTTAATAATTGCCATTGATGGATCTATTGTTAACCCATCATCAAGTATTTTACTTATTTTCTCCAATGGCTGGACCTTAATGGTTAAATGCACAGTTAGCCCATTTACATCTGCCCAAGAAACATCGATCATTTCAATTCAGTGGTACTCAGCCCAAGTTTCCATGGGCCATCTTCACAAAGCCTAACAATACCAAATTATTCTTTAGTTATCAATATTCTCACCAATTGAAATGTCTTCGTCTTTATCTTAATTTCCCTTTATTTCATATCAGCTTTGGATATTCAAAGGGGAAAAAAAGGGACTTGTGAGAATTGTTAATTATTTTAGGGCCAAATTGTTTTGAGAATTGAGAAGTTCCTTTAGGAGTGACGAGGGAATCGAACCCAAACATGGGTTGAGTTCATTCGAAAGAAAGCACGTAATGCATGCTAACCCTCCAGCAAAGAAAAAGAGACATGGTACAACAATTCAAATGGGCGTGGGGTTTTTGCTGATTGGCCCTTCTTTTCTGGCCTCCTTTTCCGAACGTCGGACAGATATCATCTCCATCACTCCCTGTTGTCACCGCTTGGTTTGTACTTTGAAGACAGAAGGCCAAAGCTGCAAAAGCAATCGCAGGGAATTTCTTTCTTGGGATTGGCAATCGAATTCCCTTTTTTCTCTTTACTGATTTGCAAAAGCCAAAGCTGCCCGCACAAGTTTGGGACCTATCTCTCTCGCTTTATGTATCCTATCTTCGCCCATTTCGCATTTTTAAATGCACGTACATCTTTTACCCTTTTGTTACAGCAATAAGGTAGTATCTTGCTTCGACTAGGAATCAAACTTGAGATATCCCTAGGTCTTTGAGACGTAGCATCCCATTCATTTTACTACTTGATTGACCCTTTAAGATCAAATCCTGCGTACGATTAGTCAGGAAAAAGAACAAATGCTCTGCATTTACATTTCTTGATTGAAATGAATAGATTGCTTGATTAGGTAGTGTAAAAGGTCGATGAAAGGTGGAGCTAGCTAGACTTTAGTACATATGATGGGTAGGCAGTTCGGACATAATTTTAAATGTGAACCCATGACTAACTTTTAAGGAGAAGATTGTTTGTCGGTTAAAGATTTAATTTGGATGTGACGGATTTCATTAAAATCACGATACGTACCACTTAAAATAACTCTGAGGATTATGTTTGCTGCTCCAATGGTGGAGCCTTTCCTTTCACACATGGACAAGGTAGGGTGGAGCCATTATGTATGCACTCGAACCAGGTAATTTATGCCCATGTCGTCCAAAACAAAGGGAGAGATAATAAAGGAAACAAGACTGGTGAGCAAGTGGCTACGTGCTAAATATGTTTATAAACACAAGATCTCCTATGCGAATATTTTAGAATCTTTAAGAGAGAGAGGGAGAGGGAATCAATAAATACTTCATCTGCAGTGAATTGACTTCTTCAATCTTATGTTATTAGAATAAAGGGTATCACCTAACAATATGTAGAGGAAAGGAACTAAGCTATCCTAGAAGTTACCCAATATCGAATAATATTCCTAATATCTAATAATATCTTTAACAATTTTTTTAAATTAGAAAATCTCTAATTTCCAGAAATATATTTCATCACTCCTTCCCAAGCTAAAGCATTCGGCTTGCGTACAATTGATGCAACTTTCTTTTGAAGTATGTGATCAAAACGTTGTGTAAAATCAATATGACGAGAAAACTCACTTCAAGAAGATAAGCTGTGGAATCAAAATACACACTCATTAACTTTATAGATCAAGTAAGCATGGCTAAAATATGAGTAGGTAGACCAAGTATAAACTCATTTGCTCTTGATGATGTGAATATCATGTGCCGTGCGTCCAATATCCACACATAAGGGTTTATACTAAAGTCTCAATAATGGTCATATTTTGCTTAAATATAAATAAATAAAAAACTATATATTGCTTAATATGGATAAGATGATAATTTGAACAGTCAACATACCAATATTGTGTTCACATAACTTTCTCGTGGAATTCAAATTTCAATTAAAATTTCCAATCCGGCATCTTAAAAGTTCATTTCTCGAAATAACCAACTTTTCTTTCCTTATATAAATAAAACATCCACATCTCGTATCCCGCACTTTGTGGATTAGATCAGCCGTTCCACATTTTGAGGTCGTAATAATTATAATTCTTGTTTCCCTTTTCCCTCATTGTCAACCTTTGTAACTCAATAAACAAATGGAATTAGGTAAAATCTGTACTTATGTGTCACCTCGGTGGGTCATTTGAATTAATTCCCGCATAAAGCATGTCCTTATTTTGGCAGCAAATTCATAATGTTCCCACTACACATGAAAGCAAGAATATGTTACACGAAGAATTGAATAAGACTAGCTCCAGTTGGGTTGTGAGCTCATAAAATGCAAAATTCTTTCTATTTTTTCTTTTTTGGAGATTTGGAAAATTGCCTAATCAATTTTAAACTTATTATATGAACATCAAATTAGTCCTATACTTTTCAATTTGGGCAATTCATTCCTAAACTTTAATGCAAAATTCCAATATAATCTTTCTAGTCAATTTCATTGGAAATTGCTAGTGTAGTAGTCCATGTCACCAACGGCTGTTCTAGTGTAGCAATTTCCAACAACAACTGGCCAAGAGGAATTTTGTGCAAAGGGTTATGATTAAATTAACAAAATTAAATTATTTGGCATTTAATGTATATCCATAATATAAGTTTTTGATCAATTTTCAATGAAAATAACTGAGTGGTCCAGTTATCGCCGACTGTCCAATGT
Organism: Corymbia citriodora subsp. variegata; assembly: GCA_014858505.1. Classification (NCBI taxonomy): domain Eukaryota; kingdom Viridiplantae; phylum Streptophyta; class Magnoliopsida; order Myrtales; family Myrtaceae; genus Corymbia; species Corymbia citriodora. Next base: position 34,046,996 of record CM026412.1, on the reverse strand, counting down.
AGCATATCGGCACATCAACAGCTTCCAGCAAAAATTGACTGAGATGATTGTATTAGAATTTCATGCAAATCTTTGGGACTGGCAAAATTAGAAAATTTAGAATTTAATTGATATTCGTACAATAAGTTTATAATTGACTGGTCAATTTCCACTTGAAATTTCACTCAACTCACATATGATTGATACTTTAATCGAACCAATTGCCTAACTTATAAAACTTTGTCTAAACCATTAATTAATTTCGATACCCATTTCCATTACATAAACGGATAACTAGCAGACGTGATTTACATCCCCCGAAATGGAATTCTTTTATAAAAAAATCAACACAAGCTTTCTGAAAAGAAAAGGCGAGAGTCAAGCCCAGGGCATCTAGGTTTTTCTTTCTAGCTCACTCCTCTTCCACAAACAACATTATTCCATGCATTCGCCATTTGCTGGCAACCTCCCCACCAAGTGTACGGTTCATAACCCATGCTGTATATTTAATTTAAACACACAAAAAATAGACCCTCTAATTAAACTACCATCAAGAAATTAAGAAAAAAGAAAGACTAAGCCAATATAAAACCCTAACTAAAAAAATCATTTCCCACCTACATTTGTTGAATAAGTAACCAAAGGCACCACCCACTACCATAAATGAAGTCTATTCTTTTTTCACTTGTCTTTTTGCTGCTAATCATATGATCATGTTAGATTTTGACTAGGGATATTCTTTCTTTAGTGTGTATGCTCCTCACGTACTAATGTCATCTTATAGGTTCATTATGAGGTCTACTTCAAAAGCTCAATCTACATCTAATTTTTATTTTAATTGGGAGGTGCATATTATTCTAAAACTCAGTTCTTGGCACTTTAGCATCATCACCTCCTGGATTTATATTCTTACAAGTACAACCTCATCTACATCCCCAAGCCCTTTTGTGGACACTTTTGACATTGATTGATCATGACTCTTAGGGTTTTATTTGCTCCAAGCGATAGGGATACTTCTAATCACGCTGATTAAAACTGACAAAGACAAGAAAAACATAGAAGTGCGAAGGTAGAATAGGGTTTGTTATAACGGTGGGTTGTGCAAGTGCCACTATAAAAGGGGGAGGAAAAAAACATATATTTAGTTCATTGTCACTGAAAAGATTATTTCTACTAGCGGTATCGAGAGGTTGACAATTTATAGGGCAGTTCATCGAATTATTAGAGATCTTTTAGCCATGGAGATTATCAGTTGTTTATGGAATGAAAATTCAAAGGCAAACTAATTATTCCCCTTTTATATTTGACTATAATGGTAACAATTTTATTTGATCGACTACCAGCCAAAAAAGATTTCTTTCTCGCGGATGGTAGAGATACACAATTTACCAAATTTGAAGAGGGACAAAAATACTCCATTGTGTATATGTCTATACTTGAAGAATTAACTAAGCATTTCAAAAAATACATGTAGATTTGGAATATATAAAAAATAGAATTTCCCAATGCAATGACATGGATAAGTACTACTTTTTCAAGATAATCTTTTATTAATCATCTTTGTAAAAGAGTCACAAATTGATGATAAGTCTAATGACTCATCACATGCCTTAGACAAAAGAGATATGTGCCACGATTAGTGCTCCTTTGTCTTTTATCCCACATAGTTTATCTTGTTTGGTGGAAAGTTAGCGTTGCCTAATGCTCCCAACAACATTATTCCCCTCGAAATCGACACACAACCTCACGCAGTCGCCCAGAAATTTAACCTAAACATTCACAACTATCACCATTCAAGACGCGCTTATAGATTTTGAAGATAGTAAGATTCCATCGGCGGCACCTGTTTCAAGACTAATCAAATCCACCCACATCTTCATAACACCATTTGAATAATTAGCTCAATAATGCCCTAAGCTCTAGTAGCTACGTGCGCATAACATTACTTAAATCCCTCCTAAGTCCCAACTACTTGTTCTCTTCTCATTAACAACCAAGCTAGAGTACCTTCAACGAAATACCCAAATTTTTTTTTAAAAAATAATTAATTAACTACCTAGAAATTAGGTGTTCATTTTGTTTTATTTCTCTTTTTTTTTTATAAAAAAAAGGAGTTAATGAAGCTTCTACCAAAAAGTACCTTAGGGCTTGTGCACGCACCTAAAGGTTGTGTGGAGTTGTCCATTTTGGACTTTGGTGGTCCACGACCCAATCACCACACGCTTCTGTTTTTATGTGCAGCAAAAATGCTTGTTGAATAGATCTATGACTTTAGAGCTGCTTCGCAGCACCTACATACAATCGCCTCATCACAGTTGTTGATTCGATGGGGGAGGTCTCGTGGGTCCATCATGTTATAATCAAATTTATAATATAGTCGCATTATGTAGTACCATTCCTAATACTTCTCACATTCACATGGCTATGGCACCTGGTAAACTCATGGCAGTATCATCTTCGGCATTAGTTTTTAGCCGTTTTGTTTTCTTTTATCACGTGAATTTTGACATGATCTAAATCTCTATTAGGGTGTGCATGAAATCTACAGCAATCTTTTGCTACCATGAGAATGAGAAATGAAAGGAAGAAATTCGAAATTAGAAAGAAAATGTCAATATCTTTGGATGGAAGTGTGATGATTTGGTGGAGGGGGATGCTAACGCAACGCTCAAGCAAAGTGAACATGTCAACTACAATCCAAAATGTGTTGAGGAACAAAGAAGGAAAGCAAAAGCCTCTCGCTTTTGTCTACTCCCCGTGGGCTTCAGATCACGCCCTCCTTTTCCCCCTTTTTTTCTGCCCATCGCCTTCGCTTCACAAGAACTATGCCGTCCTTCCTCTCTCATTTTGCTTGTGATTTTGATCTCTTTCCTTTTTCTTTCCATACATCTTCTTTCCCTTTCTTTGCTTTTGTCCTCCCCTCCCTATTCACATTGGATCATCAAAGTTCATAAAAACGGGTTTCATTGATGTGATTGTTAAGCATCCAAACGAAAAAGATCTAAGATTTTCGATACAGTGTCTTTTTCTTTCATCTTAAATAATCTTTACTTTGAAAAATGAAACGATGCTTGTTCTATATGCTTAATTAATGTCGTAGGACACTCGTGAGCAAGATCTATCTGAAAATTAATGTTGTAGGACACTTGTGAGCAAGATCTATCTAAAAGTCATTCGACCTTTTTAGATTTTTACTTTAACTCGAGCCTATTGATGAGCCATAACCCTTTATCAAGATCTCTCATGTGAGATCGGGCGAAACTTTAAATTTAAATGTGAACTTTGAAGGATTTCATCGGCTTTCAACCTAAGCTAAACCCAAAATGGGTTGATCCTCATTTTAAGGGAACACATATGCTGATCAAACTATTGACATTGGGAGCTTGAAAACTGTAGAGATAGTGAAAAAGGAGTGAGAGATGCTTGTTTTATATGCTTAATTAATGTCGTAGGATATCTGAAAGTCATTCGACCTTTTTCGATTTTTACTTTAACTCGAGCCTATCGAGGAGCCATAACCCTTTATCAAGATCTCTCGTGTGAGATCGGGCAAAACTTTAAATTTAAATGTGAACTTTGAAGGATTTCGTTGGCTTGTATTCAACCTAAGCTAAACCCAAAATGGGTTGATCCTCATTTTAAGAGAACACATATGCTGATCAAACTATTGACATTGGGAGCTTGAAAACTGTAGAGATGGTGAAAAAGGAGTGAGAGATGCTTGTTTTATATGCTTAATTAATGTCATAGGATATCTGAAAGTCATTCGACCTTTTTTGATTTTTACTTTAACTTGAGCCTATCGAGGAGCCATAACCCTTTATCAAGATCTCTCGTGTGAGATCGGGCAAAACTTTAAATTTAAATGTGAACTTTGAAGGATTTCGTTGGCTTGTATTCAACCTAAGCTAAACCCAAAATGGGTTGATCCTCATTTTAAGAGAACACATATGCTGATCAAACTATTGACATTGGGAGCTTGAAAACTGTAGAGATGGTGAAAAAGGAGTGAGAGATGCTTGTTTTATATGCTTAATTAATGTCATAGGATATCTGAAAGTCATTCGACCTTTTTTGATTTTTACTTTAACTTGAGCCTATCGAGGAGCCATAACCCTTTATCAAGATTTCTCGTGTGAGATCGGGCAAAACTTTAAATTTAAATGTGAACTTTGAAGGATTTCATTGGCTTGTATTCAACCTAAGCTAAACCCATCATGGGTTGATCCTCATTTTAAGAGAACACGTATGCTGATCAAACTATTGACATTGGGAGCTTGAAAACTGTAGAGATGGTGAAAAAGGAGTGAGAGATAGGCTAAGAATGTGGTTCTTGTAATATCATGGGGAAATAGTAATTACATGATCAGTCCACTAGCAATGGCACGATTCGTGCTAACAAGAGTGGTTTCATACACGGGAAGCTCTTCGCAGTACCTCTCTTTGCCTATCACTGCAAGATGATCAAGCTCGAACAGATCCGAGCTCGAATAGCTCGCTGCATCGTCGTCGTCGTCAAGGCAATTGTCGCCCTCATCTTTGCCGACCTGATGGCTCTCCCTGTGACCCCTTGCCGTGAAACTATCGCTCCTCACCTTCTTCTGGTTCTGGTAGTAATCCCTCAGGAACTCTCTCGCCGCCTCCTCCACGCGCCGGCTCTTCTCGATCGCATGGCATTTGACTTCCTCTGCTTGCTCTGTTTTCCTCGACGTCGGTGACCTCCCTACTCCGATTTTCCACCCGCTCGGCACCGACACCGGCATCGAAATCGAGTCGTACTCTTCGTGATCTTCTTTGTAAAGTGATTTATGTCCGCACGGCCTGCAATCTTCGTCCACGATCACGCTCACCGGGTAGAACCGGACTGTCCTCTTGACGCCGTTCTGCAGCTTTTGCCTTGATGTTGGGGAATGCTTGCTCAAGCAAGATCTCGAGAACGAAGAAGCCGAGGAACACACGGATTCGTGTGCAGATTGAGTTTTCCTCTCCGCATTTGGTTCTCCATAGCCACCAATCGCCGGGGTTGACTTTAGCTTCTTCGTGCTGGTGGTGGTGAAGAGAGAATTAATGAAATTTGAGAGCCGGCCCCCTGGGGAGATCGGCTGCTTCACCTTCTTCAGATTGGCATAAATTTTCAGAGCTCTCGATTTGGACTTTATCATACCTTCCTCAGTGTATACGCTCTGTTCGGCAGAAGAATTGTGACGATTATGATCAAAGTCACGCGATTTCCTCTGCTCTTGAAACAGACCCCTCTCTGTTTTCTCCGGATTAACAGAGGAGCTGGTCCTCACCGGCTTAGGCCTCGGCAATGATGGTGGAGCGAAGCAAGAGCTTCTCGTCTTGACGACCCCATACAAGGACTCCGTGTCCGAGGAAGAGAAACTACCAGAGCTGGTATCCGACGAGCTCGAGGTCGAACTGAAGAACAGAGCATCGTGGTCTCGATCCCGATCCCTCCTCTGCTTCCCCTCGAATTTGTCCCTCACCTGCATCATCTTCGCTCCCCCATCGTCGCCGACCTTGCTATTGACGAAACCCCCGCGGTGAAGAGCGAGGGTCTCCTCGGCGCACTTGCCGCTTTTGGAGCCGCATTTCTTGACGTCCCGGATGCTCTGTTTCCTCGCCATTGCCGCGTCGCCGTTGAACTTCAAGTCCTCGCCTTTTGGGTCGGGCTCATCGATGGATCTGTAGATTTTGTCCAGGAGGGTGGAAGAAAAAGACGGGTAGTGCTTCACTTGCGCACATCTCTCGTCTCTCAGACCCCTCTCCGACTTATACATGTTTCTGTCTCCCTCCGTCCCCTTTTTCACCCCACTTCAGAGAACTGTGCAGGGGGGAACAGAGACGTCGAGAACACAAGGATTGGCGCACAGTGAGAAAGCGAGAGGAGAGACAAAATGATGGAGAGGTGGTTGAGTCTGTCTGGGAAAGAAGGTCCAGAAAGCTGCTGGCTTTGGAAGGGCGCTCAATTCTCGGGCGAGAGGGGCATTACTGGAAAGCAGAGACCTCTTTCTCTCACTAGGATTTTCCCTTCCTTCCCATGCCTTTTCTGGGAAGTGAGAGAAGCGAGCATGGCATGGAGGAACAGGAGCAATCGATGTGTTTTTTCTAGAGAGAGAGAGGGGGTAATGAGAGCTAGGAAGGGCACGCCTTGAGGATGAAGGAAAGGGTAGGAGGGAGAGAGAGGACTTTATAAAGGAAAGGCGTTTCGTGCGCGTGCATGGTCCGTGCCGGTTGGAGCCGATTTGCCAGCTTGGCGCTGTTCTTCGGGCCGCTTTCTGATCCCCGTTTTGCCCCTCTACGGTGGAGGAAATTACTCTATTTTCCGATTCATAGTTTTGTGCCCTTTCCCCAAGTTCGCATTCAAAGCCGGTGATCACGTCGAAAGGATGAAGAGGGGACAAGTGTTACCATAAAAATCCCACATTTTCTGCAATCCAATTTGAGCCGTATATGTTAGGGCTCGCTAAGACACGCTCCCGGAACTAGAGTTGTGACGTTAGAATGATTTTCTGCAAGAGAATTTGTTCGGGAGCTTGATAGTTTCGAACTCGGCTTTGTGGGAAAACAATTGGTTGTTTTTACCTCACAAGGTCATATGATAACTTTCATTGTTTGAATTATTTTGACATCACGGTTTTGATGTGCTTTTGACTCAACCTATTGAGGATTCTAGCAACATATATTTTCAACACACAACTACAATCCCGACCCCATGGAAAACATGATCTTAAATTGATGAGGATCATCCTCATTACTACATTATTCGACACTCAAAATCTATCTTATTTGCTTTAAAAGCTCCATGGAAGTGCACTGTAATGGGGATTTGGGTTTTTCAAGTTTTGTTGAACATTTTAAAAGAGTCATAATATTTTTATAAATCTCAAAACTCTCGCAAAAGTTCTTGTATATTGTTTGACCAATTTTTTTTTCTTGTATATTGGGTTTTGAGGAGTTAACTCCATTCGCAGTATATATATAAGCAGAATGAAATATGCTTTTTTTGAATAGCAAGTCTTACAATAAATTGATTTTTCAATGGATGACCGATTGAAATGATATATTTGGTCAATGAACTAGAGTGACTCAACAAGTCGGTTGAGTTGTTATAATGACCTTAAGCTTCCACAAACAAAGCTAGAAGATTCTTATGTATAATTCCTATTTGATACAAGTCTTTTTGATTCCAATCATAAGAATTGACTTAATGTTGTAAATCCACGGTTGAATCAGGAAGGTAGATTTGTTTCGATAGACAAAATCGATTGAACCCTCCAATGGGGAACTCGGACTAAATTCTATACAGACCATGTGGGCGTTACATCACCAATTGACCAAGATTTTGTAGAAATTTGGGAGATTGGGTCGGAGGGGAATCATTGGATGTAGAGAGATGGGACCAAAGGTCGGTTGAATAATCAATTTGTACGTAGCTCGGTTGATGTGGGGAATATTGGTGATTATATGATGAGATGGGTGAGTGGCTTATAATTATTCTGTTCGGTGCAAATGCATATTTCTAATCGAGAGTGGTTCGTGAAGATTTGTAGGTGTGATTCTCCAATGACGAAACTTTTACCCTAGAGAAAGAGAAAGAGAGAGATGAGGATCAAGACAAATTATATATAATGCATGTCTAGAGAGAGAGAGAGAGAGAGAGAGAGAGAGAGATGAGGATTAAGACAAATTATATTTAATGCATGTCTAAATATCCCATCAATCAAGCCGGGGACAAGAATAGTGGATTTGTGCAGTGATTGTCTATTTTAACAATGGGATTAGAAGCATGTCACATGTATTTGTGGAGGAAAATCATTGTCATTGGCTATTATTTGTGCATTATTCGTGTTGAATTTTCTTGGGACTTACAAATACTCGAGGAAACCTGCTAATTCTGAGGGTTTTTTTTTTTGTTTGAAAAATATCACAAGTCATACGTGAGAATTTCAACAAGACAATTCGAAATAAATGGTCCTATTTTAACGGAGTATTATATCCATTTTATAGTGAAAAAAGTTTCGAAAATGCACCTACCAATCCTTTCAATACAGTTTTCAAATGAAAAAAAAAAAAGAATTGTTTTTCCACGTTAGATTTATAGACTGAAAACAACATTTACTGTTTTTGTCACTTTCGAGATTGGAAATCTACGACGACAAAACATCCCTTTCATTCATCAAAAATGTTTTAGCAAGAATGGAAAATAAAAACCAAAAGTACTATATAAAATCAAATGAAAGGGAGACAATAAATCTTGTACGTAACACTCATGCTGCCTGATAAACCAACATGCATATCTAATTCGATATTATTTCTGTTCCTTATTGTCATTTTCAGATACGCATCGAAAAGAAGAAGATATCTCACATTAACAATATCTTAATGTTAAAAGGAGTATCCAGAGTTATGCTGTTCCTCTGATCTTGAAAGGTGATGGGGCCCGGTTTTACCCTTGCTGATCGTTTTAATGTTTCTTTGAATTTGAAACTTGGGACAACTTAATGCGCTCAGCTCCATTACCCAAGAATGGAAATGACAGTTTCGAAAGCTTGACCGAAGTTGGCGATAGATTTGCATGTAATCATGAGAAAAACATTCTCGCTTTTTAACCTTGCATGAGTAATTATTTCAGGAGCCTGTGAAAGATTGACATTTAATCATGGTTTTTACACAGGAGCCTCTCGAGATTACATAGGGAAAAAGAGGAAAATGTAATAATAATCTTGGGAGCCTATGCTCTTGCTTTTTGGTGATGCCAGAAGGTTTTCAAAACAAAGCAAGCGATGAGATAATTGCATTCTATAATGCATAAAATGGAAATAAGAGCTAATACAATCAAAAATCCTAACTTGATATATTAATACCACATTTATTCTAAACTAATTTTAGGTAAAATAATTTTCAAATTAGTACACTCGTGCCATATTTATCCCAAACTAATTTTTATATGATAAAGAACGTCACACTATTACATCCAAAAATCTCAAATTTATCACAATTATGAGTATATTGGTTTGGGATAAATATAGTATAGATATATTAGTTTTAAAGTTAATACGACACAAAAATTTGTCTAGGATAAATGTGGTGTTGGTATATTGGTTTAAAATTTTTTGGCCGCATCAACCCTGGAAGTGCAATTAAGTAAAGAAAAAAAAGAAGGAAAATAATCTCGACCCTCTATTTGTTTGATGTTAATTTTTGAAACAGAGGGCAGGGCGCATCAGTAACTATCACTGGCACCATCCATAATGCAAAACCCATTGAGAAGTCATGCACGTCTTTCTTCTTTCGGCCACTGAGAAAGAAGGCCCGGTTGCTTTCACTGGCGCTAAGGGGCAAAAAACAACAGGCATCATTAATGAGACCGAAAGCGATGCTTTGGACTAAACAACATTAATAACGTCGAAACCCAACCCGACCCAACTCATGCACACGCCACAGTGCCTTGCCCCTGTTGCGCTCGCCAAGACCACATGATCTTCCCCTTCCTGGTTCTCTGGCTGTTCAGTCTTCTCGAGACAGCAGCATGCCGTGTAGCGATCGGCGTCAGTCGAGATCGTGTGGCCTGAAGGCGAAAGGTCATCGGTTTTGGAGTCTTTTTGAGTCTGTCCGGCTGGGATGGATGGTCTTTACGGGGAGTTATCTTCGAGCTACGATCTGCAAGGTGGCATGCACCAGCAGGAGGTGCTGCTGAGCCCGAGATCCAAGTTGGTGCTGTACTTTCAACATCGGATGGCGATCGGTCGAGGAGGAGCCCTAGTTAATAGCGTGGGCCCCTAGGTTGAAGAACTTGTAGTCTGTAAGTTTCGATGGCCCAGGCACGGGCGAGAGTGAACGTGGATGATCTTGGTCATTATATTGTGTGCATTTAGGAGCGTGCAAAATAGATTGCTTGAATTAGGAATTACTTGGCCTGTATTGAATCAATCAGTTCGGTTCATTTCAAAGAGTATCGGTTCAATTCTCGATTCTTAAAAGTGAAACTAATATCTGAATGGTTCGATTCCCAACTCTAAGGAGAAACTAGACCAAACCGAATTAAATTGACTACATATACTCTTTTAAAAAAAAATAAATAATAAAAGTGACCTTTTTTTTTTACCATGATAGAAGATATCAAGTAGTAGAAAAAACAAAATGATGGATTCTATTGGACTGGATTGATGGTCCGGTCCAATTTTTGATTCGATCCCACATTCCCAATTTTGGAAATTAGGAACCAATCATCCCTACATGCATCCCATATATGGTGGCATGCACTAGCAACAGCTTGTCGTTGAGCCCAAAATCCATCTTGGTGATGTACTTTCAACATTGGATGGCGATTGATCGAGGATGAGCACTAGTCAATAGCATGGGACTTGCAGTTTGAAAGAACTTGTACTCTGTAAGTTTGGGTGGCCCATAACGTAGGGCGAGAGGGAACCCGATTGATCTTGGTCGTTAGATCGCATGCATTTAGATGTATACAAAACGGACTATCCAAATTAGCAATCGAGTGGACTAGACTGAACCAATCTTGGGAGTGTTAGTCTAATTCTCAGTTCCTAAAAGTGAAAATGTTGTCTGCACGACCTAGTTCCAATGATGAATCGGAATGAACCAACTATATATACTCTTTTTTTATTTTTTATTTTTAAATAAAATTGGCTAGTTTTTTTTTCTTCATAATAGAAGGTATCAAGTAGTGGGAAAAATAAAAGTGACTGATTTCATTAGATCATACCATAATTCCCAGTTCCTAATTTTGAGAATTGAGAACCGATCACTCCTATATGCATTCCATGTAGAGATCACGTGACGTGATGCCCAATCTAGGGCTTCTGATAATAATTTTTTTGTTTAGAGATCATGAGCCGTTTTGATTCTTTCTACCGTGACAAGCGCCAAGTCTCATTTGCATCGTCCAAACTTTTCATTAGACTTCATTCCAAGATTTTCCAAGAAGGTGACTGGTTTACAATGCTTATTAGTATTGCTTTTCAAATGGATAATCAGTGCTCTTCATTCTCGTTTAGTTTCATATCTTAATTACTTATAGGATCAAGGGGCAAATGGAGAAAAACTTTCCTAATTTTACATCGTCGAGCACAGAATGCACGCCAAAGGACAAAAGCTTTTAGGGGAATTCTTTGTTTATCAAGATTTAGTTAGCCTAAAATTCATGACTATCCGAAATTCACCTGTATAAAGTGAGCACCCTTTTGCTCATTTCATAGAATAAGCAAATCACATGGCGTCAAATGTGACTATAATTACTCGATGTGATTTGATTGCCTTGTAGAACTATGCAAAGATTATACTTTTATCCATTCTATTCTTAATATTTTTATTATGTCAATTGAGCTCATACCAAAAATCATCGATGTCCTACATGGCATGACTAGCACTAATATAAATAATTTTTGATGACATTTTTCTATTTTTCTAATTATTTATTTTCTTTTCTATTTTTCTCTTTTATTCTCTTTTTTTTTAACACTGTGGTCAAGGCGGGACACCAACTTGCCCAGATCCGGGTGAGGCCAATCTCGCTTAGATCATTGCATTCTTATCGATCAAAATTGATTAAATGAACTCGATTGATTGATATGATTAAAACGTTTAGAATTAAATCAATAAAATTGTGATGGATCAACAGCTCTTTCGATAATTTTCCCAGATATTTTCCTACTTTTTGGCCAAAATTTTCAGGCCAATTTCGTCAAGCGTGTCTCTTTATGCGGAACTGGCCACGACGGGTCATCATCTCAAGAACCGGTTTAAAGCTTTGGGGCTATAAGAAACAATATTAGCTATAATTTCCCTAGACCGTAGCCCGTGTCCGCACGCAGAGCGTATACCCTTCCCCCCAATAATTTAGCTCCTGGCCGTCTGATCTTAAAACCATCACGCGCGTGGGCCCCCCCACCCCCGCGGGAGGGCTCTGGCCAACGCGCATTATTCATTTATTCACTGTTCCCCGCGGGGCGTGACGTGGCCCCCCGACACGTGCGGTCGGAAAAAGGCTTTTGCTGCTGACGATGACGATGACGATATGTAATGTAATGGATCTTCTTTATTATGTTTTACTTTCTTCTTTTTTTGACCTTTGTTTATTCACTGCGCTCGCCTACGTCATCCCTCCGCTCGATGGTTCTGCAGTTTTGTCCTTTTGTCAGGAACGGTTCCCCCCAGCCGTCGGATCGCCTTCCATCTTCCTGCCGACTTGTTGATCCGACGGACGAGCAGGCATGAGATTTAACTCTCGGCAGGCCCACTCTTTTCGTTATTTGTTTTCTCCCTTCTTTGTATTGTCTCTCTCTTCTTTTATGAACGATTTCTCAAGCTCTTTTCTTGCGTCTAAGATGTTTCCCTCGATGGATTGCTGCAAATGATGTTTTGCATTTAAGATAGGGAGGAAAAATTAATTCATCTTTTTAAGAAATTTACAAGAAATTAAAAGTGTTTTGAATCAAAATATTACATAATTGAGTTAGTGTTCCAAATATATTTGATTTCACTTATGTTTCGATTTCTATTTTGCGAATATAAAATGATTTATTGAATGTCTCGTGATTAATTAAGAGATGATGAGATGTGAATAGAGTCTATCTTTGTTACCTACAAGTTTCAATGCACCATTTGAGCTTGACTTACTCTATGTATCTCGAGGAAGCGACAGCCCCCCACCAACCCCTCTTGCGATCCATCACTAGTGGTAGTAGTCATGTAGCAAATCGATGTTAAAATTACTATAACAGACTTTGTTGTCTAGAGAGACTTTCTCTGGCCAATCACAATATTGGAGATGTGCATATTCCTGATTGACTATAATTGATATCATGGCTTAATTAACAACACACAAAACCAATTCATATAATAAAGAAGGTTGGTGCATAAATGCCACCATTGTTCAACTCGAGCCTTTATACTATAGTTCGAACGCAACAACTTTAGCTGGAGTCCCAATGATAGATAGTTAGCTAGGATGCTCGAGGGCCATGTATCATAAGCTCTACTCACGCAATCGAAGCATGCATGGACAAAATCAACTATCAACTCAGGATAGTGACGGGTGGTCGTCCCTTTCCCACGTGAACAGAGGCCATACGTTGCTTCCTTAGCAGCTCAAAGGGTTGGGATCAGTTGAAGTCCAATGTCTTCATGGGAGCTGGCGAGTGGGGCAACGACGTCGCTTGACCACACGACCGTAATACGCCGACATCCTTTTCTCGAGCCCCAGTTCATCTCTACTCGGGGAACATTTCGGAGTAGCAAAAAAGAAGAGAACACTTGGCACAAGATCTCATTGACTTATGCTTTTCTCTAGTGTGTCAATTGCAACCATCTTTTATATCAAGGACCACAAGATAGAAATCGTATCGAGAGATGTAGTGCTCAATCATAAAAATATAGATTTGATTTAAATAGATGACAAAATTTTAAGATCTATTTGGCTCGCACGAACATCTGAATTAATAATCACCATATGTCCTTGATCATCTATGAGGTTTTTCAGGATGAAAAAAATGTGAAAAAAATCTCCAGTAAATTCAGAATAGATCCCACCCGATAACTCAATAAGAAAACCTTGAAGGAATTTCATTTAATACCTAGGAACATTATCCTAATACGGCACGAGGGAGAGAGGGACGGTATTCTCATCTTCCAAGGCCCCAACAAAGTGGCAGTTCGTCAGCCGTTTCTCTAGGGCCTTCCGGACAATGTCAGCCTCACTTATGTTCCTCTGTCCTCGTCTGTCTCTCTCTGGCCATGGGGTGGTGCAGTGCACTGGAGGGTTTGCTCCACGTGCACTCCATGACTTGCTTGCTTTCTCGGGGTTCTCCCCATCCTCCCAACATCCCCATCTTCCACGTTCCGTGCGTGCATGCATGCCCCCCCTTCCCCTCTCGTCTCTCCAGCTTTATCTTTTGATCGCAGCAGTCGAAGACCTTCAATGGAGACAGTCTGTGATTTAGTTGATTTCGATGCAATAAAGCAAGATCATTATTGGAGTCAGATGGGGCATGCTCTCTGTATCTTGTTCGCTCATGACACTCAATGGTTTCATGAATTTTTTATCAGTACTATATGTTGGATGTTTGCAAGCTTGTCATGGTTTGGAATTATTAAGATGCACATATGAGTTATTAGAGAAAACTCTTGCATTGGATAATTAGTATGTTATTAAACAGTTAACATATCTTTATTGGCTCATACTTACTGACTTAAATTTTTGAGTGAATATTGATTCAACTAGATATATTGATGGATTCAGACTTAGCCTCACCCTTGGCAATCTCTAAGGATGAAGGTATGTGATTTCTGTTGCATGCTCTCATCCAATAGGAATAATCGGTGTTGCGACCCCCGAAAATAGGGCAAGGCGGGGATTGGAGGTCTGTGCAGACATTTCTTGATTGTAGTAGAAAGATTAACTTTTGTATTAAGGGAAGTGGCTCGGTGTGGTAGGCTATAAAATTCATGATGCAATTAGGAGGAGCCATAAGCAAAAAGGATTAAGGGAAGTGGCTCGGTATGGTAGGCTTTAAAGTTCATGATGCAATTAGGAGGAGCCATAAGAAGGTTATCTTTCCTTTGATCACCCTTCTGATTAGTGACGGTTTACAAGTAGTTGTCGATAGAAAGTTTCAATTTTTGCATTAAGGGAATTGGCTCGATGTAGTGTGGTAGGCTAGTACATGAGCTCAAGTTGAGCCCGTTCTCTACTATGATCGACTCATCTATCACACTATGTAGATTATATTTAAGATGGGGCTATTTCCACACCCATCATGATTAAAATACGCATTTTTATAATCTGAGTAATTTAACCACCATTTCCCTCTCCAAATTGCTGTTTCTTTCTGTTAGTTTCAAGAAACATAAAAGTCACATTCACTCGCCCAGTACACCATCATCTTTCCTTTTCATCCTCTTGTCACCTATTGTCCATTAGAGATTTGTTAATTTGAACTATCGGTTTCATCTCTTGAATCACAGCGGTCGCGAAAAGATTAGGAACTTCTATCCATGAGACGGACGTGACTCGTATTCACGCCATCAAAGTTCCAGCGAAATTAGTGTTTCACAATTGAAGTTTTGATGTTTGAGCTATTTAGTGATCTTGACAGGATTTTCCAGATAGAATAATTGGATTCAATTGTCGTGTGCGCTTTCCTATGAGCTTACGTAGTTTTCTTTCTCTCTGAACTGCAAATGGAGGTTCAAACCATTGGTTTTTGTTCTAGTTTACCTTCTTTCAACCTGCAAAAACTCAAGATTCGAAGGAGTATATATTTTTGGGCCTTGCGTAGATAACCGTCCTTCGTAAAATTGGTTTCATTTTTTACTCTATTTTTCATTTTTTATGTTTTCTTATGTTTTCTTATTGCAAGTTCAAATTGAGTGACAAAATCATAAGAGGGCCCACATAATCAATTTTCTTGAATCTAATGAAAGAAAAAATAAATTACACACCGACATTAGAAGAAAAAATTAAGAATTATATGTCCGAAATATAAAGATACAGACTAAAATTTGATGATGATGATGAATACATCTTACTTTCTTGCAATAAGAATTGTGGAGATTAACGAACCTTTCTCCTCAGTTATGACTAATTCAATCACAAAGTCCTACAATAAACGGAAGTTCAAATCATGCAAGATAATTACACATTTTACAAAGAAAAGAAGAAGACAATTACATTCCTATTTTTTGACTTACTAATTTTTTCATATTTGGGAACAAAGTCCACATAATCTTTTTCTTTGGCTGGAGAATAATATCTACTATTTTAAAAGTTGCAACTAAGTTCTTCATATATTTCTTATTGTTTGAATAGTATTGTGGGATTTGCTTCTTATTGTGTGAATATTATCACTTTGATTTGTTTCTTCATATCAATCGGTTCCAATTTGTTTCTTACTATCTCTCAATTTGAGCTTACAGTAAAGAATTACAAAAATCTCGGAAAAAATGGAAGGAAAGAGTCAAATTTTGAAACAAGTTGAGGAAGTCTACCGGTTTCTTAATAAAAATTTTGTGGCCCACGTTTGACCGCCAGTCCATTATGTAACGAATTTCACGAGGCATGATTTTAGCACTTTCAATACGCAGCGGGGACGCATTACAAAATCCTTGTCGATGAGTTGATCGGAGGTTACAAAGGTCTCGAGAGGGACTATGGATAGGGTGTTTGCAAGCTCATGCTCCATGCTCCCTTTTAAGTACTCCTGAAAAGTTAGGAGTAACTAGCAAACGCATTGTGGGTGAACAAAATAGCAATGTGAGTTGCCCGTATGACACGGGCCATGAGCTCATGGGCCCTAACCCACAAGATCCATCATCCAATGAGGAGCTGGGTCGGAAAGCAGCTCTTGAGGAGTTCGGGTCGGGTCATGGCCCCATCTTACTCTAGGGAGTAATGCACATCAAATGTCCATACCAAGCTTGTCTTCACCTCAATTAGGGGTGTGCAATCGGATCGGACCCCCAGAAAAATTGGTTCGGGGAGTATTTTTTTTGCGAACCGGTCTAGTTACTAGTTCAAAGTGAAGGCTTACCCGAAAACTGAAATGATTGGACCGGTTTTGGAGCAAGTTTTTTTGGCTAGTGCTAAAAAATTCCTAGCTCAACCGTCTCTCTCTCTTTGTGGGATCCCGCATCCTCTATTTCTCAAATTGTTCTCTTGCTCCTGTTGATTTAGCATTTTGGTGGATCATACTAGTAACTTCTATTGCTCATCTTATGGATTGTTATTTTTGGCGGATAGTGATTTTTAATATTCATCTTTTATTTTGAATCATTTCATTACTACTCATATTATGTTACTGGAAAATATGAAACCAGAAAAAAGGAACAAAAGAAAATATAGATTCTCGAGTAGATCTTGGAATTGGATTGGAGAACAAGGTAAGTTTCAAAACAGGTTCCAGAGCAAATAAAGTAAGTTTTAAGTTCAAAAAATTGGAAACCGATTATAATAGGGTAGATTCTAGGTGTCAGGTCTGGAACCTACCCACTCTGGAACGATCACGCCTATGTACAATGACATTGTGAATAGTGAAACCCCGACCCACTCTGGAACGATCACCGTCAATTGAAGTTTGTACATCACATTATGCTTCCCATCCCACGCAATGCTCTCTTGCTCATCCTAGGATCCCCAGCTCTTTCCTATGCAAAAAAAAAAGAGGACACCTTTAATTGGGCCCGTCTCGAGGCCGGCCCAAAAACTCAGGCCCAAGCCCAACGAGCCCGGGGGAGATCTAAATCCGGTCTCCCGGACTCCTCCCGATTCAAATCAAATCCAGTTAAATCCGGCCACTCCAACCCGATTCAAATCCGTACCCATCTCTCTCTGTCTCGCTCGCACAGAGGTCAAATACTTTCCCATCTTTCCCTCCTTTTACCTCACTCCCTCTCACTCCCTCTCTCTTCGATCTCCGCTGCTCTTTCTCTCTCTAGGAATCCCCTCTCCTCCGAGCTCAATTCCCACCCCATCTCTCTCCTCTGCCGTTCCTTCGAATTCGGGTTGTCTCGTGCTCCGGCTTCGTTCTTGTGCCATGGACGGAGGCGCTCAGTACAATCCTCGCACCGTCGAGGAGGTGTTTAGGGATTTCAAGGGCCGGAGGGCCGGCATGATTAAGGCCCTCACCACCGGTACGCCCCCCTTCCCTTGGAAATTCCTGCTCTTTCCGGGTCTCGACGCGTGGTTTTCCGTTTCTACGTCGCGGTGTCGTCGAATGGGTTTGAGGAATTTCGAGTTATCGCGCCATTTTGGGGCTGCGTTTTTGAGATTCTGACCGGAGTTTTTCTGGGTTTTGCTTTTTTTTCTCACCCCTTTTGTTGTTCTATGATGCAGAAGTCGAGGAGTTTTACCAGCAGTGCGATCCCGGTTAGGGTTTCCATCTCTTCTGCCTCGTGGTGTTGTGGGTTTTCTATTTTTGCTGGATTTCGTGCTGTGAATTCGTTCGCTGATGGGAATTAGCTGTGCTGCTGCTTTCTATTGCTGATGCGATGCTTGTATGAGACGAATTTGGAGAATTTGTCTTGTGGGTATCAGTGAGTTTCGCTTTTGGGAATGCATGATGGGCTAAAATGGAAAGGGGGAGTTCGAGCGTTACGGTTTGGTCTGTTACTAGATTTCACCCAGTGTGTTTGATGAGTAACGTAATATGAAGGCATGTGTAGTCTCAAGAATGTTCTTGTGTTTCTCTAATTTCCCCCTTCTGCAAAATGACTTTTCTTGGATTCCGTTCGGTTTGGATTATTTGAATTTTGCCCTTTTCTTTTGTTGTGAGAGTAGTTGTTTTCCTGGGCTTCGATGTGGGTTCGTTTTAAGGAAGAGTCTGTTTAATTATTAGTTAATTCAATTCGTGGCCTGCATGTGTAGTTTCACAGCAATTGACAACTAATTTTAACAGCAAATGTCCTAAAACATCATCTTTCTTTCAGTTGTTACTTACTGGTGAGCAGATAAAAGCTTATTTTGCCACTTATTTACCTGCCGTTTTGCTTTCAGTTGAAATATTTTAGCTATGTGGAGACTAGGCAATACACGTATAGGTCTAGTTTTGCTGATAAGCAATTATCATGAGAAAACCAGCCGATATCCAACTGTTGTTTGCAACACACTTGATTGACAAAGCTTTGCCCAGGTTATATCTTTATGATGCTGTTTAATTTTATACCAAATTTTGTGGGAGAGTAACTTCTCTCACTCCTTTTACATGACAAATGTTGACTCATGAGTTTGAATTGACATCTTTTGAGGTTATCGTCTCGACTGCTCACTCATGAATTTAGCTGTGACTCGTTGGTTCTCCACTGTATTTGTGTTGGTCATCAAAATTTTCTGTGAAAGTAATTGACAAAAACTAGGCCCGTGTGTCTTCTATAAGATAATGTACTTCATCCACTAATGTGAAGCACAGGATACTTTCAATGGTTCTTATAGGTAACAAATTTGATGTGTTCTGTTTATGAAATTTAATGTACTGCAGGACATTTTATTTGATGCGAGAGCTTGTTAGAAGCGAGTGATATAAACATGTTCTGTTAATGAAATGTGAGGCCCTTTTGAAGTCATTGTGCTTTCTTTTTCTTTTATAAATTTTATGTGCTTGACTGAAATATTAACTTAAAGCTTTTGACATACTTGTTCTGTTTGGGCTTCTATATAACTACTGCTCCTCCTTTACTTTAGAAAAGGAGAATCTTTGCCTTTATGGATTTCCAAGTGAGCAGTGGGAAGTCAACTTACCTGCAGAAGAGGTGCCACCAGAGCTTCCGGAACCGGCCCTCGGCATCAATTTTGCTAGAGATGGGATGCAAGAGAAGGACTGGTTGTCTTTGGTCGCAGTTCACAGTGATGCATGGCTACTTTCTGTGGCATTTTATTTTGGTGCAAGATTTGGATTTGATAAAGCTGACAGGTTCTGTTTCTCTCTCTTCTTGACTACAGAACATTTTTGATTCATAATTTGACTTTTGCAAAGTGATTTGTTGTTTAGATTAATTTGTTCATTCACTTTGGAGAATTTGAAAGCTTCCAAATGACTGAATTGAAAGGAACTTTTTTCTTTTTTTTTTTTTGGGGGGGGGGGGGGTTGGTTCACAATTAGTTTGCATTTATGCCATTTTTGGTTCTTATATCAAGGTAGTGTTCTATGTATGTGCTGGCAATGCCTTCGGATATCTGGCGCAGTGTCTGTTCTCGCTCATGTTGTGAAGTAGTGAATGGTTTATAATAGTGAAGCCATGCGGTATGGTGATTGTGTAGACAGAGCTGAAGTATTGATGCTTTTGCATTGAGGCAATTGCTTATAATTCTTTAGATTTCTATGATACTGTCTTGGGTGTCGATGGATCTTTTGCTTTTAATGTTTCAGTGGCCTAGCACATCATCAGGCTTTGTAACCTTGTAGATTTCTTTGGTGCAGGAAACGCCTTTTCAATATGATTAATGATCTTCCCACAATATTTGAGGTTGTGACAGGCACGGCTAAGAAGCAAGTCAAGGAAAAGTCATCAATTACAAATAACAGCAGCAGCAAATCTAAATCAAATCCCAAGGTGTGGAGGTTATCTTATGCCATTCTTTTGGATCATTTACTTTATTTTCCAATTTCCAATTCATCAGGAGGATAAACTTCATTTTTTGGGCTGGCCAGTGGGTGTATCGTGAGCTGTATGCACCCTAGAGTCCCATATTTAGCAATTCCTGAAATTCCCTTCTGTGTTGAGCTTACAAAGCACCGCCCTTCTGCATCCCAGTCCAAAGGACTACCCCCCCCCCCCCCCCCCAAAAAAAAAAAAAAAAAACTGCTTTGCACTGTTGCACCCTTATATATGATTTAATGTGCAGTCTAGTCTGGAAGCAGTGGTGCATGATGTGCCCTTGTGATTTATTTCCTGCAGTAGCCTGATTGTTCTTGAACAATTGAAATTTGGTGTCAATCTTAAGCAGTATGCTAGTCAAGTTAATTTATCAATGTCATGGTTGATAAATGACTTCATTTTGTTTGAAGTCATTGAATGCGAGTGCTCAGGGGATAGTCATGATTAATCTAATTATGAATCATTGGTGATTTTTTTTATGTCATATCTTAGAAGTACTTGTTGAATGCAGAAAGTATCAGAGTCTCAGACAAAGTTTACAAAGGCAGTGCAACCGAAGGAAGAGGAGGAGGAAGGTTTGGAGGAGGAAGATGAGGAGGAGCATGGGGAGACTCTTTGTGGGGCATGTGGAGAGAACTATGCCTCGGATGAATTCTGGATTTGCTGCGATATCTGTGAGAAGTGGTTCCATGGTAAGTGTGTCAAAATCACTCCTGCTAGGGCTGAGCACATTAAGCAGTACAAATGCCCATCATGCAGCAACAAGAGAGCCCGGCCTTGATAGTTGCTTGGGAGGTAGCTGTTCAAATGGTTCCTTTTCCTTGACTGCTAATTGTGTAGTTGGTCACTCTTTATTAGTTTGGTGTTCCTTGGTTAGAGAAAGTTGTGTAGGTTGCAGATCAGTTGTTCATTAACTAAAGATTCATATTTTTATGGTTAAGGCGGAATTCAGACTTTCCTGTTAAGGACACCTTTTTTCATGTCGGTTCTTGTAATTTTAATTCGTGGAAGATGTATTGTCTCCTCGCTCTAGCTTCTGCCTGGCCCAAAGTTTGTAAAATTTGGTGTTGAGGTGATGCTTTTGTTCATTATTTTTATTTTTGTGCGAGCTTGATTCCCTGAGTAATTTTAATTCGCGGAAGATGTATTTTCTCCGCGTTCTAGCTTCTGCCTGGCCCAAACTTTGTAAAATTCGGCGTTGAGGTGATGCTTTTGTTCATTATCTTTATTTTTGTGTGCGAAAGATTCCCTGAGTTGGTCTACGTAAATCAAACTCCTGAAGGAATCCAAAAATTGCTATATTTGCTGGAACTTAAAATCGAGCTGTGTGAGTTGGGTTTTTGTGCTCGACTCTACTGCTGGTTTTAGCTTTATGTCTTCTGTAGTAATTTCATTGCGTATTTATATATGTAAGTACGTAGTATGGTTGTCTAGCACACGTTAACACAGCTGATATCGGTCTTGCAATGATGACTATACGTAGTTGGTGAACGTCAAAATTGCTGAGCACTTGGATGTCTGTTTACATACGAGAGGCAATTCTCCATTTTTGAAGTAAATGAACCTCTGGAATATAAACCATAAAATGAGTGAGTTGGGTTATTAACAGTCCGAGTCAAATCGGATCATTTCACTCGTATTTATTCAATTATATCCAATACAATTTTAGTGATCATTTCCGATTTCGAACCGATAGGGCTCTTATAAATTCTCTTTATTGCATTTAAAGAATGGGTGACTTCTTGTTCGGGCTCGCTGAGTTGGAGAGGGGGTTTAGGTGCTTTGGATGGGTTAGGGGCTAGGACTTTGCGTGACACATAAATAATGTGGAGATGTGGGTGAGTGTTGCATTGACGGAAAAGAACAAAGAGGTTTTAGAACCCTTTTTTACTTTTCATGATAGATTGGCTAAGCTAAGGAAAACGAAAAAAGAAATAGCATTGAAATCTATTTTTATTGACCAATTCGAAAAGGGTAGTGATATTGATCCACAAGAAGCTCAGGAAACTCTTGAACTAGCAGAAGCTAACTTAAGAAAAGCTGAAGGTAAGAGACAAACAATTGAGGCAAATCTAGCTCTCCACTTAGTTTCACCCAAGCTTTATCCTGGTCATGGATAGATCACCCAGGTTCGGGTCCATAAGCAGTGACAATTGCCCTATGAAGACTCGCTTTCGCTACGGCACCGGTGGGTTCCCTTAACCAAGCCACTGCCTATGAGTCGCCGGCTCATTCTTCAACAGGCAATAAGTTAATTCTAGTTCAGTTGCAATCTATTGGGG
Organism: Corymbia citriodora subsp. variegata; assembly: GCA_014858505.1. Classification (NCBI taxonomy): domain Eukaryota; kingdom Viridiplantae; phylum Streptophyta; class Magnoliopsida; order Myrtales; family Myrtaceae; genus Corymbia; species Corymbia citriodora. The sequence goes on along the minus strand of CM026412.1, from coordinate 34,024,617 downwards.
AACTGGTTCATTTTAATTTTTGGGTGAAAAAATAAATTCTTATGATATAATGTAAAAGTTACATAATTTTACTACAAAAATAAATGTTGGTCAAGTGGTTTTCCTGAGAGGCTTTGGAACTAGCCTCGAGGGAACCAAGCATGGCACCAAGATCCTAGCCCAAGTCTCTCAGCACTTAGGCCAAACCTTTGTGGACCCGGGCACTATGGTCTCAGGTTTGGCCCGGCCTTTGTGGAACCAAGCACGAGCATCAAGGTTCAAGCTTGACCTCAAGAGACCTACACCCTCCTCCCTCTATGGACTTGGGCTTGGGTGTCGAGAATCAAGCACATCCATGATTGACTTGAGCCAAGTGCCAATGATTTTAGCATGGCGCTGAATACCTAGGCATGACCATCAAGGATACAAGCTCAACTTTTGTGGACTCGACCATCAAGGAATTGGCCCAAACCTCAATAGACCCAGGTTTGCCTTGATGCATCTAGGCGAGTGCTAGGGATTGAGGCGCAAGACCCTAGTGCCTGTGCATGGCCACTAGGGATTTAGGCTTGGGCATTGAGATCTTAGTCTAAGTCTTGAGGGACTAAGGCTTGACCTTGTGGACTTAGGCATTGGTACCAGGGTCTCAGCCTAACCTTGAGAGACCTAGGCTTTGCCATTATGGGTTTGGGCCTAATTTTGATGGATTTGGGGCAAACACTAGTGACTTGGGAGTGGGAACATCATATTCCAACACAGGGTCTTGAGCCTTGTCTCAAGAGACTTGGCCCTGGCATTGAGAAACTGGACTTAGCCTTGATGGACCTAAGCTTGGCCTCCACAGAGTCGGGCTTGGGCACTAAGGTCTTGGCCTCCATGGACCTTGGTTGGGCACAAGAGCTAGGTACCTAGGCATAGTTACTGGGAATGGAGCACAAGCATTGGAATATAAGGATTGGCCTTGTGACACCAGGATCTTAGGCCCGACCTTAAGGGACTTAGGCCCAACCTCTATGGACTTTGTCCAAGCCATTGAGGAATGAGGCTTAGGATTTATGGACCTGAACTAGGTGCTAGTGACTTGGGGCTAGGAGCTGGATACTTTGCTTGGCTCCTAGGACCCTGGCATGAGCACTTGGAGGACATTCCTCCTTAAGTAAATGAGTTAAAGTCGGACTCTTTGCAAACCTATTAGAACCCTTAAGGGGTTCATCTTATTAGACTCATTTTATCCTATATATTTAATTTTAGGCAATGCATATTGTACTCAACTTAACAATACAAGCTAAGAGATATGGTTCCATTGCCCATTTTGCTACCTCTATTTAGGAGGATCACGCCCTAGTGATGGCAATGCTTAAAGATGTGATATAGAGGCATCATTGGCTTCTAAACTAGGGCTTGATTAGATGGACATGTTTAATCACGACCGTTGAATGTTATGACCTCTTTATAAGAGCCATATTAACATTGCATAAGATTGACCCGATTCCTGGAATGGATACATGCAATTGTTTGGCCTCTTGGAGAATCTTTCTCATCAATTACTCATTTTCTTATGGTTCATCCATCACTCATTCTCTTAGAGGAACTTTTCTGTGCTCAAATATGCAGGGGTGGTCTCTTTTTCACATTGTGACTTAAAACAATGATCAAACCTCTGTATTGATCCAATCCAAGGGTATCTGATTCTTTAGAGCTTTTGGCTATTATATTCTTTCTAGTTCCAACGAGATTCAATTATTATCATAATAGGTTATAAAAGTGGTTGGAAGGAATGGCAGATTTAATTTATTGGTGGTCCATTTGCTGAAAAGTGGGCCCCAAAATCTTATCCATTTACAAACTTCCCTCATGACACTAACCAATGGATCCTCCATTCCTATGCTTCACATATATGCACATCAAATCTGCAAGGGACGTTGACTTGCAGATGATGGTTATACCATGCACATATCAGAACGATGAAGAGGGCCGTGCATGGGGACAATGTCACTTTAAAAATAAAAAATGGGAACATGTCATAGTAAATCCCCTTTATTATAAGACATTAATCGTGGATGGAGTTCTCTAGAGAATCTTAGAAGCATCAACCCCATGTGGTAAAGCATTGTACTTAGATTTGTTTGTCGTGATTTTGTACCCGAAATATCGTGGCCAAGAGCATATTGTGAGCAATAAAAAGTGATTAAAATAAAATTTGGCAACATAAAGTACACCACGTGTTACCCCCTCCCAAGCATTATTAACAATAAAAATTTGATTTGGGTATCGAAATGAGTGGAACGCAACAATCTCACGCATCACGAAAATTCATATATGAATTACATCTTGTTATCTTTTCAATGTAAATTGAATATGGCTCGGTAGATGCCTTAAGTTAAACCACACCTGATTGTATGTATCAAGTAATTTTCATTCCTTTAAAACTAGGGAGTGTAGATACTCTCCTTTTCCTTTAAGTGAGGCTATGTTGGATGGTTTGGATTAGGATCTATTAGAATATTTAAATAATAAACCACACTTTCATCTAACAACATAAGTTTCAAGGTTAGACTTTTTAATATGATATCAGATCTGGAGATTTTGAGTTCGAATCTTACCATGTCACATTTATCTTCCAATTAAATATATTTATGTTTAGCATTAGACAAAAAATCAAACTAAACGTGAGGGGAAATGTTAGAATATTTAAATAATAAATTACATATTTATTTAACATTTTAAATTTTTAGATTGAAATTTTTAATTGGATTTGCTAAAAATCCAGATCCAAGTGGTCCTCAAGGTTTGTCTTGATGTCACAAAAGGAGTAGCATAAGATTAGATTCTCGGTAGTGGATGAGGCTATTTGACAATGATTAGACTGAGAAAAGAATTGAAATGGCCCACGGTTTGGTGGCCCACAGAAATGTCAATAATAAATGGTGAGGGCCTGCATCTGCATTGTTCACAGAAATTTGGGGTACCTGGCAATTGGGTGGGTGCTGCTGCCCCTGGTTTTGGGTCCCTTTTTTTTTTTTTTTCCCATTTTGCAAATTTTAAACTAAAAAAATCAACAAAAACATCATCATCTCCACTGGATCGGTACAAAAAAAAAAGGGTTATTAAGAATTATTCTCGATTAAAATAGCAAATTCCATATTAAACGTAATTCACTGAATGCCTAAACAAACTGTACTATAATGTACTCTGCATGTGAGAGATGAATAATAGATGGGAGAAGATAGCAGATTCTTTGGTACTGGAGTAGGTTTCATAATCCATTTGCTAAAGGTAAGGAGGAAAAATTTCATTAGCCATTTTCTTATGTTGGACTTGTTTCAGGATAGTTCCAAAATCTATAGGTTTGGCACCGATTTTCAAAAATTGGGAACCAACCCTAACAGATTAGGTTCCGAATTTCTGGTCACGAATCTACTCATTTCGAAATTGATTAACCATAAACATGACATTAGTAAATTGAGGATTTTGGTTTCTTGTTGAGGCCAGTAAAACTGGAGGTGAAATCCACATCTTTTCCTCTTTTGTCTGATCTCAGGTAGCCCTCAACTTCTGCCAATTAGCCATTCGGTTTTAATTATAATAGTAATAAGATATTTCCCATGACCTGGATTTAATTATATGATTTTTTTTTGGACGGTTTCTTTTCGGTTCTTACGAGGATTTGACTCGACACTTCCTTGGAGGTATTCAGAAACAATGGGAGTTCACATCCACGCACCACTTTCCTGCAAAATCCCCAGCCGACCTTCCCCATTGTTTATTTAATTCAGTACAGCTTCTTTAGGTTTTCCAGAACAGGAAAACTGGGAAAATGGAGTTTTCTTACTTGCAGCAGGTAGACTCTATTAGATCCCCTTACGCCCATGTTGACACATGAACTTATAGACATGATGAAACAAATATAATATGCGAGCGTCAATATGTTGATGTTCATATCTAAGTGCTTAGCATTTGCAGCATGCTGACAAAAGACGAGCTTGACGCTCATTTCATAAACGATTCGGCGGGCGGAAAGAGTTGCCAAAACTAGGGGATGGTAGCTATTGGCACATGGAAAGGGTGTTGATATTTGTCTTAAATCACCTCTTCATCCAAGTTCTGTTAAGCAGGTGTGACTCTTCAGGTCTTAGAGGGTCAAAATTGGAGTTGATTTGTACGTTCTCAAGCTGTGCACAGAACAGATGCAACTTCTCATATCTTGCATTAACAGTAGCTTTTAAGGACAAAAGAATTGTTTCCCATTGGATTTAGATGTACCTAGAAAGTTTATCATATATCATCATGTGGAATAGATGAAACTAAACAAAATCAAGTTTAGCCCCTTGGCTTTTCCCCCTCTGTATCTTCTTTTTTCCAACCATCTGCTGCAAATATGAACCTTTTAGCAGCATGACTCTCCATTTAATAGGCATTGGTACTTTATTCAACTGCATTAGCATTGTTATTGATTATGAGCTATGAAAAACTGGGGCAAACAAGAGATAAAATTCCCAATAGGCTAATATTGATCGAATCATTGATTACATTCGGCAAGCCCTTTTTCTTATGCCAATATGGGACATCTATCTAAAAGGAAATCTGAGAATATCTATCTAAAAAGAAAGAGAAAAGTTTATGCGATCTCATCTGTCCTGCTTCAGTTTAATCCTTCAATCAAGAACTGAAGCATTCCTGGTTTTTAGTAGATAATCTCTTCAGGAATTCATAGGTGGTGATCATGGTTGTTGCAGACATGGCCATTGAAGCCCATCTTGGTCCCAACCCTCTGTAACAAGCACTGAGCCCACCTTCCCTCACCAAACTCCTCACGGTCTGCATAGTAGTGAGTGCTCTTCTTCTGCCATTTTCTTCTACATCCAACACTTGCAATCTCGTCTTGATCGTGTCCAATGGCATAGTGATTATTGCAGAAACCCCACTTGCCATTGCTGCACTCAGACCCTGCACAGCCACCGTCGGCATTGATCTTGACTCAGCCCCAAAAGGACCATAAGAAGAGCTGTCCTTTTGGCTTCTCCCGCCACTTTTGCCCACAAAACCACCCCAAATGAGCCTATTTACCACGGAATAAGAAGCCCACCAAACTGCATTTGAAGGTGCATATGTCAAAATTGAAATCCCAAATCCCCGGTATAGGCCTCTCAGACCGTCAGCACATAGTATTTTCTGGAATGCATCAAGACCATTCTTGTACCTACAAGAATTAATACCCGCTTGACCAATGAAGCTCCTTTTGCTAGTGACGCCATTTTTTTGGCCTTGGACCATTAATCTCTGGCTCACCACATCGACTGGGGTCCACACGAGCTGAGCAGCCATAGCTGAGCTTAGCCCTGCTGCAGCATTGGCAATGGCCAAGGCACTGGTCTCTGGGAGCCCTAGCTTCACAGTAGCTGACCCAACACTGCTTTTGGTGACCTCAAGGGCAGCCATGTAGAGGGCTCTTGCTGGGATCGTGCCCACCAGGGACGTCCCGAAACCTCTGTAGAACCCTCTCAGGCCTTCATGCCTCATGATGGAGAATGACATCCTGAAGCAAGAGACCTGTGCGGGGGAGACTTGCTGCCTCGTCTTGAGCACCACGACTGGGTAAAGAGCAGCCGATACACCTGAGAAGAGTGCTGCTCCAAGGAAGAAGAATCTTGATTTGTCAAGCATATGCCAGTCCACATCTGCCGGGATTTGAATCTCTGGAGCTGAACCTTCCTCTCTTGCTCTCAAGCTCATCTCTTGAAGCAAATTCGTAAACAAAAAAATAAGCAAATGGTGTATGATTCCTCTCTCTTCTGTTTTAACCGTACAAACTCGAATGAATCTCAAGTCCAGGCAACTGAACTGATCCCAATTCCGCTTATACGGATCGAAATGGAAAAAACGAAAAAAGAATTGCTTTTGCTAACCAGATTGTGATCTACCAAAAACTCATACGAAGATGGAGAGAGAAAAAGAGGTTTATCTGAAGAGGAAAGTGAAGACAAACAATGGACTAAAAGAATAGGTAGTGCAGATAAGAAGCAGAGTTGCTCCAATTATTGGGACGAGGTATCGGAAGAGGAAAGGAGGATTATAAAGAGGACTTTCGGAAACGGACGAGGTTCGCACAGAAGAAGGGTTGACAGATTTCTCATCTTTGATGGACGAACCTGATTTTAAAGACGGTTTCTTACAAGATACAAAAACCGTGGACCATGATGATGACCACGGTCTTGGTCCAGCAGGCGATTATTTTCACGTAGGGACAAAAGAAACCTCACTTTTTTCAAGAGTACATAGAGTGACACAGAAGGCAGACTCCAGAAAAACGTTCCATGATTGAGAGAGAGAGAGAGAGAGAGAGAGAGAGAGAGAGTTTTACATTTCCTCCCTCAAGAAATGGATTTAAGCGAGGCTTTGGTACTGGTCGAAGCAGGGTTCATGTGTCGGTCAGACAGAAAACTCGGGCTGGGATTTGCTGGGTTTGAGGTACTGCTGCTCGCCCTGTGCAGGTCCAATGTCGAGGCGGCACCGCTGATTTCCTCCGCAACCGTGGGCGAGGGGATCATTTCGAGCGCATGGGGTTTGGTTAAAATAATAAAAAAGGAAGGTGGGATCGATTGAGCTTTCTTTGTCTCCACATGGGTTGCTCCTAATGGTGCCCCTTCGCTCAGCCAATGAAAGTCTGATGAATTACCTTCCTCAATCCAAGAAAGTCAAGAAATTTTCTCTGGTCCAATCACTTTCCTTATCAGGGCGGGCGCTAAAAGTGATGTCCCGATTGATGAAAGGCAAGACCTATCATTTTTCCTATTCGAGTTTTTGTTTGTATAAAATAATGTGTTATTTAGTTAAATTTATATATATATATATATATATATATATATATCCTTTTCAAGTTTGAATTTGTTCATTTGAAAGCGGAAGCATGAAACAAATGCAAACAACTGATGAAGAAGTAAAATCAGAGAATAAACTTGTTCTGAAGGATATGAAAACTCATCGATATGCTGAGATCTCAGGGAGGTGCCACTTTTCTATTTTTTTTTTCGGAATGGTAGGACTTCCATTCAACTAGGAAAAACAAATGGTCCCGATAAATGGGTTTCAGTCATAAGTGGTCCAAAAATGGGAAATGACCCAATTTAAAGGGGGAAATTGTCCAAAAGTCATAAACCTACTACACTTTTATCAATTTAGTCATAAACCTTTTAATTTTGCCAAATTAATCATAAATCTTTTTATTTCTTGCCAATTGAGTCATGACCAATTTTGGTGGGAAAATGTTGATGTGGAAGGACTTGTCTTGATGTGGCATTTTTCATAATATTTTGAATTTTTATGTTTTTTTTTTGGTTTTGGATTTGGTCAACAACCCTTGCCGATCAGAGGTGAGGGCTGTGATGCCCTCACTAGTGAAAGTGAGGGTGCACAAGCCCTCACCAAATCTGGCTAGGTGAGGGCTTGGCAGGCCTCAACAGTGCTAGGTGATGGCCTCGAGTGAGGTCGGCGAGGGCCACCAAGCCCTCGCTTGGCCAGATTTGGCGAAGGCTCATGCGCCCTCACTTTCGTCAACAAGGGTGTCGCAACCCTCGGCTCTGGTTAGCGAGGGTCGCTAGCCCTCACCTCTGGCGAGGGTTGGTAGGCAACACTTGCTGGCTAGAACAAAAAAAAAAAAGCAAACAAGAAGAAGAAAAAATCATAAAAAATTCAAAATATTATTAAAAAATGTCACGTTAGCATTCGTCCCTCCATGTCAGCAATTTCTAGTGAAAATTGATCAGATGAATTAAATTGACAAGAAGTAAAAAAATTTAGGACTAAATTGACAAGAAATGAAAATGTTTAGGACTGAATTGGTAAAATTGAAAAATTTAGGACTAAATTAGTAAAAGTGCAATAGGTTTAGAACTTTTGGACAATTTTCCAATTTAAAGGTAAAGAGTTACATGCATGGGCTTTGACGGCCTAGTTTGCAATGAAATTGGCAGGGAGTGCCACTTTGCTTGACCCAGTGAAAACATAAATGAATCCATGCAAATAATGGGCATGGCCGTTGGGTCAATTCCCATACATGAATACTTGATAGAAGAAAGAATTGTTTAGATTGATAAGGAAAGTGAGTTGGACAGTTCAACTAAATTGCGACCGTGAAAACATAAACCGATTTTGACATACAACATCGTTATATTTTTGGACTAGTCAAAAGCATTAACTCGAAATCGACTCTTAGTGTGTCTTATTTTGGTTAATCTAGAGGGGAGAGATGTGGCTGATTAAGAATTTTGGAAGTGAGAGTGAAATTACACCTTTGGAACAAAACAATGGACGTCCCTGAAAGCGTACTAGTGAATGAAGATCGAGATTGTATAGTTTCTTCCTAATCTTCAACACATTTAAGCCACCAAATTAAACTGTGCATTTAAAACAATACACAATAATTCAAGAGGCCGATCTCATACTCATTTGAATGGTTGCAAATGACAGAATATATCAATGAATGAGACCACAAAGTATGCATTGCTAGTGAAAGGAAGACATGTTCATAACAATGCAAAAACCAACACAAAAAAACCTCGACAATATCTGAGTTACACGAGAGGAAGCATGCAATTACAAGTTTAAGGGAAGGATGAGGAAAATAGAGGCCGGTGTAAGTGAGTAGTTTTTTCCTTAGTACCTCTTCGCATTACCTCATCAATTGATACTCTTAGGATAACAAGAACGAAGAGACTAAAATAGATTGGACATTAAACTCAGTATTGAAATCCTATGAGAAAATCATCAAACAAAGAGGTATTACTTCTTGCTCAAGGAGTACTAGTCGAATCATTTAAAAGTACCTCAAAAGCAAGATAAATGGGGTCAGAGTAATAGCAGAGAAACCATACCAGTATACACCAAGTGCATGGCATAAAACACACGCTATATCTCAGCTTGTTGAGAAGCACTCTCACTCCGCAGTATGCCTTTCAAGAACATTTGAGATGATTACTGAAGTAGAGCAATGCGTCAATCAGAGATGAGCAATTGGTTAAATTGACACATTTCATCGACCTGGAAATATGTGGAGTCCTAATTTAAGAACAGACTGTCTTCATTACATGTCTTCCAGTATCAACGACAACGGTTAATTTTTGCGTCTGAACAAGCAAGATCAAGCTTCTCCAAACCCTCACGCATGTCGAAGTTCAATTCTTCAGTGGATGGGTGCCTATCGAATTGGAGCTTCTAAGAGACAACTCTCCAAGCAATTGTGGGGCCCTCGTACAAGGTCAATGCATGGCTGGTAAATTTAAGAACTTCTCATCACACTCAAGACCATTGTGCACTGTCCGCTCTTCACATTTTTGGTAAGCACACTGATCAAAGGATAAGTTGTGCAAAAGTCCAAAGGTAACGGAATTGCGGGACCGTCATGTCCTTACGGCGTCCCTCATGGGTAGAAAGGAATGCATGTAGACCAGTACTGAGTCCGAGGAAATACTGATTACATCATTTCTAAGATTAGCGCACTCTCAAGTAGAAACTAGATGAGCTAAATGACATATCCACATATCTTTACCAGTACTAAGGTCATGTGCTTGCATCCAGCCAGCTTTAGCGAGCTGAAATTTGAACGTAGGATGCTCTTTCATCTCCAGCACTTGCGATAGATTGAATGGAAATTCATACATAAATATGTGGCAAGATCCAGGATGAGCATAAACAGCGAGGGTCTCAAGACAATAAGAATTCCGGTACGAGGTGGAAATACAAGGGAGGTGTCGCTCTGCTCAGAAACAGTCGAAGCCCTAAGGATGGACATGGCTGATATGTGAGCTCCCATGATATAGTGGATACCAAATCAAGAAAAGTACGAGGAGTGTAAAGAAGCAACTTGGAATAGGACGTAATAGATTGAGTGGGAAAAGTTTTGTTCAAATGTTGAACCGAATGGAGACGGCCCGATCAACAATCTAGTCGAAACTCTCTATTTGGTTCAGAAATCAAATCCCATTTGGTTTGACTCTGGTCAAATCTGACATTACTTATGTTAGGTTTCCAGAAAACAACGTGGGAGTGCTCTTTTGGTAAAATCTCACATCAGAGCACCACTTTTTCCTTTTTTCTTTTTGCTAAAACAAACCTTTCATTGTATCAAAATAGTTCAAATATTACAAGGAGAACTAGAGCTTACATCAAGATGATAAATTGAAGAAGACTCCGCTTACACTAAAGTTTTAACTCTAGAAGGAAGATCATTAAAAACGAATGAAGATGCAGCTCCTAATTGATGAAAAGCCCATTTTGCAAGCTCAAAATCAGCTTCATTACTAGTTCTATCGGTCCATTTCAAACTCCATCTAGGGTTGTTGCTAAATAGTAAATGGAAGTCCGAGATGAAAGGATGAATATATGAAGGGTGAAGGCCTTTTTACACCTTACATTTATTTTGAAATACTACTTTGTGGATGCCAAGAGACTGAGCAGCTTTGCACGCGAGAAAAAGAGCTGCAGCTTTCACTTCCACTGGCGAGTTCCATCTTCCTTGTCTTGTCCACACTTGGACAACTAAGCTGCAATCAAATCATGCAATAATACCTATGGCCCCTTTCTTATCTTTCCATGTGCATCTATATTGAGTTTCCCAATAGAATCCGGTTCCTTGCTTAACTTAATTTTATTCTCTCTCTTGAATTTATTTGAATATTCCAAGAAATCTTGTATGACCATTTGAATCGCCTGGGAAGGAACTAGAATTGTTGATCATGTTTTCATTCCTATATCATCACATTCAAGTGCAGAGAATTGCTACATAAAGGGAGAAGAGCTTGCAATCCAATCCCATTCTATGTGCTGTTTTTCCTGGATCAAGAAAGTGGTTCACCATCTTTTCCGGAGACTTGAAGTTCCAATCAGACGAGATAATACCCTATGGGCTCTGTCTCCAAAAAAATTGGGCTAGAGGACGTGATGTGAACAAATGTACCGAACTTTCCCCCAAAGCTCCAAACATATTGTGGGATTGTGGCGGAGGAAGTGCGCAGTATACCAATCGATGCTCGACGGACATGTTACTATGAAAAGTCTCCTTGGAAACAACCTATGTCAGGAGGGGATGAAGTAAATACAAAGTTCGACTAAATTCACGCAATTCATAACATGAGAGTAGAAGGAGTCGATTACCAAATTACCTTAAGATACAAAATTGGATACTCATATTATTTAGGGATAAGTTCACTAGAAATCCTAAAATCTATCACAAAAGTACAGTTGAATACTAAAACTTACAAAAAATGTAATCAAGTTGAAAAACTTATCAAATTGATTCAATAGTCTTTTTGTTAATTCCGTTCAATTTAGTTACTAGAAAATATTAATGTGTCTTATTTTATTACTGTTACGATAGGTGGCAATGACGTGGCACCCACCAAGCGCTATGTTAGAAAAAAAAATAAAACATAAAAACATAATTAGATTTAAAAATAAAATGGCTAAAAGTTTAAAAAAGAGACACAATTCACCCTTGGCCCTCGTGCCCTCCCCTAGATCTGGGCTAGCAAGCCCAAACCGGGGGCTGCTAAGTCTTCGCTTAGGGCCAACAAGGGTCATTAGGCTTCAAGAAGGCTTGGGCAACCTTCACCCATGGCTAAGGCAGCTACCAACAATAGCTTGGCCAAGCCCTAAGTGAATAGTGTATTTCTTATCTTTTTAAACTTTTAGCTTAATTTTTTTTAATCTAATTTTATTTGTATTTTTACTTTTTAAATATTTTTCTGACGTGGTGCTTGATGAGTGCCACATCATTGCCACGTATCATAAGAAAATAATAAAATAAAACATGTCAGCATTTTTCGTTAGTTAAATTGGATGGAGTTAATAAAAAGATTTGATTGAATCAATTTGACAAGTTGAAGGAATTGATTGCACTTTTTGTAAGTTTTATCACTTAATTGTACTTTTGTGACAAGTTTTAAAAATTCTAATTCACATATCATTATTATTTATAAAGAAAAAAGAGCTCTCACATGTCAAATAAGCGACAAAATGATCTTGTTAGTTTGCAAAAGGAAGACATTAAGAAAAGATACGAACTTGGAGGGCTGCACAACTCAATATTTTATAGTCCACAGTAGCTTCGGATTGTGTTGAGAGATGTTGATATACTAATCATTTGGGGCGGCACTTGATAATGTTGAACCGCATCGACTTCCTTTCAAGATAAAGAAATGGGAGCTGAAGCTGAAAATTGAAACAACCAAAAACTGGCGGCCTCTGAAATTAAAAACCAAGGGAGAAACAGCAGCTGCAAGAGCGAAGGCGACTCATTAACAGCTTATAACTGGTGTCAATAGATTGTTCAAGTAAATCTACACTGCAAAAATTTTAGCCAAACTTTTTGCAAGAGCTGAGAATATGAAAAGAAAAACTGTTATGAGAAACATAATTTGAAAAAAAGGGCACATCCACCATCAAAATATACATAAAGCTACCTGTACAGAGTCATATGTCACAATCCATGAATCCTCCCATATTTATGATACCTGTGAGTGATGTTTGGGGTTATTGGGTGAAGAACGATTGATACAAAGAGGATGAATATAACTAGTTTGTGAAAATGATGTCTAGGAGTTATAGGATTGAACAATAATAGAACTTAGAAGAAGCTCTGAAGGTGGAATTGGCTTTCCGTGCACAAACTGATCGGGAGTTGATGCTGCCCTCCCAATGAGATTATAGTAGGTCGAAATCAATTGTTGAGTCTAAAATAATATGCCGTCTCACTCGATAAACTAGAATATAGAGGAGCACTGAGTCTGACAGGTTGCTAATCGCAACGCGTCCGTCGTCTCCGTCCACCTACCGAACGTTTCAACTCGACACAGCGTTGACCACCGAAACCCTAGCCATCTTCCGAGCTCTTCCGTACTTGAAGAAAGAAAGCGGATCAGCTCTTTGTCGAGATAGGGACCGACAGCAGATTTGTGGCAGAGCTCCTATACGGAAAAGCTGAAAGCCCGAGGGCCCTAATATCCTGTTGTGGATCACTAACGTTATTCATCGCTCGTGCGAGGCCGATTCTCTTGGAAACTGGGTTGCCAATGCCTATGGCCGGAAAATTCTTTCTTCCAATTTCTACGTTTTATTCTGGTTTTTACTTCGTGAGTGAATGAATGTGGCCTTATATTCCAGAAAAAAAAAAAAAACTTGCTACTTTCCATGGAGATATCATCACCCGCCATCGTTGATCGGTGTAATCAGGCTTGGCCTCGTCACTCTCCGTATGACCATGCATTTCCTTGCGACAAAAGCAAATCCAGCATCTTGCCTTTCCATGTTCTGTAGTTCGCATTATTTGGGCTGACCACTGTCCTGGCACTCACTGTCACACTTCACCAAGGAATTTTCACAAACACCTGTTGTTCTCCGAACCTCGTTACCCTCTCCATAATGCAAAACTATGGAGCACTGGGATTAATCTAATTCCGCACCACAGGTGATATTTCGTTTTGCACCGTGACTTAAAAGAGTATTTGCTAAATGCAGAAAGAACCAGAATCTCAGACGAAGTGTTCAAAGGCAGTGCGACGCAATGAAATCGAGCCGTGGGAATTGAAATGGATACGTGGGAGTCATATGCGAGCATATGAAATCATTGAAATCGCGGAGCACTTGGATCTCTGTTTGGACACGAGAAAGACAATTCTTCTCCATTCTGTCTGAGTAAAAAGAAGTTCAGAAAATGGCCCATTCAGTAAAGGATCTCGGCACTAGCAAGGGCAGCGCTTAGGAATCCGACGCAGAGACGTCCTTGGCATATTGCTGGTTTAATAAGGTATTGCTGCTAGTCCTGTGCAGGTGCAATGTCGAGGCACCGCCGATTTCCTCCGCAACGGTGGGCAAGGGATCATTTCAAAGTGATTGATGGTGGGATCGATTGAGTATTTTTTTTTTTTGTCTCTACATGTGCTTCTTTTCTGGTCCCATCACTCTCCTTGTTGGGGCAAGCGCTAAAAGCGGCGTCGTGATTTGCCTTTTAAGGCACCGGACCAAATAAGTGAGCTGTGACTAATGAAAGGCGACAATTATCATACTTAAATGTTTCTTATATAGTATAATGTGCCATTTGATTAGATTTGAATGGACAGTTTTTCTTAAAATGAAAACCCCGTTATCAGAAGCTAGTGTTATGCAAAAGGGCCAAAGCATGAAACAAACACAAAGAATGTTTGAAGCAAGAAGGGGCAAAGTTAAAGGGAGAAAATTCCGGATTGTAGATACTATTGGCCGTGTTGAGGGTTCCCAGTTATTTTAGCTCACATGCGTGGGAAGGTTAAAGGGAAGGATGGGTTGAGTCTACCATAATTTATGTTAGTAGACATTGCTTTGTGTTTAGGCATGAATGAGCTGTTGCAATACGTGTTTTCTAATCGTGGACAGGTTTTGCACAATTATAATTCAATGAGCATTTTGCACATATTACTGGATTTGGATTTGCATACACTCGACTTGCATGTTCCTCTATATCATACTGGATTGAGCCTAAGTTTTCAGCTTGGACTGGTGTTAAAAAAAATGACTATTTTGCACAAATTACTGGGCTTGCAACATCAAGTGTTCTGTAGACATTCTAGTATGACATCTAATCTGGTATAACTTGGAGGATAAGGCCAAGCAAGCAATGTTGTGCTCAGCAATGAAGCAGAGCAATAAAGCAGAGAAAGCGGAAAACATATTTCATTGCAATACGAGAGGGATCACAAAAGATAATTCATGTTAGTTGCTAAAAGCAGCACATTTGCAAGCAATAATACATCATAACTATGCCATCAATCCAACCATACTAGTTAACCGAACCCAGAATCCACCAAAAAAGAAAAGAAAAAAAAGAGGGCACGCTAGGTGACTATCAATCTAGATGCACGATGCCTCTTGTCCCTCCAGTTGGGCCTTTCAGAAGCTGGCACTTCTTATTGGATTGACTTGCTTGCTGTCATTCTTGTTCTTCTTTCTTGATGGGCCTACTGCTTCAACGGGAAGTGCTACTCCTTCAACTTGAGTTCTTTCTTGTGGTGTTTTTGGTGGGGCTTGCAGGATCATCATCTCTCTGCTCTTGCCCTGTTTAGCAATTATACTCTTAAGCTGGCATGACTAGATTTCACAGTGAATCAAAAAAAGCCAATAAAAAACAAATTCAAACAAAGCCACTTCTTACAGTCCCATAAACATGCGTCAATATTGTCTCACTGGCAGCACCAGCAACAATATTCCAACACACATGGATTATAAAAAGACAAGAGCAACACTTTTTGGACCTGTTTAGTTCAAACTTTGGAGAAATGCAAAGCCATTTCCCCAAGTATCTTTGGCTCATGGGATATTTGGTGAAAATAATAGTGTTTGGCAAATTATAACATAAAGGGGTTTTTTGAAATGACTTTACCGTAAATATTATTTGGTAAACCTACATTTGCAAAGGGCTTTCATTAATTTCTTTTTAAAAAATTAATAAATCATTTGCCGCTTGCCAACCACCGACCGGCGACACGGGTCGGCGGTAGAGCTAGATCTGGCCGTTAGCATTGCTGTCCAATGGCTAGAGCCAGATCTGGTCGCCTGCCGGTGTCACTTGAGGACCTCAGGCGCAATGCCTGGGTCATGCAAACCCAGGCATCGTGGCCTGAAGTCGCACGAATGTCGACGTTGTGCTTGAGGTCACGGCCTTAGGCAGCGATGCTTGGGTTGTGCAACTCAGGTGACCTAGGCGGCAGTCGTTGGGGTTCACGCAACTCTGGTGACCCTAGCATTGTGACCTCAAGCGAGGCTACCTGGGTCATGTGACTCAGGTGACTTCTAGTGGTGGTTGCTCGAGGTCACGCGAACCCCAAGTGCAGTGGCTGGCCCGTTGTTAGAGGTAGCGCGACCCCAGGTGTGGTGGCCGGCTTCCATCGAATACAAATTCTCACAAAAAAAAAAATCAAATGATGTTTGATTTACATTTCTCAAATGCTGAAAGCTACCTACTTTGGGCTTTCAGTATTCCAAATGCAAACATTTGGCCAATGAAGGCCCAAAATGTTGAACTGAACACTTTGTATTTTTCCAAGAAGCCGAATGCTAAGCCAAATGGGAGGGACCAGAGCGTATTATCTACTTTTAGACTATTCTTTGCCTTTTTCTTCTGGTTTTTGTAAAAAGAATTTAAGACTGTTGACGTCGTTGTACACCTAACATGAGCGCTCTTTATCGTTTCTACTGCAAAATGTTGAGGCAGGTAATCTCTTCTCCGGACTATGACGTCGTAGAGTGGAAATTGGGGATTGTGTTGGCAAACTAGGGTTTGATTTGAGGAAATTGGGGTTTTCAATGAATTGGGGGAGTTGATTTGGGGATTTTTGTGGCTTAGTCAATTTCTTCTAGTGATACGTCACACATTCTTCCAAACAAAATGGCACTGTTTCGATTAACTTTTTCCATGTCTAATCATTGGCTGTGCGACTAGGATGACAACAATTGAACTATTCCATGTCAACAATCTCAAGAAAAAATTGACTGGGATGACTATATTAAAATTTCATGTAAAGATTTAAAACTACATTGACATAATTAAAAGATTTAGGACTACGTTAGAATCCATACAATAGATTTAAGATGAAATTGCAATTAGCCAAATCTATTTCCAGTTTCATTTATGTTTCTATTGTTTATGTTATTACTTTAGTAAACTTAAGCCCTTCGTTTTATATTCACTTTAATTACACATGGTACTTCATGTACATCTTCTAATGTTAATTATTTATTTCAGTTAAAATACTAATATAAATTCAATTGTTTTTCGTTTTGTAACTAAAAAGGAGTTTTATTTTCTACTTTTCGAATGAAAACCCATAACCATGAACACATTGTTTTAAATCAGTTTATGAAAGTCCTAAGGTTTTTGTATTCTTCCTTATTCTAAAGTAATATGCTTCGAAATTAATTAGGGTCTCTTTTCATCATAAGTCGCACTCTTTAGTGAAGTAATATGTTCACTTGTATAAAAATTACATCCTAACTCAATATATATGACTATTTTTTCAAGCAGCATGTGCTTTAATTTACTTTGACATAATTATGTATTATGAAAAGGCGTGAATCTTGCGTGTTGGCAATATGCTATAGTACTAAAGACGCATAGTCAACTAGTCAAGCTCACTGTTGGCCAAAAATAGAAAGATAGTCAAGCCCACTATATATGCATACATCGGCAAAGCAGCAAACAACTGTGTAACACAATTATTGCTTAATCTGCAAGTGGATAGATAGCCCTATATTAAATTGCATACATATTCCGGCAGAAATAATAAAGAAAAAGGCAAGAAAAATGACCCAATTTTGTTTACTCAAGAGGAAAACAAAATATTCGTAGCAAAAAATTATCATAATATTAAATATATACCACGAATTATCTGCCTTCATCGTTCGTCATCCCATGTGATGACACTTGGTAGAATGTAATGAGTTCTTGTGTTTTTTTTCTCTTTCTAAGTGGTACGAATTGGACATTTATTTCTCCATAGTGCATTAATGAAATAATCGAATCAAATAGTCCATTACTTCTTTTATTATATGTATGATATTAAATTCATGCATCAATTATGCCCAATGCAAAATTTTAAAAAAAAAGTTGACAAAGAAATCATATAGTGTTTTTGAAATCAATATTTTGTGATCTATAATCTAGCGTGGTA
This sequence comes from Corymbia citriodora subsp. variegata, assembly GCA_014858505.1. Classification (NCBI taxonomy): domain Eukaryota; kingdom Viridiplantae; phylum Streptophyta; class Magnoliopsida; order Myrtales; family Myrtaceae; genus Corymbia; species Corymbia citriodora. The sequence continues at coordinate 34,006,945 of CM026412.1, read as the reverse complement.
TCTAGGAAAGCAATTTTGATGAAGTAATAAAAAGAGATAATATTAGTTTGCTGGCGATATTAAAGAACTAGGACTATCCAACACCAAAAAGATAAGTAGAGAAAAGTGACAAATGCAAGGAAACAAATCAGCCCCCTAAGAAATTATGGTGTAACAAACATAAAAATGGCAACTTTTAAAAGGGTGGATATTTGTGTGGCTAAAGAAAGGAAGAGATTTGGCCTAAAAAGGAATTAAACAAAAATCCCACACGTTAATGAAGAAGATTTCGCACTTGTTTAATGTATTCAGAAAACCCTCCCCCCCGTCTCGCTTCAAAGTTGTTGTCTCCTCATCTCTAGGTTTTTTGTGAAGCTCCACCTGTTTTTTAACAGTCTGAATCTTTTTCTGCAGTTGATGTCATAGCCTCAAAACATTCAGCGTTGCCTGGCTCTAACTGGAAATAATCACGGAGGTTCGCTTTTGCTACCCACGGGTGCAGAGATTGAGTCTTCATTAGGACATGAAACGTCCCCCTTAGCCCCATCCTCATCAGAATGCATGTCGGTCTTCATTCTCTGTTCCATCAGGGTTGGGCACATCAATCCTTTCAATACAACTATGCCTCTCAAATAGATCATTTGCCTTTTGCTTCCAAAATAGATCTTTACCTTTGCTCCCAGTGGGGACACTTCCACTTGCATCTTGTTGTCCTGTCGCTTACTCCTTTCTAGCTGCATTTTGAGAATGTGGACTTTCTCCTCAGATACTTTCCACTAACTTCCACACTCCCAATTCTATTGACCAGCGCTCTCTTTTCATTGATCAATGTAAAATCACTTCTCTGCCATGTAATGAGGGCTCAAGGATCAATCCATTTGAAAAATCCGCAATCATCAACCTGCCCGACACAAGCAAGCAATTCAAATTCTAGCAGGGCATGCTCTTGGAAAGGAACTTCAAATTAAATGAAGCCCAGCACAAGTTACAGCAGTACAGGTTGATTTAATGGAAACACTAGAAATTATGTCAAACTGAGGCCTTCAAACATGGCACAGAAAATTAAATTCAACAATGCACAGCACAATGCAAAGCAACCATATCCTTATCTAACACTAAACTGGCCCATACACAGCACATTATGCTGGGCTAGCCACCCACAATGAACAACATATGACAGTGAACTGGTCCTATACTCAACTGGCCATCATAAGCAACCATTTCAAATGACAATGTACTAAATCATCAGTACCTGATCTGCTGCAGAAAATTGGCAAACCATCACCTCCGTCGATAGAAACTCCTTCCACTGGCCAACATATGATCATCGGAAACTCGAAACTTAACCATTGCATAGTGCAACAGAAACTTATGGAAATAACAAAGTGACTCATAGCTAGCTCGAATAACTAAAGAAGAAGTCGAGACAGACATCTGCTCCTCTGTAGCTCAGGGGTCTTAATATATTGTTGTTTTCTTGCCCAGGCATTCAAAAGCATATGCAGCGCAACAAGAACAATGCGCTTAGCAAAATGATTCCGACGAACAAATCAAATAAGCCCATTAAATCCAAGTAGAGTGGCCTTTCAGAGCTCTAAACAACGACGAGAGCACCACGTTCATACCAGCAGTATGTCAGTGCCAGTTTCCCAGTGGTACATTCAACTACTACATTTGCACTCAATTATCAAATCTTATCGCTGTATAATCCTGATCAAATTACAGAATACTGGCAAGATGTAGATGCACCAAAGATATAAGAAAATTAAAGAGCTAACAAAATTGAGTAATGCAAAATATAATCCATCTATTCCAATGAACATGCAAGATAAAGAACTCGTGTTGCAGGAGTAAGAAACGCAATTTTGAGGGTTTATAAAGTACTGGACATGAAGCAAAAGACCCTTCACGGGAATCTTGAAGAGGCCAAAAAATGCACAAACTCTGGTAATGACATAACCAAAGAGCAAGCAAAGGGGGCGAAACCCAGAATCAGAAAAACACCAGACAGTAGAAAAAACCACGGATTTGGAACAATGTGAACTCGTAATCATTCGCCCAAGTTGGATCGAAGCTCGATTTGGATATATCTTGGCCAAAAAGCCACGGATTTGGCAAAGAACCTAGAGAGATTGGGCAAACACGAACCACGAATCCTAGAAAGTTGCCCCAAATCGACTTCAGCAACCGAGTCCACGTCAGCCGCCATTACCGACGTCATTGTTTTCACGGCGCCACCTCGTGCATTCTGTCGTCCACCTGAGCAGTAGGATTTTTCAAGACGATCTTTGTCAGAATTATGAGAGAGTACGTCTCAAGCGAGTATAAATTTGGGGTTTTCAAAGAACTAAAAGGAAGTTTGAGTTGTTGGATTCAAAATGAGCACATTTAAAAAAAATTAAGGTATCTTTTCTAGTAAATGTAAAGATTGAGAAATAGAAATTAAGTTCAATAAAAGTAGATTGATAAAATTGAGCATAGAAGAGTTAAATAAAGAAATAATTTGGACAAGAATTTTATATGAAATATCGTTTAGATCATTAGCTTCACTTATCCCAGAAAAAAAAAGAGATTGAGGGATTAGTTTGCAATCGAATTAGAAAACTAGAAGAACAAGAAGTATGTCCTATTTATAGGTTTGATCCTACATTGCTAGAAAAAGCATCTACGACTATTCATCCTAGCAAATGTACCTCGCCCATGTTTTCAAATTTCTAAATAAACTTATTAGCACTTCTTTAAAAATAGATCAAAAAAACCTTAAAAAGAAGATTTCCTTTTAGAAGAAAATGAAAACCAAAGAAAATAGTCTGCAGAAAAATACGATGCATGAGAAAGAGAGGTTTGCCAAGAAGAACACCATGTAGAAAAAACAAAAAGAGGGTAAATCTTCTACATAGATTAAAACAAGGAAGTATAAATGACGTAGAAAATTATTTAAGCATCTACCCCAAAGATCGAATCATCCTAATAGAGTAAACCTGCCACTCAACTGGATGGAAATAAAATTAGGGAAGAGGTCAGAAAAGAAGAACCAGAAACACCTATAACAGAATGGAGACAGCAGATTTGCACATGGTGGGAGACAGATGATCCGCATCCTGTCACCATTTGTAGGTTTTGGGTCTCTTTAAGAGAAATGTAGGAAAATTCAAGGTAAAAGACATTTCTACCGTGACATATTGGTCTCGAGTCTCCCTCAAAAAGTAGAGTATATAAGCTTGCATTGCCTGTGAGTAGCACACACAAAGAATGAAGAACGTGCACATCTAATAAATATGTTATATTACCTTAGATCTGCAGCTTGCTTTTGTGCTTGTTCATGCTTGCCTTACTGTTCTTCTCATGACCTTGGTGTTTGAAGCTTAGCCTTGGCCGAACTTGAACCTTTGTTCGTCCCTGATCTTAAACTAGTGCCCATTTTAGTCACACCGCTTCCTGAACTCGCTGTTGTGCCCTTTCCTGAAGTTGAAACTCTGCCCCTTCCTGTACTCAAAGTCGTGCTGCTTTGTGAACTTGAAGTTATGCCCCTTCTGGACTTGAAGCTGTGCCCATTTTAGTTGTGTCTGTTCTTGAACTCGAATCCCTAACCTTTCCTAAACTCAAGGTCATGTCCCTTCTTGAACTCACAGTTGTGCCCTTTCCTGAAGTTGAACCTCTGCCGCTTCCTGTACTCAAACTCACACTGCTTCGTGAACTTGAAGTAATGCCCCTTCTTGGACTTGAAGTTGTGCCCATTTTAGTTGGGTCCGTTCTTGAACTTGAAACCTTACCCATTCCTGAACTCAAAGTCATGCCCCTTCCTGAACTCACAGTTGGGCCCTTCCTTGAAGTTGAATAATCTTTGCCCTTTCCTCTACTCAAAGTCACGCTACTTGGTGAACTTGAAGTTATGCCCTTTTTTGGACTTGAAGCTATGCCCATTTTAGTTGTGCCCATTCTTGAACTTGAACCCCTACTCGTTCCTAAACTCAAAGCCATACCCCTTCCTGAACCCAAAATTGTGCCCTTTCCAGAAGTTGAAACTCTGTCCCTTCTTAAGCTCAAAGTGGCGCTGCTTTGTGAACTTGAAGCTATGTCCGTTCCTGAGTTTGACGCCATGCCCCTCCCTAAAGTAGAAGCTGCTTCTCTATCGAAGCTCAAACCTTCACCATTTCTTGAACTTGAAGCTCTACCCCTTCCTCTGCCTCTTTCTGTAGGATGCCTTCCTGGGTTTGAAGCACATCCTGTCCCACTTTCTCTGCTTGTTTTTGTTGGTACTCGGTCAGTCTCCACTGTCTTGTCCCTCTTCACCTAGAACATGTTGAATTCAACATGAGTTTTGAGGACTGCACATTTAAGATAATGCAAATCTTCAGTACTTACCGAGGAAAAGTCTCTTTGATCCTCGACTTCAGTTGTAGCTTTGCAGGATCTCTCATAGTGTTCAACTCCTCTGCATGTTTGGCTACTCGACCCGACAACATCACATGGGTTGGCAGATTCCCCAATCTCATCCTTGTCCTTCTTCCTATTTTCCGTGGCCTCAAAACATTCAGTATGGCCCGGCTCTGACTGGAAATCATTTATAGATGAGGTGCCATCAGTTTTGCTTTCACCCACAGACGCAGAGTCTGGCACTTCATTGGAACCTGAGATGTCGAACTCAGCCCCGTCCTGAGTTTGGGAAATAGAGCAGACTCAAATCAGAGGAGAATCGACATTATATAGCACCTTATGCTTTGTTCCACATGACCTTCATGGTTTAATTATTAGATTAATTTACTAATTTTATTCCCATAAAATGTATCATCGTTTGCACTAATTATTCCATACCATGCCAAGTAAAGCAAAAACAAGAAAGGTAAAGGGCGTTGCTATTCTACTTCCATATCAAGTTCCGTTTTTGTTTCTAACTATAATGCCATTGTCTTAGTGAACTTAATCCTTCATCTTATATTCATTTTAATTACAGTAATCTACACTTTTTGTATAATTATATGTACTTCATGTACTATTATCTTTTAATCTTAGCCATTTATTTCAACTATTATACTATTATAATTATATGCCCATTCTAGTTGTGCCCCTTCCTAAACTCAACATTGCCCATTTCAGGTATTTATTTAAAATAAGATCAATTTCAGGTCTTTATTTAAGAAAATGAAAATACTTCATACCCTTATTTGAAATAATATTCACTCAATATTTTATTTGAGAAAATGAATGCGCTTTGAGCCCTTCTTTGAAATTTCTCTGGAGATAAATGATCATTATATTAAATATCTATACCACCAATTATCTACCTTCATCGTGGTATAGATATCAGTTCCTCCGGTTGGGCCTTTCAAAAGCCTGGCACTTCTTCTTATAGGATGGACTTGCTTGCTGTGATTCTTTTTCTTCTTTCTTGATGGGCTTGCTGCGTCAACGGGAAGTGCTGCTACTTCAACTGGTGGTTGTATTTTTGCCGCTTGTCTTGTTATCCTTCTTGTAACACGCTGGGGAATGCCACTCTGTTGGTCACAAGTTGAGTTCTTTGTTGTGGTGTTGGTGTGGCTTGCATGATCATCTCTCTGCTTCTTGCCCTGTTTAGCACTTGTACTCTTAAGCTGACGTGACTAGATTTCCCATGAACCAAAAAAGCCGGTAAAAACCAAAATTCAAACAAAACCACTACTTACAGTCCCATCGACATGCGTCAATAAAGTCCCACTAGCAACACCAGCAATCGTATCCCAACACAAATAGATTATAAAAAAGAGAACGGCAACACTCTTAGATGGACGGACTACAATGAAATATCTACCTTTCTTTAGACTGTTCTGTCTTTTTCTTCTGGTTTCAAAAGTAAATAAAAATTGAAGACTGTAAACTTCAATGTACACCTAACATGAGTGCTCTTTATCGTTTCAGTCGCAAAATCTTGAGATAGCTAATCTCTTCTCTAGACTTTGATGTCGTCGAGTGGAAATTGGTGATTGTGATGGCAAACTAGGGTTCGGTTTGAGGAAATTGGGGATTCTGATGGAAATTGAGGTTTTCAGCGAATTAGGGGAGCTGATTTGGGGATTTTTGTGGTTTAGTTGATTTTTTTCTTTTGGTGATACGTTCCAAATGAAACGGCGGTATTGCAATTAATTCTTCCCATGTCATATCACCAATCATGCTACATAAGGTGACAATGATTGGTTGGAAGATATAGAACTATATTGGAACAATTAGAAGATTTAGGATTTCATTGAAATCTGTGCAATAGGTTAGGACTGAAATTGTAATTAGCCAAAATCTATATCCAATTTCATTTATCTCTGTTATTTATGTTATTACTTTAGTAAACTTTAATTCATTGTCCTATGTTTACTTTAATTACACGTAGTACTTCATGTACTACGACCTTCTAATCTTAGTTATTTATTTCAGTTAAAATACCAACATAAATTCAATTTTTTTTGCATTTTTTTTAACTTTAAAAGAGTTATTTTCTACTTTTCAAATGAAAAATCCACAACCATGGGACACATTGTTTCAAATCAGTTTATGAAAGTCTTAATGTTTTTGTATACTTCCTTATTCTCAAGTAATATGCTTCAAAATTATACAATGCCTTTTTTCATCATAAGTCACAATCTGTAGTGAAATAATATGTTCACTCTTATAAAAATTACATCCTAACTCAAAATAAAACTATTTTTTCAAGCAGTATGTGCTTTAATTTACTTTGATATAATTATGTATTATTTTTTTTGTCGGAAAGGAAGTTTCTATAATACTAATTATTTTTTTGATATAATTATGTTTTATGAACAGACGTGAATCCTACGTAGTGGCAATATGCTATAGTTTTAAAAACGCATAGTCAACTAGACAAGCTCACTGTTGACCAAAATAGAAAGATAGTCAAGCCCACTGTATACGCATGCATCGGCAAAACAACAAACGTGTAACACAGTTATTGCTTCATCTGCAAGTTGATGGATTAGCCCTATATTAAACTGCATAAATAGTCTAACAGAAATAATAAAGAAAAAGGCCAAACAAATGATCCAATTATGTTTACTCAAGAGGAAAACAACAAATTCATAGGAGATAAGTTATCATTATATTAAGTATATATATATATACCATGAATTATCTACCTTCATCATTTGTTTTCCCATGTGACGACACTGGGTAGAATCTAATGAGTTCTTGCGAATTTTCCCCTTTTGTAGAGCTATGAATTGGACATTAATTTCTCCACAAATAATAGAATCAAATAGCCTATGATTACTTTTATCATACGTACCACAACATACAAACGAATGACGATTCCTCTTCTAGCCGCTAGTTGCACCATATACTTCACGTCCTCATCACACTTGATGTCTAGGAGCACTTCATAATCAATAATCTCGCACCACATTCTCTCCAACCGAAAGCCGAAATTTTTCACATTGGCAACCAATCCTTCGTATGTCATTGAATCAGGGTTGACAACTTCCTTTTTTCTCTCTATTCCACCAACAAACATAGGCCCATATTTTCTACTGGACTCCTTTACTCCAAGGTGGAATTGGATTGTGAAGGAAATCTGTGACATAAAAAGTTCAACCGGAGAGCCAAACAACATATTTATTGGATATACACTAAACTTCTTGCATATTTACCCAAAATCAAATCAGCACAAATACAAGTATGTGATGTAAATTTAAATTAAACATCAAATAAGTTAGATAACTATCTATCCAGGAGTTCAATCTCATCACAGATTCCCTTTAGGTGAAAAAAGAAAAAAAAAATAAAATGCCTCTGTAAATAAAACTTTCTAGTAGCGGTTTTTTCCACTGTTGATTTAGGGACATCAATTATTGACTTTCTTGCTAACCATTAAATCAAGGGTAAATGAGGTTGCTTGTGAAACATTTTCTTTATACTACTATGTTATTCAAAAATGGCATCGATAGAAATATTCTTAATTTTTTTTTGAATATTATAGTCTTGACAATTAGCTTGACTAATTTCTAATGATACACACAAACTACCGCGTCTATGTGCTTAAAATACTTTATCCACATCTTGACGAGTGTTACTTCTAACATTACCTCGTATCTTGCAATGGTTATCTTGCTAACAAACTGTAGTTTTTATTATTATAACAAATTGTAGTTAAGGTTGTACAATAATTAAAATTTGATACAGTGCCTGATAAATGAGATAGTCTTTTGCATTTTATTACATAAAATTTTTTCTAACTTAATAAATTGTACAATTGATGTCAAAAGATTGCCTTTGGTACATGAATGCTAGAGATGTCAACAGATTGTCTTTGATACAAGAATGCTAGATTTAGTGAAGTAATGTGTTTATTTTTATTCCGTTAATGCTAGGCTAGAGTTGAGGGGTATTTTCTCTTTTGTTTGAACTTCCTATTTGTAGATTACGCTAACCATGGGGTTGCCTTCTTAATGTCTTAATCTGCTTGTAGTTACAAGCGCCAATCATTAAAAAGATACTGACAATTTATTTCTAGCTTGTTTCTTTTCATGAAACCACTTGAAAGGGTTCCGATGCTTCTTTACTTTTCCTTCTTATCAATTGCTATTTTCAATTCCCATCCTATTGAAAAAAAAATAAAAATTAGTAGACAAAAAAAATCATATGGTGTTTTGAAATCTATAATTGGTGATCGATTATCTAATTTCTTGTTTGTGAAAGCAAATTTTGATGATTAATATTTAAATAATGATTAAATGAGTTTTGCTGGCAATATTAAAAAAATCAAAACTATCCAACACCGAAAAGGCAAATAGAGATAAGTTGCTAAGATAGGAAAAAAAAAAAATGCAGCCTAAGTAATTAAAGTACAACCCAAAATGGGAACCACAAAAGAGGGAGGAAAGATTGCTTTAGGACTCGCAAATATCCTACACCAGAAAATGATGGAAATAAATCAGCCACCTAAGAAATTAGAGTGCAACAAAAAAAGTGCAACTTTAAAAGGGTGAATATTGGGTGACTAAAGAAAGGAGGATATTCTTGCACCTTGTTTGATTTATTCTGAAGAATCTCCTCTCTGTATCGCTTCCAATACATTCCCTTGTCGGACATATAATCTTGGATAGAATTTTTGATAGAGTATCCACACGCCCCCCTAATATTGACGAAGCAATGATCTGATATTTTTGTGCAAGATGCATCGATCGACCATTTCAATGACAAGCAATCGTAGAGCCACAAGCATATCATAGACTCTAGCTCGTTTAGGCCCTCAACATTAGTAAGTACAATGCACCATCCAATTTCCAATCCATATAGGTTCTTCAAGTATGATAACCCACTTATTCTTGTTAGAGAGTCGCAACAATAAACGGTCAACTGGTCCAACGATTTCGAAATAGCCACAACTTGTATCTCAACAAGCTCTGGACAATACATCATATACACCGCACTTAGCTTCCCTAGTCCTAAAGGAATGGATAATCTCTTAAGCCGATTGCAACTGACAACATGTAAGTCCTTCAATTGTGATAGTCCATCTAGGGGAATATTTTCCACTTCACAATGGTTGATGTCTAAAGTAGACAAATTTCTCCAACTCAAATCGGGGGACGGAAGTTGCATGAGGAATTTTAAGTCCAGGCATTTCAAAACAAGCCCTTTCAAATAAGAAAGTGCAGCCAACTCTGGAGGTGCAGGGATGTTTAGCAGTGCTAACTCTAACCTTTCTAGTCTAGATAAATTCCCAATCCACCTTAAGTCGCATCTTGAGATTAGGTTTGATTTGCCTTTATAATCAGAGCCATCGCTTAGTAGCAGATCAACCAAATTAGTGAGTTCTGATAGATTGGGGATTGAGATCAATGATGTGGATCGAAGATGTAGATAGGTTAGACTTTTGGGAAGCTCCGGCAACTCTTGAATCTCATGACAATCGGTTAAGTTTATTCTTTGGAGTTGATGAAGCTTGTTGATTGTCCTTGGGATTCGACAAATTCTGGTGCCTCCTAAATATAGGATTCTTAAAGATGACCATTCTCCAATTTCAATAGGAATTTCACCTTTCATTCTACTATGCCCAGAGAGATCTAGCTCTTCAAGATTCACCAAAGCGCTGATGCCACTAGGTAACTGCCAATCATGATTTTTCTTAAAAGAGGACCAAAATGTGGAACAGCGCAAGATCTGTAATGATTTTAACTGTTCAATGGAGTTGGGAAGTCCACTTATATTCGTGCCTATCAGAAGAAAAGTTTTCAAGTTTTAGACTACAAATATATGAATTTTAACTTTCCTATGAAATGTGGAAGTTTGACAATGCACGTACCTGATAAGTCTAACTTCTTCAATGAGGTCAAATTTCCAAGTGAGCATGGAAGTTCTAACTCTCCACACCACGACAAGGAGAAATGCTCAAGCTTCACTAGTGCCCCCACTTCTTCCGGCAAATCCGTAAAATTTGAGCAATTTGTGATCTTTAACTCAATCAATGATTGTAAATGTCCAATGAAGCTTCCAATTCTCTTTAGACTAAAGCATCTATCAAGAGTCAGTCTCTTTAAAGCCGTGCACATAGAGATGTTTGGGATTGTCGTTATGTTAGGACACGAAGTAATAGATAGAACTTTCAAATTTTGTGCTCTCTGTAAAAATGGATGACATGTTGAGTGTAAGGACCATCGCATTATACATAAGGGAACTATCATACTAGAATTTAAAATATGTAGTTTACCTTGATCATGTCCCATGCTTTTGAATCATCCTTGAAGTGAATCAGGTGAAGTTTACAAACAATGAGCAGATCCAAATACAAATTTTCAGCCCTAAAATCCAAATCTAAATTGTTAATCCTAAAATCCTTCCCATAATTAGAGCCACTCCAAGAAAACCATCTTAAATTTGAATCACACTTTGCAAAGTCCCCAACAAAAATTCCCCCTTTTAAATTGAGGAATTTTAGGTTTGGTAACTTTTTAAAGTTCTCATTTCTAATCTTTATGGGGGGGCCATCTCCAAATATTTTAAGCGCTCGAACCTTGTGCTTGGTCTGCAAAGTGAAATTTTGCAATGACATGAAGTTTGTCAACTTCCAACCACTATGTTTCACAACTTGAATAATCAAGAATAAATTGATAGAGGTCCTAAATAAAAATAATAAAATAAAAAAAGAATCCTCAATCCTAGGATATATGACTTCTATTTGAAAATGGGATGTTTCTTACTTACCTTTTTGGTTTTTATAATTTGGAGAGCGTCTTCTGCAATCCACAACCTACTCTGCATCCCAAGGTCATTTTGACTGTCTTTGCGAACAATTTGCCTTCCCAGTGCTATAAGTTGATCATGCATCCAGAACTCATCATTATCCAATATCTTTATCAAGCACCTATCGATAAGGACTTGTATTCCTTCTTTGGGATAAAATTTACAATCGGTCCACACGTAAATTGCATCGGTCTTGTTCTCATTGACAAAGAAGCACGCTATATCAAGAAACATTTCTTTATGATCTTCTTCTAGATCATCATAGCTAATCCTCAACTTCTCTAGAATCTCTTTCTCAGGAACATTCCTTAACTTTCCCAATTTCTCTTCCCAAATTTCTTGGCATCTCCCATTGAGCAATGAACCTATCACTTCAATAGCTAATGGAAGCCCTCCCGTAGTTGAGACAATGTCGCTTGAAAGCTGATGATAACCATCCGGAGGAAAGTCTCCACTAAAGGCACACCGAGCAAAAAGCTGAAGTGCAGGACCATCATCCATCTTTGGCATCTCATACTGTCGAGTTTCATCTTTATATCCTTCAACTTCTAAAATGGAACTTTTTCTTGTTGTAATAATTATTCTAGATCCTCGATATAATTTGAAATTTCCTATTAAGTTATTAATGAGCACTTTCTTATCAACATCATCCAAAACCACCAGGACCTTATTTCTATCGAGTGTTGCTTCTATCCTCCTCGTTCCTTCTTCTCTATTGTTGATATTTTCTACAATTCCAGAACCACCGATGTCATATAGTAATTGCTTTTGCAACGAGATTATGCCATCCTCAGTCCACCTTTCACGAATGCCCTCAAGGAAGCTACAACACTTCCCAAAGTGGGAACATAACTCATTGAAAACAACCTTGGCAATAGTTGTTTTACCGATGCCACCCATTCCATAAATTCCAATGAGCCGCACATCATCGTGATTAACATCTAATAACTCAGTCAACTTTTTTACCCGATCCTCAAGTCCAACTAAATGTTTAGGCACTGATTTTTGTTTTATCTTTAGCTTCTCCAAAACCTCTTTGACAATTGATTTGACCATTGTTGCTTGGCTGCAAGACATAAAAAGCGCTTTCTTTAGTTACTAGATTAATTTCATACCCAGGCATCATATGTAGGATTGTCAAAATCTTAACTCGAAAAGATTTGAAGTGCATCAAAACGATATTTGAATACAAATAATAATCATTGTTGGCTAAATTAGTAGAGCTCATTTGATATGGTTTTCATCTATGAATATGTAAATTTCTAAAGACAATAGAATTGACTTACGCGATGACCACAGTTAACAAGTGTATAGCATATCGTGCAGAAGCAAAATTTTGGCATTTAGCTAGGTCTGGACAAAATATCAGCAATCGCAATGGGAGAATCATGAGTTGAGATAATGTAAACAAATCCAACGTCATTTATTGAACATTTAGTTCGGTTGACAGAAAAAGATGTATAATTCTGAGAAACAAGCCCAGAATATTTTTATTGACTTAACTCATGCATCTTACCTAGTCATGGACCTAAGCATAAGTCATAGTTTCGTAATTAACATATCTAAGGTGGACTTCTTTGTCAATATAAAAACAAAATGGAGAGGCTCTGTCTGTTCGTTTTCCAATAAATTCATCTTTTGGTTAAAAATCGGGAATTCTAGAGCGGCATGTTGATCACATACGTAACCCCGAAAGCTTGCCCATTTTAAAACATTGTGCAAAAACAGCTCATTTACTTTGGAGAACCTAATGGGGGAGCCTGCATGCTATAAAAGCACACAGTTGTTTTGTTAATATAAAATATGTGTTAGATCCAAATTTATCTATTGAACAGCCGACTTATGAGTTGTTATTGATGAAGTATAGTGAGCATATTAAGTTGTTAATATAAAGGCCATGCGATGACCCCCCAACAGAAGATATAAATGACATGCGAGGCCACGACACTGCCATGTTGGACCCCATCTCATCAAATAGCTCATTGTTCGAGCCATGTGGCCCATTAGTCATCTCCACCTTCTATTACTTTGGATTAGATAGGCCCTGATACAACCCTTGAAAAGGTGAAAAGATAAGCAACAATAAAGTTCCGTTCGTTTCGCGAAAAATATTACGTTTTTGAAAAATATTTTCTTGAAAATCAATTTTTTAGGAGAACGACGATATTTTTCGATATTAAGTTAAAACTTGAAAAAGAAGATTTTCTAAGATTTTATAAAAATTTAATTTTAAATTATTTTTATTTTAAAAAATTGAATTTTTTTTCTTTTTTCTTTTCCTCCCTTCTTCCTCCTTTCTCCCGCAGCTTCCTCCTTCTTTTTCTTCCTACTCCTTCCTCCATCGCCATGTGCCTTGACGATGGTAGGCTACTTGGCGAATGGCCTAGACAAGGCTTGGCCAATCCAAGTGAACCCGAGCTTCATTGAGGTCGGCAAGCTCTAGCAAGCTCGAGCTTGCCGCTCGCCAAATTGGCTAGCCAATGGTGAGTGCAAACCTTTGGCTCATCGATTTGGTGAGGCTTGAGGCCTGAGGTTGACCTCGGCAAGCCTCAAGCTTGCATGATTTGGAGCTTGCTGCTCATCAGCTACTTGCCAAATCGGCTCACAGTGAGGCCCAAGGCTGTCATTGGTGAGCCTCGAGCTCGCTTGAGGTTGGCAAACTCAAGGCTCGACTGTGGCTGACCACCGGCTGTCTAGCCTGGTCGGCTAAAGAAGAACGTGAAAAAAAGTAAAAGAGAAAAAATTTAAAAAAATAAAATAATTAAAATTTTGAATTTTTGAATTTTTGAAAAAGACAAAAAGACATAAGAGAGGTCAATAGGGTATGATTTCCCTTGACTAATTCATTTTCCGTGAAACAAACACCGAAGAAAAACATTTTCCTATAAATTATTTTTAATGAAATGAACGGAGCCTAAATCCCTAAATCCATTTTCCACGTATGGTTCAACTCGCATCTCCATATTTTCACAATATGCAAATCAAATTCCAATTTTACGTTTTCTTTTGAAATTGCTTATGTTGCCCTAACTTTCTTATCAAAAAGGATCCTTACCACTCTCTTCCGAACTTCCAAATCTCTCTCTCTTCTCTCTCCCTCCCTCCCTCCCTCCCTCCCTCCTCTATGCGCGGGGCTACACCCCTCGAAGGCCCGTGTGGTCGCCGGCCTCATATCAGAGGTTGACAACAGTCGTCGCCTCCAGCCTGGTCCAGATCAAGGTTACCCAGCCTCGATTTGGACCTCCCATGAGCTCTGCAGAGCTCAAGTATCCGAGTTGACAGCCCCATCATTCTTTATATTTTCTCAAAATGCTGTTGCTTCTATTGAGTAGTTAAACATAATTTTTCTTCATCGCATCTCAATTTTTTCGTATGTTTGGTGTTTCTTGAGGAGCACATAGAATTGTGTAAAACAAAGTCGGCACCAGATGCCGTTTCTGATTTTTTTCCGTCCTTTCCCTGTTAATGGGAAATGGAAACTGATATGAATGCAAAATCTGACGTTAATTTTGGCAATCATCCCAAATAACAAATGCAAATGGGTGCTCTTGAGCATTTCCTAGTCTTACGAGACAGTGAAGTGGAAAAAATGGTTAAAAGGAATACGTAGGTCCATGTCATTGAAGTTATTGACATCACAGGGGAATATTTCAGGGAAAATGTTAATAGCAGAGGATGTAAAGTTGAATGAGTGCGGGAGTAGTTTTCACTATATTCCCTAAAAAAATAAAATAAAAGAAATCATTTGATAGGCCAGCATCGTATCCTCTAAAATAGCAAAAAAAAAAAAAAGTGAACAGAAAAAGAAATAAGTAGGGATCTTAAAAGAGTTTTACCTTGATGTCACGTTCAATCCCTTGATTTTACCTACTTCTGCAAGAGCTGCTCTCCATGCCACGACTTCTTCGGGAAACTTCCCCTCATGTTCCAATAAAGCATCGTTATATATTGACGTTTTGAGCTTAACATCGTCAGGTTCCACGTCGAAAAAAATGGGAAAGATACACTTTTCATCTTTTGATTTAGACACGTTGTCCACTATGTGCGCAACCTCCCAGAGGCACCATTTACTGGAAGCATAAGTCTGAGAGAAGATGGGTATGTAGATTATGGAGTTATTGATAGCATTTAGTAGGTTCTCACTGATTACTTCACCGACGCGAAGTTCATCATCATCCCTAAATACACGGACTCCAACATCTACCAAGCCATTATAGAGGAAGTCTGTGAATCCATGACGAGTGTCGGGCCCTCTAAAACTCAGGAAAACTTGGTACATACATCCTGATGCTGGTGCAGCATCCCTACTGGTTCCAGCCTCTGAGTTTGCCATAGGTAGGAAGCTTATTAATTTCCAGATATCTCTCTCTTTCCTGAAGAGAAAATGAGGTCAGGTCAGTGTAGCGTGGTCTAGCTAACAAATGAGCTGAGATGTTTGATAGGAACTAGGCAAATGAGTACCGATACCTTAAAACTTGGCCTGCTCAGTTTAAAATCAAATTTACTCATATATTTCCCATCTAACGTTTAGCATTAGGAAGTAGACGCCGTGAAGGGGGGA
>CM026412.1:33939835-33981053 GCA_014858505.1 Corymbia citriodora subsp. variegata | reverse complement strand
CGGCGATCGGTTGTTTCTCCTCCGCTCCTCCTCCTTTTTTCCTGTCTGTGTTCTCCTCCTCCTCGTCCGTCCCTGTGCACGTGAATGGGGGCCCCCAGAGAGAAAGGAGACGGGCCCCAAAGAAAAATAACAAAGATGGGCCCGGGCCAAAAATAAAGAGAAGTGGGCCAAAATGAAACCCAAGGGGATAGGCCCAAGGAGAGATTGTATTAAGGCCGAAATTTTGGGAAAAAGGAGTGAGTCGGACTATGTCGGCCCAGCCTAATTTTTTCCTTTTTTTTTTCGATTTTTTTTATATAATTTTTTATCTTTTCTAGAAATTAATATATATTTATATATGCAAATTAAATAGGTATTTAAAATAAAATAACCAAAAATTCGGGTGTCAACAGCTGCCCCTCTTTGAAAGGGAGCTCGAAGAGGTTCATTTCAAAGACGAGATGACACCCGACTTTTACCGACAATCCATGAAGGCACAAATTTATTCCATTCATTTTTTTTCGCTCATTTTTTTCATTTTCATTTTTTTTCACTCTCTTTTTCTTTTCTTTTCATTCATTTTTTTCTCTGTTTTTTTTTTTTTTGAGATCTCCACTCTTGCAAACGAGTTTCGATCAAGTTAGGAGAGTCTCACCGTGTAATAACGGGTTTCGACTAGGCTATTGGAGAAAGGTCTTACCGTGTAACAACGGGCTTCGACTGAGTTAGTAAGTCTTACCATGTAACAACAGGCTTCGACTTGGAGGGAGGTCTCACCGTGTAACAACGGGTTTCGACCGAGTTAGTAAAGTCTCACCGTGTAACAACGGGTTTCGACCGAGGGGGGTCTCACCGTGTAACAACGGGTTTCGACCGAGTTAGTAAAGTCTCACCGTGTAACAACGGGCTTCGACTTGGAGGGGGGTCTCACCGTGTAACAACGGGTTTCGACCGAGTTAGTAAAGTCTCACCGTGTAACAACGGGTTTCGACTTGAAGGGGGGTCTCACCGTGTAACAACGGGTTTCGACCGAGAATACATGGTTTAAGGAGAACCCATGAACCTTTTGGAAATTGCATGGTTTCAGGTTGACCACGAACCATGTGGTTTAAAGATAGACCCACGAACCTTTGTGGTTTAAGGATAGACCTACTAACCGTGTGGTTTAAGGATAGACCCACGAACCTTTGTGGTTTAAGGATAGACCCACTAACCGTTGTGGTTTAAGGATAGACCCACTAACCTTGTGGTTTTAAGGAAGACCCACAAACCCTATGAAAATTGCATGGTTTTCCGGTTGACCATGAACCATGTGCTTTAAGGAGGACCCACGAACCATGTGATTTTAAGGAAGACCCACAAACCCTATGAAAATTGCATGGTTTTCTGGTTGACCATGAACCATGTGGTTTAAGGAGAACCCATGAACCATGTGGTTTTAAGGAAGACCCATGAACCCTATGAAAATTACATGGTTTTCCGGTTGACCATGAACCATGTGGTTTAAGGAGGACCCACGAACCATGTGGTTTTAAGGAAGACCCACGAACCATTTTAGAAATTGCATGGTTTTTCGGTTGACCATGAACCATGTGGTTTAAGGAGGACCCACGAATCATGTGGTTTTAAGGAAGACCCACAAACCCTTTTTAGAAATTGCATGGTTTTCTGGTTGACCATGAACCATGTGGTTTAAGGAGGACCCACAAACCATGTGGTTTTAAGGAAGACCCACGAACCCTATGAAAATTGCATGGTTTCACTGAGTGAACCTGTCAAATTCAACTTGAGCAAATGTCGTTAGAGACAATATCAGAAAAATGCATTCGCAACCTTGTAGCATCAATTGCATAAGCGAATCAAGCTAAGAACATTTGATTTTTTTGATTTTTTGATATTTTGATTTTTTTTTTTTTTTGGTATCATGTACCGCAAAATTGTCATTAAGCTTGAAATGTATCATTAATCATCAAATCCCTTTAAAAGAAAAATCATATCAGAATGATCATACTCATGAAAGAGGTTTATTAAGCATGCCAAGCAAGAGTTCTTGTTAGAAATGGCTTATCGCACTCTCAAGAGGGGCTATTTGATCCCATCCATTCATGTGGGAAGTAATTTTGATCACTCAATCCACCTCACATCTCTAGTGTCGAAAGATTTGAGAATCATTCGCAATAAATATATCTTGACCAATCCAAAAGGTCTTTCAGAAGGATCGTAATGCGGGTTTGGTCATGGTTTTAGCAATGGATAAGCATCATTGGCTATGAAATGAAATAATTATTTGCCAACATCTTTGCCAGGTTTACAAGTCAAGAAACCTTAAGATGAGATAAGACAACCTTGCCCCCACTTCTTTGAGCGGTAGCTTCTTTGGAAAATCCTTATTCTCGCTTGAATCATCCCAATCTGAAGAGACTTCGAGAAGGGTTGTAATATTGGTTTGGTTATGGCTCGAAAGGCTCAGAATTTTTCACAAAAATGGTTGAAAGTTGGTGATTATCATGATGTCATGGTCATATCACTCAATCTTTTTTGACTTTTGGAATCTGAATTGTCTCGAAAGTCCATTGGCTAATCAAATAAGAGCTTTGTCCTTCTTAATTGTTTTGCATTTGCAATGATTTTCTTTTCAATGCAAACATTTTGAATTTAACAACCTTTTTTTCTCTTTCTTTCTTTTTTTTTTTTACGGGCATTGGCCTTGCTTTTACCAGGCACACTGCTTTCATGGGCATTGGTCTTGCTTTTACCAGACACACTGCTTTTTCATGCCCCTTAATTTTCGTTGGACTTTTGCTCTTTTGAACTCTTTGAGCTTTTAGGACTTTCGAGAGAGTTTTTTTTTTATTTTCACATAAAATGCCAACCGTATTGGTCAATCATGTGCCTTGCCCCAACATGGGGAGATAATCACCACTTGGGTTTTAGAAATGAACAATCAGGCTCAACTTGGTTTAAGCAAAGGGTATTAGTGTTTGGATAGAGAAAAGAATGCTCTTCTTCACCTCGGGATGTTTCAAGCTTCATAAGAATTCACCTGAAAATACCACAAAAAGATTAATGCAAGTGAAAGCAATGAAGTCTTTCTCATCTTTTCACCATATGATGTCAACTAAACCTTCCAAATTTGTCCCATTGTGGGGTGGTTCTTGACAGGGGTATTTTTGACTTCTTCACATTTAAGGCTCAAAGGGGCTGACTATGGTCACCTGCGGTGTTTAAGATAGAGAAGAAATGCCTCTTTTCATTTTGGTCCATGTACCAATTGCGAATGACTCATTTGTCCTTAAACGACACAAATTTTCTTTTTCGCTCAATTCTCATGGTGTATAAAGGACGCGTTTGGGAATTGATTGCCTTTCATCATCCCAGGCATTTCCTACTTGGCATGATTAACATCTCAATTTCATTTGATCGAGATCATCTAAGTAGATTAATCTCCATGAGGAACTTTGATTCAAAATGAGTGATCCACCAAGCGGACATACAATTTCGAGATAAAAAACAATGCTCAGAAACTTTGTGAAAAATTCATTTTTTCAATTTTCATCCTTCTTCTTTTCTTTTTACTTGCTCCAAGTAAAATGCGGAATTTTTTTTTGGAGGAAAATTCTCAATTTTTTTCTTTTGATTTTGAGAAGAAGGGAAGTTACCTGCAACAAGGTGACATGGTAACCCTGTAAAAAATAGGAAGGAAAGTATTAGTGCCAGAATTTTCCAGGATTGAAAAATTGGAAACGATACACTCTTCACTCGCATTTATCGCCCAACTACCAACATCATCTTCTTGGAAATTTGGCGATCCCAAATTGCCCTTCACTTGCATTCTTTGGCATCTTTCTTTTTGTGCATTTGATGTTTCCCTATCAAAGGAAAAATGGATCATTTTAGAGACAACATCAACATGAGCAATTGGAATCGATACAATTTACCCTTCATGTGCTTTTGCTTTTCAGGTATGAGCATTTATGCTATGACATTTGAGGGTATTGTTTCTTGGACGCTTTGCCTCCTTCATTGCCTGTAAACAAAGGATTGAGCATGTTATTTCCACACTCAATTGGAAATCATTTAGGAACGAAATACATCCTTTACGCCAAAATGGATGGTTGTGCTTTAACATGCTTCTTTGGTGGAAGACACTACTCCCGCAGTCAATGCACATATTTTCCTACAAAAGATGGGACATGTTATTTGCATTCCAACATTGAATTGGACTAATTTAAGAATGATACATCCTTTTGGCATTGAATTGATTGACTCCATTTCATCATGCTTCATGGGTGTGATTCACTATGCTTTGAGTGACTTATGTTGATGATCGCCCTGTGACAAAAGAAAATGAATTGTATTAGCTCCCTACTTAATCAGGGTTCAATTTAGGAACAATACATCCTTTTGTAATGAATTTTTGCCCCAACACGCGTCATTGGTGAGGAAGAGGAGATATTGCCCGACAGTCAAATGTTGCTCCAATGTCTTTTACATTAAGACATGTAATTAAGCTTCACCATATCTTGCTCTTGCACATGTTGAAATCTTGTGCCCTGTCATGCTCATTTGATGGGCTTTTGTTTCCTTCGAATTTACCAGCTCAACATCCCAAGGCATCTTGTGCCCTGTCTTGTGCCTTGTCATGCTCATTTGATGGGCTTTTGTTTCATTCAAATTTACCTTACATCAAAGAAAAGGACGTGTCATTTCCTTATACTAAAGAGTATCAAATTTAGGAACGAAATACACCCTTTTTCAAAGTCAGACGGCTCAACATCCCAAGGCATCTTTTGTAGAGAAAGGGGAAATATTGCGCCAATGCTCAAGTGTGTGCCTTATGAAGTTAGAATAACTTTGCCACACATAGCTCTATCATGTTGGATCAGCGAATCTTCGCCTCGTTCAAATTTTTCATCGCTCATGATCAACTAGGTTTGAGAATGCCTCGTTGCCTTGTTTAAACATTATAAAACTTGGTGCTCAAACTGTCTTCTTTTCAAATACTTGGCAATTCCCTTCCTTTGTCTCTTCATGCAAAGCAATCGATGGACTGGTTTGATATTTGAAGGTTTTGCCTCATTTCCTTGCGAAAAAGCAGATAACAAAGCTGCACTTTGCATCACGAATCATGAGGGATGCATTGATGGCCTCCAAACAAAGTTGATGCCGAAGGAGATTAAAACCAGCTTTAAACATTTTGTGTTTTTTGACTACACAGCAAAGCCGAATAGGGAATGTTTCAAGTCTTCATGACTGGAAATTGTGATAATTAAAGTTCAACAGCTCTTGGTTGTGAAGTGAAACAAAATGAAGCACATCCAGTGCATTTTCAAAACTAAGATTGGCATGGTCAATTGACGATGGATGACCTTCGATGTCTCTTAGCAAGGCGGCTTCATATGGTTAATCTTCCCCATGACATAGTTCGAAGCAACACACAAATCTGTTAGATGCATTAGTGATGCCAATTCACGAGCAAGTGAGTCATCAATGGATAAAGCTCGTCAAAAGTCTAGTGATGGAGGCATCAGACCTCCGAATAAAGGAACTTCCTGGAACAGAACTTGGCTTCATTTAGCCTCTATGGAAGATTGGCACCAGCAAAGCTTCAACACATGCTTGAGGCACTTCGGGTTCTCATCAAGGATTGATCTTCAATTTCAAGGAGCGAGGAATCATGAACCTCATATGTAACATATTCTTCAACGGTTGCTTCTCAATTGATAGCACTGATCTGAGTATATTCATTTCCATCTATGGAAAAATTGTCTCGGTACATTGACCCTCTAGAAGTGGATGTCATTGTTGGCAACTATCATTCAAGAGGACACCGTAATTGCACTAATCTTCTCCCGACCATGGAAACTTTTCCAATCGATCATGTGCAAGATCATGAAGATAAAAGCCCAAAAATCCAGCAAGCTGTATTGAGTATATTAGCGTGCGATGACTTTATCCAAATTCAAAATAGAACCAATGAGAAAAATTATTCTCTCGTCGGGGACGTTAACATCGAATTGCATCTCAAAAGATCCGTTCTTTGATGAGGCATGATGCTGTCTTGAGGCTTGAACAAGCTATGAGTCTCTGAGGCAGTGAACTCCCGTCACAAGAAGCTGATCAAATGCAATCTAGCTAGTGATCTTTCCAACCCTTAATGCTATATATCTGATAGCTTCAAAGATTTGAGACATGATGGAAGGCGATGCGTCGAAAGTGTCGTTTAAATTCATGAGTGCGAGTTTCCGAAGAAATCAATATCAAAGTTGGACTCTCATTCCTTTGAATTCCAAGATCAAGACTTGTGAGAGTATTTGCTTGTGATCTAATTCAAATACCAATATCAAAATTGTTTAGTTCTCTCCTGCAGGAAAATGTATGGACAAATCAGTTTTAGAATAAATTGATTACATTGGAACGATCACGATTTTACCATCCTAGATTATCCTTCTCGAGATTCCCTGCAAAGGACGAACACGTGAGAGGAACACAATACATTGACTTTCAGAAACTTATGGAAATTCAATAGAATACATCAACTTCCAAATTGCCCTCGAAGCCAAAGGATGTTTTAAAAACTTGAATTTCTTTACCAAAAAAAATGAGTCACTTGAGTTTATGATCAACTTAAGACTGAAAACATCATCCATACAAAGAATAAATATACAAAAAGAAATACAATACACTCCTATGAGTAACAATTCTCATCATAAAAATGTCCACTTCTTGGTACGGTCAAGTAAGGACAGTTCGAAGGATGGCCGTCACACATCTGCAAGAAGAAGAAGAATGTCAGTATGTGAATGAGAAAATGATCTTTCAATGAGGTCGCCTCTTACAATGAAATCGAGGCAATGACACATGCCCCAGAACTCCTATTACAGGATTTCGGTATTTTACCAAGATTTGATTGTAAGAGGAGACATCATTGAAAGATCAATCTGTGATTATCAATTGAATGCCCATTCTATTCCCAAAAATTTCATATGCAAAATGTGGCATTAATTTTGAAAGACTGATTTGTACTTTCACTCTTGCCAAAATGATGTGATTTTTTATTTTGAGAAATCTATATACAAAATGTGATTTGAATTTTCAATCCCAAAATGTGAGAAGAAAAGAATCTGATTAAAAATGTGCTTTCAATTTTATTTTATTTTTCACCCCAAAACATAATCATGAATTGGAAGAACTTTTTGACAATATGTGATTTTAAGCCCATGAATGGAAATTTCGACAAAATCATCCGTTGTGCAGGGCTAAATTAATGATTTTTGAAATTGACACTGAATGTTTACTTGTGAAGAGTAATTGACAATTTTCCCAATTAGAAGCTTACACTGAGGGCATTCGATTGACATCCACAAATTTAAAAAATGAAAGTTTCAATAAGAAATGAATAAGTAAAGGGAGAAATCATACTTACGAATGTTTCTTTTTCAATCACATAGACATGCGCATGAGACTGTGGGTCGATTTCTATTCTAGATGGCTCAAATGAAGCCATGGGATTACCGGACTGAACCGACATGATCGCGGTTGGGTCGGGGTTCCCATGACTCCGGCTTTGTCAAAGAGTCGACCCGTGATGCGCGGTTGCAACCGGGGTGGAAGCTCTCGACATCGAAAGAATTTCGGAATTGAGATGGGCGACTCGTACTACATGATGGTAGTCGGAGTGGTATCCATCTCAACACCATCCTAAGTGATCCTAATGCGGCCCAGGTCCGGCGGCAGGTTGTGTGTGCTAAAGTGTAGTGTCATGTAAGGGAGACATGCACAACAATTTATATAGCAACCAACACTTCAAAAATTTAACTATACACTCATTCACATTCGCCACCCTACAAAACAAAGTGTTAGCAAACACTCCACCCCTTATTACTCCAATCCTGCACCAACATTTAACACAAGGTTAGTGGACTTACCTCACCTTCTCGAATGCGCTGCCAAAGAAACACGTTAGATAACACACAATCAAGCAAATTAGGCCTAAGTCCTCTAAGGTTTAGAACCAGTCCCCAGTGGAGTCGCCAAGCTGTCGCGACCTAAAATTAAATTTTCGAAGAAAATAATAATAATGATAGGTTTAGGGGTATTGTTAATTTCAGGCCGACGGCCCTCATTAACTTGGGCTCTCCCAAGCCCATACCCCGCGCGACGTAGGATATTCACAAAAATATTCAACAAGGAATCGCCACTAGCCTATTAAGGTTGACTAGAAACCAAGCGAGACATGGGAGCGTGTCTCACTATTTACGCAACCAGAGATTCTAGGGTCGGGGACTTGATTACGTTAGTCATGCGACTAATGCCCTTTCGGTACCTAACTTGATTGTGTATTAGTGTGGTCTTGGCAAGCTATTCAAAAAAGCCTATTGTAAAGCCCTAAGACTTATTCAGTTTTGGTCTTTCTTCTTTTTTAAGGGTTTAAGGGTTTTCTGAATTTTTGCAATTTTTTCTGATTTTTCTGAATTTTTTGAATTTTTTTTGAATTTTTAAATATTTTTAATATTTTCGAATTTTTCGGAATTAAATTTAAAAAAAAGGCTTTTAAGATTTTAAGATTTTTTTTGGCTTTTCTGATTTTTTTTAAAAAAAAACATTTATTAATGTTTTTGGACTTTTCTAATTTTTTCTATTTTTTTAGAATTTTTGAATATTTGAAAAAGAAGGAAAAACTAAATTAAATTAAATTAAACATTAAAACCTTTCTGAATTTAAAAAAACATTTTTTTTTAATTTTAATTTTTTTTAAAATTTTTTTAAAGATTTTCGAATTTTTAAGACTTTTTAAGATTTTTTAATTTTCTGAAACTTTTGGATTTTTTTTTATTTAGATTTTTTTAATTAAAAAGATGATTCGGACCGGGTCGGGAGACCCGGCCCTACTAAACCGACCCGGACCCTATCGGTCCGGGCTGGGCTAAAGAAACCGGGCTGGCCGAACGGCCCGGTGGGAAATTCTTAGAAAATGGCCCATTAGCAAAGAAATTAAAAAGAGCCTATTTTTCCTTTTGTCAAAACTCGGCCCACTCCCCAGTTCAGGTTTTCGACCTCTGCCTTCATCGACTCATCTTCCTCCTGAAGACACCACCACCGTCGACCAACTCCGGTCGCTCACTCCGGCGACCACAGACTTAGCAAACAAAACCCGACCGAATGGGCATTTTTAAACCCAGAGATCTCAGCAAACCAACAAGGATAAATGTATCAGAATGAGGAGAAATAATCTAACTCGTCCGGTCTTGGGCCGCTGGATTCATTGACAACAGAAGAATTTCCCAACGGAGGAGAGATAACATACAATCAATGACAATACCAGGACAAAGTAGTGTATAACAAGCTCCAACACGTCAATTTTGCAAAATCAAATTCGGAAATTATGTTACGAACATCCGGAGGTGCGCATTCCATAATGAAATTTAATGTGATTTGCAAGTATGATGTATGAAGATCCAAATCAACATATTTCGTGTCGACCCTGTCCTACTTTGTCACGATTCACTAAAAATATTTTATCCAAGTTCGGTGCTCTTAAGGGTTTCATATTTCATTCAGACAATATGTCGAACAGTTGGCATGCATTGAAGAACGTGAGTTTCAGGACCAAATTTAAGCCATTCCTCAGCCCAAACATGATGCGTTAACCTCTAAAACATTACAATCGTTATGAACTTGCTTCGGTTTATCAAGATTTCGTCAAAACATCAAACGAATCAAACATGTGTCTCCGGGTTACCTGATCGAATGCTTGCTGTGACGAACGGTGACGAGGGAGTTGGCTTCCGACGAAGGTCGAGGACGGTTCAGGCGAGTCACAAGCGAATGGAATAAATTCCTCGCTCTCCGTTTCTCTCTCTGGAGCGCGATTGAGAGCAAGCAAGCAGAAGCGCGAGCGAGCGAGGGAATGTCGAGGGGGCGCAATGCTTGATACGGAGCGGAGATCGCACAGGCTCGGATCGATATGGGGATCATGGTGATCGAGAGTGGACCCATTCCCGGGGCGGCGGTCGTCGCCAGTGACGCTTGCGGCCTTTGCTTCGGGTGGTGGGTTTGATACTCCTCCTCCTCTTCTTCTGTGGTCTCCTTCTCCTTTCTGACCTTTTTTTTTGGCTCCCTGCTGCTCCTCTTCTGCTCAGATCTCTTTGCCCTTTTTCCCCGTCTCTTGTTCTTCTCTTTGAAAACGCCCTGGTAATGAGCCTGGTAGTCGAGCGACAGAGCTGCAAAAGTCTAAAGCAGACTGCAGCGACTGGAGGCGGTTCTTCAGCACGTCGGGGAATCGTACGATGAGGGGTAGCTGCAGCACGATGCCTGCCCACAGATTTCGGATCCGAAGCTTTCTTGATGATCTTCAGCAGTTCAATCTCATGGTGGCCGCCGTGCCGTGCGGATGGACCGAGATGTTCCCGGAGCCGTTCTTAACAGCGTCAACAGTGGCAAAGGCGATCGTCGAGAGAGGTGTGCCAGCCAAAGGCGGGACAACCGCTGCCGCTGGGTAAAAAGAGCTGTCCACGGCGAGAGCATAACCGGGAGGCGCGACGGCGGCGGGCGCTTCGGAGATCCACATACCGGAGTAAGATCCCACCATGCAGATCCGAAAGAACACAGGCGGGAGAAGAGATTTCCCAGAATCGCAGCCGCGCAGGAAGACAGAGAAGGAGAAGGAGCTCCGGAGAGAGATTTGGCCGGGGCCTCTTGTATGCGTCACCCTCTGCCCTGTTTCCCTCAGATCTGGTCCTACTCGCCAGAATCGCCCTTGTTGCTTCTCTCTCTAGCCGACCCCGATTCTCTCATCAGAACCCAGAAAACCAGCACCTCTTTTTTCGGTTTTTCTTTGCTGGTTTTCTCCCTCTGCCCCTGACCAGAATCGTCGCTCTCTCTCCGCTTTCCGCCGTGTGACCGCGGTGGGGGGTTGTGTCGGAGCGGCGTCGTTGCCCCCTCTCCGTTGTTCGTGTCCGCTCCCCTTTTTTTCTTCCTCTCCTCTTCCCCCTTCTGTCCCTGTGCGTGCGTCCGTGAGGGAGACCAGAATCCCTAGGGGAATGGGGCCGGGTCGGAGAGAAATCCCAAGCTAGATGGGCTGGAATCCAAATAAAAGGGAAAAAGGCCCAAGAGAAAAGAAGATAAAAAAAACTAGGCAAGGTAAATGAGTGGGCTGGGCTGAACCAGCCCATTCGATTTTCTTTTTGAATTTTTTTGATTTTTGAATTTTTTTGATTTTTTCTAGAAATTAATAAGTATTTATAGATGCAAATTAAATAGGCAATTAAAACAAAATAAATAAAAATTCGGGTGTCAACAACAAGGAAACAAGCCTGTCGTTTTTTTTTTTTTTTTGTAAGTCACAGCCTAACTCTCGTCCCTCTCCGTCTAGGACTCGACTTCACAAGTCCATTTTGGCTTTTGCTGACGTATCTTCGTACTTCAGCAAGCGTATCCCACAGATGACGAGCAATTTGGAAGACCATTGGCCTAAAAACTGCATCGCTGTCCTGAGTGACTATGTGATCAAACCAGATGCATAAGATATGGAAAGACTATACAAACGTGCTCGCATGAAAGTGGAAGTTGACGTTCTTTTTTTCCATTCTTCTTTTTATTGGGGGGCCAAAATGGAAGACGAGTTCTCAGGACTGTGTTATTCACTCGGGATACATTCAAACAAATTTAGGTGTCGGATGATTCATTTTGAAAGTCGACTAACGTTGTTTTTATTTTCCAAGTGTTTCTTGAGCAAAATAGTATTTGAATACATCGAAACATAAATGTTCATTAAACGAAGATATTACATACAGTTAAGATGATTTTTAGTGCTAATTATTGTTTTGTTCCGCTAGGCATACCTTTCACCTGTAGGTATGTAGTTGAAATATATGGAAAGGTCAGAACTAAAAAAGACAACAAATAATTTTAGAAAACAAAAGTGGTACATCAGTTTCCAAGTAGCATTTCGAAGTAAAATTGCCCTTATTTTTTAAATTGGAGACAATGCCATTGATATTTATTGGACCTTAGCAAATTTCATTAATGAAAGACGAACGAAGTTTTAAATGGAAGAGTAATGCATTCGTTTGGCACCAAATTTTCCTCAAATAATATAAATTAAAGATATACAGATAAGTTGATTGTGAATAACAAAAAATTTCTCTTTTCAAAATAATGAATTATGTGATCTGTTGAAATGTGGCTCAAAATTTGACCCTGTTTTGATTTGAACGTGACTCGAGATTGAAGCCCGAGACATCCGAAGCAAGCGAAAAGGTTCGGAGTTCGTGAGGATATTTCAGATGTCCTTTAATCAAAAGGCGGACATCCAAAATAAGTGGTGAGTTAAGACAAGGCTACTATGAGTCCGAATTACAGATTTTGGTTGTCTTGAGGCAAGATTTGGGCAAGATTCGCCGGATGTTCAACCATGGACAGCCGGCAAGGGTGAGCAACTTCGAATGTCCAACCAAGCTATGGCCAGATGTCTAAACTGGACCAAATTTCCCTAGAAGATTTCAGTTGTCCAAACGTGAGATTTATACGAAATGCGAGTTTTGACCTAATCTTGCACTTATGTCAAGCTTGACTCGAGAGAGAGTTCAGGGAACTGTCAAGGAATGTGAGCATGTGAATAAACACTCTGTATCACTTAGATTTGACTTTGTGAGGCCTTTTTAATTATGTTGGAAACTGGAAAACAATGGAGAGTTGTGTGTTTCGATTGAGTATAATTTCCTCTTTTTGATTATAGTAAAACATCTCGTCGAATTACTTCTTACGAAGCAACACACTAGGCTAAACAGTGTAAATTCTCTTAGTAAAATTTGTTTTCTATGATAATTTCTCGCTCGATGGTGCTTGCTTCACGTGTCTAGCATTTTGCGTAACAAACTCGTATTAGAGTTTTAGGTTATCGATAACATTGATTGTTCTAGGTATATGTATCTACAATTTCGCTACCACATCTTTGAAATTCGAGTTTGAGAAATTTACTAGTGAAAATAATTTCAATATGAGGTACATTAAGAAGTAGGTCCGTTAAGGCCCACCCATATAAGTTTGATAGAATTGTCATTGGTTTATGGATAAATCTCATCAAACCGTATGTACAAGTCGTAGGCATCTTGCTCACTCTTGAACGCCACGGCAACCGCACTTCTACATGACCTAGAAATTTAAAAGGGTCAAGCCCAGTTGAATCACATTTCCAGAAAATATCAATGAAAAATGACAGACGAATCAAGCATTTATGCTCGTACACACTCATCCAAATGAATAGTAACCTGCTTCTGTTTATAGACTTGCTTCCTTGTTATTAAGATATTGGGCCACTAGAGAAAGTTTAAAACATAAGCCCTAAAAAATTCATTAAAGTCCACATGTTTGTCACCAGCGTAGCACATGTCCGCATGAACGCTCAACGGTTTCTCCACTAATCCAAGATAAATTTTAGCTGTCGCGAGATGCAGGGTTGATAATTTCAGAGAATCCGACTTTCCTACAAGCTCCGACTCTTGTTCCAGAATCTCGTCAACGAATTTCACGTGTCCAAGAAATTGCTGCTATATGTAATGGACTCTCAATGTCAAACCACAACATAAATACTATCAAGAATTAGTGGATCCTCTTTCAGCAAATCGAGCAAAGAAGTTGTTGGATAAAAGTGTCGGGAAGAATCAACTTACCTTTCGATGCACAACAAACAAATTACCCAGGAAAGAATATTAAACCACCAGCGAATGATAGACGAATCTACGACTCCACGATAGTCCGAATATAATTGCAAGGAAACTATTCAATGCCAGTTGTCTTTTTAAAGTAGTTACCATAAGCCTTTTATTTGTTTGTCTTTGATGGGGAGAGAGAGTACTTTTCTGAAATGTTTTATGATTGTCTAGTGGTTATCTTCTGAAGTTATCCTTTTTATACTTTCCTTAAAAGATAATTACTCATAACCTTTTAAAGGATACCTTCTCAATCACATCACATCAAGACGAACAAACCAATGTAATCTAACAAAAGTCGCATTTCCTTCGCGCACTACTTCATAAAGCCTCCTCCCCCTTTTCAGTCCGAAACGAATTCGGGCTTTCACAATTCCGTTTTGCTTTCAGCGTTTGCCTTTAAGATGGCTGCAAAAGTCAACTCCTTCTGAATCGAACATTAGCATCCTCGCAAGAAGCCACCATCTTTTAATGGACATTTGAAAAATTCTATAAATTTTTTGACCGAGTCATGCACCCAAAAAATAGTATGACATGATTTATTCTCACGTCGGCACCAATGAATATGGTTTTGATTGGTCTACATCATGCATACCAGCGTGCGATTACCGGTGAAAATATTTACTGATTTGTACATTGCTTCTGGCTTGGTACGGAATTGGATGTATAAAAGTGTCAAGAATCAAACCAAAAATCAATCCAGCGTGCGTTCGTTCTCTACCAGTCGCGCCTCCTTCATCTCGGTCGCGTCTCGCCTCTCCCTCCAGGTGGTCCTCTCTGCTTTAGAGACTAAATTCTTGCCCAAATCCACCTCAAGCATGCGCTTTCTTGTTTCGCTTCCGTTCTGGCTTCGCGTCTCGGGATTCATGCCTTTATGCATCTCCCCCACGGACGACGCAATTTTTTCGCGACCATTTGCTCGTTTGTTTGTTCTGTTTTCGAGAGAGATTGACGCAATTTGGCGTTGTCTTCGTTTCTGGATTCGTAGGGCACTAATGGGTCACACTCATTCCGATCCTCCATGAAAGATCCTGCGTGTTGCCCCTCTTTTTCGCTCTTTGGTTCTTGTCCTTGAAATTAAGGATCCGATTACCCGCTTTTAGCTCATGGGAGAGAACATCGAATGCGAAGAAACCGGGCACTTGTTGTTCCTGCTTCGTCGCTTCGAGTGCTGATCGGCTTTTCGGGCGGCGAAGTGAGTGTGCTGTGCTTGAGTTGTGCGTGTTGTTCTATAATGCATGCAACACGTCTTTTAGCCTAACGTCTTGTCCCATTATCGTCAACAATACCAACTGTGTTTAAAAGATATGTTTCCAGATCCGACATTGGTTGCGTCTGCTTATAAGCATGAGAATTAATATCATAAGGTTTCGGATTAGATGAGTTGATGGTATTTTCGTCTACTGGCATGCTTCGTCTGTGAATAAAAGAGAGCCATCTAGCACATATTATTGGATCAAAAGAATTGGCTTGGTCGATCGACAGGCCCTATAGATATGTTCATGCTCTCCGAGGATCGGGCCTGCGCATGAATTTTGAACTATCGGGCTGGGTCCATTTCACGGAAAATATCAATTCGGGTTGGCCCCAAAAAAAAAAAAAAACTCTCTTTTTCGTGTATACGTTAGGCGGACTGGCCTCAACAATTCTTAGAAACTGGACCACTAGCCAGTCCCCATCAAGCCCCATCTCAGTATATTCAAATATGCTCTGTCAAATGACAATTATAAACTTACAAATAATCCACGGCTTGCGTGATTGAGTGAGACCCATGCCGGTACCGAGTCAATTTCGTTGGTACTAAGTAGCCAATCAGTTTTTTTTTTTTTTGGACCTCTTTCGATGAAGAAATAAAATGAGCAACCCAACGAAAATGAAGATAACGCAAATCGCAATTCCAACACAGTGCAAAACTCGCTAAAAGGCATGACATGATTGAAGCGCATATAGAGATAAACTCTCCACACTATTATCAAAGTTAAATAAGGCTTTAAACTTTGTTTCTTCCCTAGACCGGACCACAATTTCTGATAAAGATTCTAGCACTAACATGACCATCCTAGGGTGCCCATGGCTAACGGGATTTTTAGCTCATCATTAGGTGTGAAAATAGTTGCAACCTTTAATTTATTTGGCTTAGCTAATCATGTGCATAAACAATTTATATTAATTCAATAAAAAAATTCCTTTAATTGATATCCCGCTATCTTAAAAAGTAAACCTACAAAAAATATTTCTCTTTATTAGTGTGCAATACGATAGTTGTCTAATTTTTTATTTTCCTCCCGTCTATGACCTTGACGTCCTCTGGAAAAACTGGAATCAATAGCGACTACTTATGAGGTTATTTATCTACAAAGACGTCTATAGAACGCTACATATAATTCTAAGAAGGTGGGACATCAATTCAGTTCTAGGAAATGCAACATGGATATGTGAGGTAGCATATATTTAATCAAGCTAAAGAGAAACGATTGAAAAATTATTTGAATAGCAAGGGATCTGCCCTTATGGTTTCCCAAAGAGCCTAAAAAATTTGGATTTGTAGAAAAGTCTGGGACACTTCATTTATAGTAAATCATCTGTCTTGGTCGAGTGGTAAGTCTCCTCTGGCATGCTGCGTGGGAACTTAAAATAAGATGATAAATTGTTGGTGGGTTAGTTGACACGTCGGATGATCACAACAAGAAAAGATTCTAAAGGAGATAGAGGACATTCATGACAGTCCAAAACAATAACGCCTTAGAAAATTGTTCCTTAATTAAACGTCCATCGAGCTAAGCGGATGAGCACAATCTTTTAACATAGGCACGGTACAACTAAATAACGACAATAATAATTTCTGGACTGGTTCTTCCCATTTCCACTAAACTAACATATAATGTTTTCGTGGAAGTGCCTTGAACGGTTTGAGTCGAACCAGCCACGGAGTTGTCATTTTCTTCATCTTTTGAATCCAGAAACGCAGGTTAGGTATGCCAGATCATGGGACGGCGAAGATGAAGTCGACGTTTTCACAGTTCCATAGAAACAGCGTGTTAGTTTTTCACTGGAGATAGAAATGTTTCTCCTTGCGATGGTGCCATATCAAACTTGGCCAAAGTAGGAAAAGAATGGCTTCTGAATCTGATGAATCTTCGACCAAAAAATAAATCTTATGAATCATTTTGGGAGCAAAATGGCTTTCGAACATCTATTTCATCTACCTATCATCTTTTTTTTTGTCAGAATTTTTAACAGTCTCGTTAGCAAGATTTCAATATAATTTTACTTTAATCCTCACAATATCCAATGAAATTGTGACCGCCCTTAAGCCCATGCCACAACCACATAGGTGGCTTGGTGTCTCCACCACTTCCATTGAGCTGTCGATGTGGGTGCCCCTAGATGTGGACAGTCGAAGGTCGAGCTTCCAGACGACCTCGGTTTTCACGTCACGGCTCGATTTTAGCACATACGCACGCGCAGGAATGATCAAGAATGAAAAGAGGGAAAAGAGAAAAGAAAAGAAAATAGGGAGAGTTGACATATATCAACATTTTAAGAGATGTATTTGAAATGTAAATTTATGCCGTAATTTATGAATTATCTGAATGTGCGAAGCAGGCGTGCCTAAATTTATCATTTTCCGGACGGGATAGAAAATAAAGGAGGGCCGAGGGACAACGAATTCGCAACCAACAAGAATCGTCAAATTTATTATTTGGAAGAAGATCAACTACGTCCAAAACTCATTCAGTGATGATTTTTTCACACTTCCATCTGAGGATTTTACAGATTATAACAATATGCATGGACGAGACGATGCCATGCATCACAAGGCAAAGAGATCGTTTTGAGCTCTCAATTGTGAAGACATTGCTGATGACACGCATGGCCCCTCTACTCTGTATCTAACTTCTGTAATTGACGCAGGAAAAGATTAATAGTACCAACAATCTTATATCTACTAAACAAATATTTCTCCAATTGAAAAGTCACGGTATAAAGCATGCGATCACATTTTTCTTTGTTCCCGAATTTAAAATATATCTCCGCCACAGTTTTGTCCAAGATGACCATTAAAAATCATATCTAGCGACTTACGTGGGCAACAACTCATTTATAAAATTAGTTAATTATAGAGTCATTCGTCGAAACATTGACTTTTATCATCATTAAAAAGAGCAACACTTCATATAAAGATAATAATAATAATTGACAAAATATCAACCGAATAAAAAAATAAAAATGCTCAAGAATCTTAAGCGATTAAGGCCACTGATGCTTGCCTCAAATCTAAACAAGGGCCACCCCCTCGCATAGATTTGGAAAAGAGTGAAAAAAAAAAAAAACATGCATGTTAAGAACCCAATTGTACAAAAACTAAATTGAGGGATCTATAGAACATTTTACAATAATTTGGGGATTAGATTCCTTTATCTCAAAGAGACCCAAAAAAACAAAAAAATACTTTTGATTGACTATTATGGTCTCCCAAGAAGTCTTTAATTATTTCCAAAACTTGTTAAAACGTCTTGGCACCTTTAACGGTGTCCACTTGCTAATGCAGTTTATTTGATTTTAATGTGAGCCGGCCGACTTTGTTTATCTACAAAGACGTCTATAGAAAGCTACATATAATTCTAAGAAGGTGGGACATCAATTCATTTCTAGGAAATGCAACATGGATATGTGGGGTAGCATATATTTAATCAAGCCAAAAGAGAAACAATTGAAAAATTATTTGAATAGCAAGGGATTTGCCCTTATGGTTTCCCAAAGAGCCTAAAAAATTTGGATTTGTAGAAAAGTCTGGGACACTTCATTTAAAGTAAATCATCTGTCTTGGTCTGGTGGTAAGTCTCCTCTGGCATGCTGCGTGGGAACTTAAAATAAGATGATAAATTGTTAGTGGATTAGTTGACACGTCGGATGATTACAACAAAAAAAGATTCTAAAGGAGATAGAGGACATTCATGACGGTCCAAGCCAACAACGCCTTAGAAAATTGTTCCTTAATTAAAAGTCCATCGAGCTAAACGGATAAGCACTATCTTTTAACATAGGTATGGTACATCTAAATAACGACAATAATAATTTCTGGACTGGTTCTTCCCATTTCCGCTAAACTAACATATAATATTTTCGTGGAAGTGCCTTGAACGGTTTGAGTCGAACCAGCCACGGAGTTGTCATTTTCTTCATCTTTTGAATCCAGAAACGCGTGTTAGGTATGCCGGATCATGGGACGGCGAAGATGAAGTTGACGTTTTCACGGTTTAATAGAAACAGCGTGTTAATTTTTCACTGGAGATAGAAATGTTTCTCCTTGCGATGGTGCCATATCAAACTTGAGCAAAGCAGGAAAAGAATGGCTTCTAAATCTTATGAATCATTTTGGGAGCAAAATGGCTTTCGAACATCTATTTCATCTACCTATCATCTTAAGTTTTTTTTTATTCGAATTTTTAACATTCTCGTTAACAAGATTTCAATATAATTTTACTTTAATCCTTACAATACCCAATGAAATTGTGACCACCCACAAGCCAATTCCACAACCACATAGATAGCTTGGTGTCTCCACCACTTCAATTGAGCCGTCGATGTGGCTGCCCCTAGATGTGGAGAGTCGAAGGTCGTGCTTCCAGACGACCTCGATTTTCATGTCACGGCTCGATTTACCACATACGCACGCGCAGGAAAGATCGAGAATGAAAAGAGGGAAAAGAGAAAAGAAAAGAAAATAGGGAGAGTTGAAATATATCAATATTTTAAGAGATGTATTTTAAATGTAAATTTATGCCGTAATTTATAAATTATCTGAATATGCGAAGCGTGCCAGCCTAAATTTATCATTTTGCGGACGCGATAGCAAATGCAGGAGGGCTGAGGGACAACGGATTCGCATCCAATAAGAATCGTCAAATTTATTATTTGGAAGAAGATCAACTACGTCCAAAACTCATTCAGTGATGATTTTGTCACCATTCCATCTGAGGATTTTACAGATTATAACTATGTGCACGGACGAGACGATGACATGCATCACAAGGCAAGGAGAACGTTTTGAGCTCTCAATTGTGAAGACATTGCTGATGACACGCATGGCCCCTCTACTCTGTATCTATCTTCTGTAATTGACGCAGGAAAAGATTAATAGTACCAACAATCTTATATCTACTAAACAAATATTTCTCCAATTGAAAAGTCACGGTATAAAGTGTGCAATCACATTTTTCTTTGTTCCCGAATTTAAAAATGTATCTTTGCTACAGTTTTGTCCAAGATGACCATTAAAAATCATATCTAGTGACTTACGTGGGCAACAAGTCATTTATAAAATTAGTTAATTACAAAGTTATTCGTCGAAACATTGACTTATGTCATCATTAAAAAGAGCAACACTTCATATAAAGATAATAATAATAATTGACAAAATATTAACCGAATAAAAAAATAAAAATGCTCAAGAATCTTAAGCGATTAAGGCCACTGATGCTCGCCTCAAATCTAAACAAGGGCCACCCCCTCTCATAGATAAAAGAGCAAAAAAAAAAAAAACATACATGTTAAGAACCCAATTGTACAAAAACAAAATTGAGGGATCTATAGAACATTTTGCAATAATTTGGGGATTAGATTCCCAAATCTCAAAGAGACCCAAAAAAAAACACAAAAAGACTTTTGATTGACTATTATGGTCTCCCAGGGAGTCTTTAATTATTTCCAAAACTTGTTAAAACGTCTTGGCACCTTTAATGGTGTCCACTTGCTAATGCAGTTTATTTGATTTTAATGTGAGCCGGCCGACTTTGTTTCTTCCTCGAAACCACACTAGAAAACTCTCTAATCCTCTTTTAAAAGATTCTGA
Organism: Corymbia citriodora subsp. variegata; assembly: GCA_014858505.1. Classification (NCBI taxonomy): domain Eukaryota; kingdom Viridiplantae; phylum Streptophyta; class Magnoliopsida; order Myrtales; family Myrtaceae; genus Corymbia; species Corymbia citriodora. Next base: position 33,960,506 of record CM026412.1, on the reverse strand, counting down.
CTTGACCATAACTGTGTGTCCCTTAGTATCACGGGGATTTTCCTGCAATTTTTAAGAATAAGAGTTAAGTTTGTGTGACTTTATATAGTTAACTAGGATAATGCAATGTTATTGACGTTTAATTTCTTATTTTGCTTCCAATTATTGCCATAAATGTCCTCTCCGAACATATTCCGCACACTAGATTTAACAACAGCTGCCTATAAGGTTCTTTATTTATATAGTTATAGAAATTTATAGAACTCTACATATAATTCCTAGAAGGTGGAATCTCAACTCATTTCTAGGAAATGTAACCTCGGACTCATGGGGTTGCACATATCTTATCAAGCCAAAAAGAGAAAAACATGAATAAGTGTAAAAAATTTCATGTGCACATATGGTATCAAATGTGGTGGTGCATGCGCTAAGATCCACGCCATCCTTGCGCATGAGGAAGAAAAAGATGAATTGAGGATAAACTACGTGCAATGAGAAAGTAAGGGCCGGCTAAAAAGTTGTCTATTTGGCCATTTAAAATGAATAATTGTGACCTCCAGGAGGCGGCGGCACTGGAGGTCAGAGAAGAAGCGGGCAAGGATGGAGGTGACGTGCCAGAGGCAATGGCGGCGGATCTGAGGTAGGGCTCGACTTGTGCAGGGTGTTAGGTGGGAAGTGGGCAATTAAACTTGATTTTTAAAGTGAGCCGACCAAGTATTTAAGATATCGGCACTCACTTGCCACGCTCATATCGTAAACCTCAGCTCACTTCTTTACTAGGCCACGCCCCACCAACCCTTTTTTTTTTCTCTTCTGGAGGAGAGATATATCTGGAAGTAACAAGCTTCCTAGCTATGGCGAACTGGAAGGCTGGAACGAGTGGTGATGCTGCAAGAGCATCAGGATGTGAGTATGATGTGTTCTTGAATTTTAGAGGAGAGGATACTCGCCATAATTTCACCGCCTTCCTCTACAACCACTTGGTAGATGCCGGAGTCCACACATTCAGGGACGAAGAAAAACTCCCTATCGGTGATGTTATTAGTGATAGACTTGAACGTGCTATCAACAATTCCAAACTCTACATACCTATCTTTTCTCGAAATTATGCTTCCAGTAAATGGTGCCTCCGTGAACTCAAGCTCATAATGGATAATGTGTCCAACTCAGGGGGTCAAAAAACTATCTTTCCAATTTTTTTCCTTGTGAAGCCTGACGATGTTAAACTTAAGACTCGACTTGATACCAATGCACCCTTTAAAGCTGCTTTCGAGGAACATGAGAAGAATTCTCCCAAAGAGGTCCAGGCGTGGAAAACAGCTCTTGGAATGGTAGATAAACGTAAGGGTCGGGTCGTGGAAGAGAACACAAGGTAATAACTCTTTCCCTACCATTTCTTTTTCTATTGTTCTAGGGGATACAACATTGCCCGGTCAAATGATTCTGCTTATTCTTTTTCTTTTTTTACTGGAAAATATTGAAAACTACCTCCAATTGCTGCTCTCGTTCAACTTTACTTCCTCTGCTCTTCACATCTTCCCTAAAATTTTCCCCTCCTTTGTCAATAACTTCAATGACATGGACCTCCATATTCCTCTTACTAATCATTTTCCACTCTTTGCTGTCTCGTAAGGCTACGAAATATTCAAGAACACCCGTTTGCAATTATTATCTGGGAAAATTACTAAAATCAACTTTGGATTTTGCATTTATATTTGTCTACCACCTCATTTATCACAGCTGGCAATTTTCAACCCCAAAATCCAATTAGCCTTGTGATAAGAATATCAAATTCCATTTTCCATTTACATGGAAAAGATGGAAAAAATCAGAGATGGTGGTTTTTTTTTTCTTGGCAGAAGAGAGATGGCGTTTGGTGTCAATTTTAATGTATCTATTTGTGAATGCACCTCAAGAAACACCAATTACACAAGAAAACTAAGATTCGATGAAAAAAGATCTTATCTAAATATCCAATAAGGCGAGAGTATCCTAAGAACTTATAAAGAATGACAGAGCCGTCATCTAGGGGCCTTGAGCTTTGCAAAGCTCATGGGAGGTCCAAATCGAGGTCGGGCAACCTCAATCTGGACAGGCCGGAGGCAACGATCATTGTCGACCTTTGATGTGAGGTCAGCGACAGAGTGGAGGCCTTTGAGTGGTGGGTCGGAGCGAGGGGGGTAAGGGGAAGGGACACAAGGTGTAGGGGGTGCCTCAGCTTTGCGCCAGTACGAGCAGCGAAGCAGTAGGCGGCGGTCAAGGACGGGCGGCAGCTAAAGGTTGACAATCACCGGTCGAGGAGAGTGGTGAGGTTCCTTTTGATAAGAAAGTTCGGGCAATAGATGCAATTTATAAATAAATAAAAAAAGAGAGTAAACTTTGGGGATTCAATTTGCATATCATCATGGAATATGTAGATGCGAGTTGAAGTGCGACGAAAATGGTTTTAGGGATTTATTATTATTACCCCTTTCACCGTTCTTGAGGATTGTATTAGGCAAACTAAAAAGCGGCAAAATATTAATCACCCATCTAATCTAATCCAAAGTAATAAAACGTGGAGATGAACAATGGGCCACATAGCCAAGCCGGATCCTAAATATCCAAAAAAAAAAAAATTGGGCCACATGACTCGAGCAATGAGCTATTTGACGAGTCGAGGCCCAACATGGCAGTGTCGTGGTCCCGTGTGCATCATTTATATCTTGTTTTGGAGGGTCATCACATGGCCTTTATATTAATAACTTAATATGCTTACCATAATCCATCAATAACAACACATAATTCGGCTGTTCAATCGATAAGTTTACATCTAACACATATTTTATAGTAACAAACCAACTATGTGCTTTTATAGCATGTGTAAATTCAAAAACGATGACTTATCCTACTAATATGGATTACGTACGGTGCAAACCAAAGGTCAGATATGTGGCTCAAATAGGAATCTATCCACTTGATGATGTGGAGAATCAAGCGTGTGATATTTGCCTAACCCACGCATATATCGGCATTCCTTAACTATCAAGTTAACCTCAAGGGAGTTGGGTCTGTCGATTTTGAATAAAATCTTAATGTGACACAGATCTTTAAATGTACTTAAGATAATCAAATTCACTGAACATTTACATGCATAAGTTAAGCCAATACAAATGTCATGGGCTTTTTTTCTTTCAGGATTTTTTTTTTCAGCTAAACTACAGTATTCAATGGATAACATTGCATTAGTAAACGTTATTTGGGTTCATGATTTTCCTATTACGAGTGCTGAAATTTTCTAGGCGTAGCTATACATGCTAAAATTTTGCTTATGCATGATATAACAGCCACTTGGTAACTTTGACCATTGTGCAAGCCAATGCGATAGTCTTTTGAAATTTCTATAATCACAATTGTACCACATATGAAGTGACTTATACTGAATTAGCCGATACTTTTTATTCAGTGTATTTATATATTTTTTATGATGTACTTCAATCTAGTTAAGATTTTGACAATTCCACGTATGATGCGTGGACATGAAATGAATCTAGTCAACTAATGAAAGTGCTTTTGTACATTGCAGTCAAGCAAATATCGTCAAATGGGTTGTTGAAAAGGTATTGGAGAAGCTGGAGACCAAAAAAGTATCAGTGCCTCAACAATTAGTCGGACTTGAGGATCAGGTGAAATCCTTGATAGATTTATTAGATGTCGATCATCTTGATGTGCGGTTTATTGTAATTTACGGAATGGGTGGCATCGGTAAAACAACTATTGCCAAGGTTGTCTTTAATCAACTATATTCCCACTTTGGAAACTATTGTAGCTTTCTTAAGGATGTCCGAGAAACCTCGTCAACCAAGGAGGCTATAATCCAGTTGCAGAAGAAATTATTGTATGATATTGGTGGTTTGGGATCTGCAAAACAAATCAATGATAGTGAAGAAGGAATGAGGAGGATTGGAGAAATACTCAGCAATAAGAAGGTCCTTGTGGTTCTTGATGATGTTGATAAGAAAGTGCTTATAAAGAATCTAATAGGAAATTCCAAATTATACCCGGGATCTAGGATAATTATTACAACGAGAGACATAGACATTCTGCAAGTTGAGGGATCTGAAGTTAAAATTGAATGGTATGAGATGCAAACAATGGATGATGGTCTTGCACTTCGGCTTTTTTGTCAACATGCCTTCCATAAAGGCTATCCTTTGGATGATTATTATGAGCTTTCAAGGAAAGTCGTCTCACTTCTGGGAGGGCTTCCCTTAGCTATTGAAGTGGTAGGTTCGTTACTTGTGGATAAAGAAGACAAAACAATCTGGGAAGAGAAGATAGTCAAGTTAAGGGAAGTACCTGAGAAAGATATTCTAGAAGTGTTGAAGATTAGTTATGTTGACCTAGATATTTTTCAGAAAAAAATTTTCCTGGATATAGCATGCTTCTTTTTCAATGAGAAGAAGACTGACGCTATTTACATATGGGAAAGTTGTAAATTTTTTCCTAGAGGAGGAATTGAAGTTCTCACCAGAAGGTGCTTGATAAAGATATCGGACGATGATAAGTTTTGGATGCATGATCAACTCATAGCACTAGGAAGGCAAATTGTCTATGAAGAAAATCAAGATGACCCTGGAAAGCGGAGTAGGTTGTGGAATGCAGAAGAGGCCCTTCAAATCATAAGAACTGAAGAGGTAAGTAAGAATTCCTTTTTCGCTAGGACCTTTGCCAATTTTTTCCTGCCCATTTGAGTTGTAATACATTGGGAAAATTGTCCAAAAATGCTAATTTTATTGCACTTCTGCCATTTGAGTCCTAAACTTTTTAATAGTACCAATTGAATCCTAAATCTTTTTATATTTTGTCGATTGAATTTATCTAATCAATTTTAATTGAAAATCGTTAACGTGCATGCTAGTTGTCTTATATGGCACAACCGACACTGACATGAATAATTTTTAATAAAATTTAATATTTTTACTTCTTCTTTTCTTTCCCTTCTTTTCTTTTTCTTTTCTTTTCTTTTCCCTTTTTCCCTTTGCCAACCATTGCTAAGCCTCCTCACTGGCCATCAACAAGGCTTGTCAATGGCCAATGAAGGGAAAAAGAGAAAGAGAAAATAGAAAAAATAAAAATATAAAAAAGGAAAGAAGAGAAAACAAAAACAAAAAAAAGTAAGGAAGGAAAAGAGAAGAAATGAAAAAAAAACTGGAAAAATTTTTAAAAATTAAAATAATATTAAAAATTGTCCATGTCAAAGGCACGTTTAGTGTCTATAGTTGCGGTTTTCGACCAAAACTGACCAAATGGATTTAATTGGCAAAACATTAAAATGTTTATGAATTATTTGGCACAATTAAAAGATTTATGACTGAATTAACAAAGACGTAATAGGTTTCCGATTTTTTGGACAATTTTCCTATAAAACATAATGGTTAGAATTTGACAAACTTCTTTACAACATTGCAAAATTTTGTTTTTAGAGCATGGACATGGTTCAAGCGCTTGAGATAGATGGATTGGATGACTTCATAGAGATCACAAGTGAAGACTTTAAAAGGTTACAAAATCTAAGACTCCTTCGGTTAGGTCATGGAACTTTTGCTGGGGACTTTGCAAAGTGCCATTCCAAGTTGAGATGGATATCTTGGCGTCATCCTCAAAATTTTAGTGCGGACAATTTTTATTTGGATCATCTTATTGTTTTGAAACTTGACAGCAGTGACTTGAAGGATAATTCAAAAGCATGGGACTTGATCAAGGTAAATTACATGTTTTTATTATAGTATAGTAGTCTCCATGTGTACAATGCAAATCATTTTTACCCATGACATGCCATCCATTTTTTTACAGAGGGCACAAAAGTTGAAAGTTCTTTCACTTACTGAGTGTCATGACATAACAAGAATGCCAGACTTCTCTAAATGCTTGGGTTTAGAGAGGTTAACTCTTACACACTGCAGCAAGCTAAAGAGAATTGAAACCTTCATTGGAGATCTACAGCTATTGATTGAGTTAGAGGTTGAGAGGTGCATGGAACTTACATATTTCCCTGAAGAATTGGGTGATCTAGTGAACCTTGAGCACTTCTCATTGTTGGGATGCTCCAAGTTGAGAAAACTCCCAGGCTCACTTGGGAAATTAACATCATTGATAGATTTGGACTTATCACATTGCAACAGTCTTATAGATTTGCCTACAGAAGTGGGGGCCCTACCGAAGCTTAAGCGCCTCTTATTGCAAGGATGTTTTGGGTTGAGAGAACTTCCGGGCTCACTTGGAAATTTACCCTCATTGACAGAGTTGGACTTGTCACATACAAATATTGCCAAACTTCCAAGCTCCATCGAAGGGCTAGTAAAACTTGAGTCTTTCCTTATGAAGGACGCAAGGATAAGGGAACTTCCCAACTTCATTGGACAGTTAAAATCATTACGTGTATTACGTTTACATTTATCTAAAATTGGATTTTCTTCTCCGGAGCATCATGTTTGGCAATTACCTAGAGGCATTAGTATGTTGAAAGATCTTGAAGAGCTAGATCTCTCTAGGTGTAATGAAATGCAAGGTGAGATTCCAGATGGAATTGGAGAATTGTCATTTTTAAGAATTCTAAATTTAGAAGGTACCCATATTTGCAAAATTCCAAGGACAATCAACAAGCTTCAACACATCCAAAAACTAAACCTAAGAGGTTGTCATGTGATTCAATGGTTGCCGGATCTTCCCACAAGTTTGACGTGTCTACTTCTTCAATCCAAATCATTGCTCTCAATCCCTAATTTATGGAATCTTACTAGTTTGGTTGAACTACTGCTAAGTGATGACTCTCGTAAAACAGGCAAGTCAAAAGTAATCACAGTAATCACTGGATGCAACTTAATCTGGATTGCAAGGTTATTTAGACTGAAAAAGCTAGATTTAAATCTGCTAAATTTCAGTGCACCTTCAGAATTGGCTCCTCTTTCTCATCTAGAAGAGCTTGCTTTGTCTCACCTAGCCATAGAAACCCCCTTGCAGCTTCCGTCCTCTTTGTTGCGATTAATTTTAAGATTCTTTAGCATCAGGTGGGCAAAGTTACTTCCCTCCTGCTTGAAATTGAGTCATTTGTCTACGTTGGAGTTTTGTTCTGGAGAAGTGGAAGACATTCCACTCTATGGACTTCCACAATTGCAGAACTTTAACTGTTCATGATTGTAAACTACTTCAGAGACTATCCATTCCTTTGAAATTAACGAAGCTACAGCGAGTGTGTGTGGCATGTTGTCCAGAGCTAGTTGAGATACAAGTTGAGGGTCCCAACCTAGAGAGATTGAAAATCGAAAGGTGCAACGTACTTACTAATGTTGAGGGCCTTCACAAGTTAAGGTCTCTGAAATACTTGAAGGTCATAGAGTGCACATCATTGGGAAGGTTTATTGGTGCATCTGGTACAAATATTCCAGCAAATTGCTTTATCAATATAGAGGGGATTACAATGAAGCGTTATGGAGAGGAGATTCTTCCGGATGCATCTAAAAAGGTGCAAAATCCTCTTCATCAATATATGGTTGCCCTACGTGATTGCAAGGGTTGAAAATTGATTTATTCTTATTTCAGTTCGATGCTATAATTGGGTAAAATAACACAAATTTTAAATTGTTAAAAATATTCTGAAGTTCACATGGATGGAAATATATATTTTCTGATCCGACCATGGAAATTTATCAGAGATCATTAAATAATTTCAAATACACTAGTGTTCCTTCATCATGTTCTTTTTAATTTGAAATTTTATTTTTTATAAATTAAGGCTTTGTTTATTTCGTAGAAAATATCACAGAATGACTATATTTTCTGGTGTTCAGTCGAAATTTGAAAATGAAGTGAAAAATATTTTCTACTATTCAGTATATAATTTAATTTTCTGAGAAAAGTTACCAATTTAATTTTAATTTTATAGAATTTGAATTTTTAATTATTTATTTAAAATATTAAAAAAATTTCTTTTTCTTTTTCTTTTCCTCTCTCCTTCCTCCTCCTTCTTCGACCTCCTTCCTACACAACTTCCTCCTTCTTCCCTCTTCTTCTTGCTCTTTCCTCTACTACTGTGTGCCTCGGTGATGACTGACTACCTAGCGATTGACTAAGACACAAATCGGCAAGCTCAAGGCTTGGCTGATTTGCGAGGCATGGGCCTCGCCACCTCCTAATGACACTCAGGTGCCACTAATTATGAGTCACGGGTCTCGATGCCTCTTGGCAACACTCAGGTGTCGTCGATTTGGCGAGACCCGAGCCTCACGACCTCTATCAACTTTAAAGCGTCACCAATCTATGAGGCTTGAGACTCGCCGTCCTCTGGCAATGCTCAGGCTCACTAGTGGCTGGTATCCGGCCCAACGAGTGGCCAAAGAAGGAGGAAAAGAAGCAAAAAAGAAAGAAAATAAAAATAAAAATAAAAATAAATATTGATTTAAAAAAAATAAAAGGAAAAAGGTATTTGGTTAGATGAAATAAGGTGAAAGAAGATATGGAAAATGTTTCCTCTTTTTTTAAAGTCAAAAATATTTTCCCCTATTTTAGAATGCTTTTTTCCATTGATGAAAAATGATTTCCCTGACTAATTCATTTTCTGTGAAATAAATGTTAGAAAATTTGAAAAAAGTCTCTTTGAAAGTTACATGAAACGAATGAAGCCTAAATAACTATAGTACCGCTGTGATAATGTTTAGTAATCATTGCCCTCTCGAAGTTTGGCACTATTACGCAATAGCCTGCAAATTTTAAAAATTTATAGATTACCTCCCAATCTTCACCCCACTCAAAAAAAAATAAAAATTATTTAGGTTGCATTTATTTTTTTTTCTCAATCTGCATAGCCGTAAAATGCTACTTAAAATAGGCTGACTCATTTTTCTTGACCGAATTTTCTTAATGAATAACCATACATTGTTATCTATTTTATTAACTTCCTAAAATAAATCATGTGGCAGATGTTACTCTTTTCAAAATGAGTTTGTGCATTCTCATTTACCATTTAACAGCCACACAAACAGAAGATATGATAGCCTATAAAAAAGAAAAGTCTGGAGAGTAATCTGTAACTTGTCAAAGTATGCACACTGCTTTGCATTGGGGAAAAACTTTAGGTGGGTAATATGATTTTTAAAGTACGGAGCTATTGTGCGAGGGAGCCGAAGTTCAAAGGGGGTTTCGAGCAATTACCCTAATGTTTGACATGAGGCTGACTATAGGGATTAAACTTCAGATAATCATTTGATAAGTAAGGACTTAGTGGACTTAGTTTAATTTGAGACTTCCATAAAATATCTTTACCCATTGCTTTCAGTAAAAGATGACATAATATCTTTTGTTAAGTATTCCAAGGCCTTCAAAGAGCTATAAGTGGTTACTTAAGTACTTTTTTAGAAAGAAAGTTCTTCATAAACTGTAAAAATGTTTGTGGAATACGCATTTTTGTATTTTGCTAGTATCTAAATGAAAGTATGCGGAAAATGAAAATGGGTGGAATATGAATATGCATTGTTGTGCTAGTGAAGGAAGTATTAAAAGTAATATAAAGTCTTGTATATTAGAGGAAGCTTTGCTTCCTTTTTTAGCCAAATATCCTCCTTTAAATCACTTATTATCTCTACTTTCTCCTTTCGTGTTGGATGTTTTCAGGTCCTAAAGCAAAATCTAACCTCCCTTTTTTGAGGTCCGATTTTCTGTTGTACTGTAATTACTTACGTTGCGTTTCTTTTTTCCTACTTTAGCCACTTATCTCTAGTTTCCTTTCTGGTGTTCGATAGATATTGCCAGTAAACTCATTTAATCATTCTTTAAATGTTAATTCATAAAAATTGCTTTCATAGACAAATATTAGATAATATATTACAAATTATAGATTTTGAAAGCATCGTATGATGTCGTTGTCTACTATTTTTTCCTTATTTTGCAACAGGCATAATCAATGGACAAATTTAGTACCGTACATAGAGTAATAGTAATCATGGATTACTTGATTCTATTATTGTGTTAACGAGCTGTGAAGAAATTAATGTCAAATGATTTGATCATAGCCATAAAAGAGGGAAGAGAACAAGAAATCATTAGATTCTACCACGTGGCACCACATAGAGAATTAATGATGAACAAGGCTAATTTATGGTATATATGTTCGTTGTGTTGGCCTCTCGAGCAGAAATAATTAGAACATTTGTTTTGCCTCTTTCTTTAATAATTCTGTTATAATGTTTACGCAATTTAATTCATAGCTAATCTACATAATTACAAATTAAGCAATAACCGTATTACACATTTATTTTTTGTTTCGCCTGTGCTTGCATATGGAGTGGACTTGACTAGCTGGCTATGCGTTTTTTGTACTGTGGCAGATTGACACCTTGCGAGATTCACGTCTTTTTCATAGTACATGATTGTTTCAATGTAAATTTAATCACGCATTACTTGAAAAAACAGTCATATATTATGTCAGGATGTGACTTTTGTACAAACGAACACATTATCTCAATAAAAGGAGCATCTTATGACCAAAAGAGACACTAATTAATTTTGAAGTATATGACTTTAGATTAAAAAAGAATACAACTACATACAGACTTTTGATTTAAAACACACGTGTGTCCCATGGTTATGGATCTTTCATTCGAAAAGTAGAAAATAGAACTTTTTTTTTGTCCCAAAATGCAAAACATTGGAAGCTATATTAGGACGAGTAAATAAATAATTAACATTTAAAGAGAGTAGTATATTTGATTTAATCTGAAAGAATAACAATCTGTGTACTTGGCTCATATTGGTTAATTTTGGACATGTGAACGTCCTTCTTGACCATTGATCTCTTGGCCAATCAACCGATCAGTTTAATTAAAAGCAAATTAGGCCAAATTAATAGAAAAGGACAAATCTAGATCGAAGTATCATTCCTCTGATGTTGACTAAGAGGAATAGCTAGAATTTCTGCTTCAATTCCACCCTCTATAATGTGTCGCACCTTATCTTGACACCATTCCTTCGTAGCCTGATTAATTAACTCAGTAACATACTCAGGATCATCTTCCTTAATAGGTCCACACAAAAGGCCCTCCTTGCTTAATTAACTCAGTAACAGATGCTGGATCATCTTCCTTAATAGATCCATACGAAAAGGCCCTCCTGAAGAAAACTGTCTGCTTTAATTCAAATCTGCTCTTCATTCCCAACCCTCCACCTGACAAAGAGACAAGTGAAATATCTGCCTTAGTAAACTTTCAATGTGCTGAAGATGCCCAATGCCCCTTTTGCTGCGTGCCAAAAGTCTGTATGAGGAAAATAGATTCCTTCTAAGATCTTTCTGCAACCTTCAAATCAGAATTGAATGCAAGAGTGAAGCGTTTACTTGGTCGTCAAGTCTTTGTGCCATGATGGAAATGCACGCAATTTAGGAAATAATAAATTGCACAGCAACGCTTTTTCAATTTCTATCGATAAGCTTGTCTGTTTCCTGTCTGCAATTGCTTAATTCCTTTTTTGGGTTTAATAAGAATGTACATGACCATGAATATGAGCATGTCCTAATGTACAAATACAACATGTTCGTGCAGCCTCCGTTGAGAAAGGTGGTTTGGAAGCTCGGTCTCCACTGCGCGGGATGCATTCACAAGATTTACAAGTGGGTGGCAGAAATAACAGAAATGGAAGGTGATCTATTTTATCATTAATTTACGTGATGATTGTTATGTTGTATGGATTCTCATGATTATACCCAATTTCTTCGTTTTTCTGCGCAGGAGTTCTCAGCGTGGTCTTCGACCATGGCAGGGGTACGCTCACGGTGATAGGGGCCGAGGACGCTGAGGTACCGGCCGAGATATCGAGGGAAAAGATGACGAGGGCGGATGAAGTTGTCCCACCAAAGAAAGAAAAAGAGGGCAGCAAGGCCAGGGAGAAGGACGGCGGAGGGAAGGACAAGAACGGCGGCGACTGCAACCCGGAAGCAGAGAGCAGTGGCGGATGGAGGGAAGTGGAAGGCCAGAGGATGGAGGACTATCAGGGGGAATGCGGGTACGGTGGGTGTGTGTACGGAAAGGCAATGGACTTGGATGCACCCATACTGTTCAGTGATTAGAACCCAAATGCTTGCTCTGTAATGTGATGTGAGCAAAAGAATTAGTGTAAATAAGATGGATGCACCTCACCTCCGTAGCTTTATCCCCCTTTTTTGTACCTTCTTTTCTCTATTTCTCTTGCAAAGTCCACGTCTTTCCTTCTTGTTTTTTGAAAACTCCTCAAAGCCCTCTCTGTCATGAATGCGGTTTTGGGTTCTTGAGCCTCCTGATTCACATGCCAAACCCTTCAATCCCAAGGAATTTGTTTGTTTTTCTTTCTAGAAATCTATCTTCATGCTCATCACCCTTTTCTTGATGTTTCGAGACCCATGTCTCCAATTCTCAGTGAAATCCTTCTCTGTGGGTGTATAATTTCCTCTTCATTCAGGTGCAGGTTCAACCCTTTCCAGTCGTCTTCCTCTACTGGCCCTACTATGTCTAATGATTCAAACCTCAATTCCTGCTGTTACACGTAGTCGTTGTAGCTACACTATCTGTATAAATCTGAAGCTATATATTATCTGGGGTGTTGATCTAATTTCATATTCTCCCCACTTAATTGCTCTGAAGAAGACAGAACTTTCTGCCCAAGCACAAGAATTCACAAAACTCTGTAGTTAACATTTGACCACTGAATCCTATGGGCATCTGGAGCTAGTTTGTCCTAATGTAAAAATTCTGGGTATTGCTGGGTATCTAGATTATGTCAACGTGACAGATATGTCTTCGCTGGTTGATACGGCCCTCTGCTCCAGCGGATATATTGGATATCTGTATGGAGAAAATCGTGAGTTCAGGCTGCTTCTGGAAAAGCTCAGCTAGAGTCCTTATTTTATGCCATGCAAGTGGCGCATACTGGTATGGTTTCTCTCCTCTTGCTCTGACCTAATTTTTCTTGCTCTCGGTACTTTTGAATGATTTCGGTGCTGATCCTTCAGGTAAGGAGTTTAACTATTTGTTTCATAGGATATTCTCACATTTCAACTGTCCTGAAATTTGTGGAATCGAAGTTGGGTGAACTGATTTTGAACGGGTCTCATTCCAAATGGCCAGTGGCTGTGCTGTTCCTCTGCTTTGGCTTCTGTGCTGTGTTGCTTTTTTATGCTTCAGGTCGTGAAGTGATGTCCAGGATGAAGATTAAAAGAATATATTACTTAGGCCGGGTTCTTTTATTTATACACCTGAAATTTTTAGTGGCCTTCCTTGCATCTTTTCACCTATGAACTTTGAGCAAATGCAAACTATTATAGTCCACAACCCACTTAGTATCCGAAAACTACAGTTTATTAGGTGCCTGTCTTCCTTGCGTCCCTGTTTGTTTTCGATTTTAATGTGTTCTCTATCACTATTTTAAATGTGCATGTCCATGCTCTTGTGATTTGTCTTTCTAATATTCTATATAATCTGATGAATTTCCTGACGAGACTCTGAATTCAATGGTGTCATACTAATTCATTTCAGTCAGTCCATACATACACATGCTCTTGAGCATCCACAATGTATGTCCTGTACTAATTTTCATTTAAAGTCGGTTTAATTAATGCTTTTTAAATTAGGTATTGACTATGTGGGAGCTGACAAATCAGCCATGCCCATCTTTCTCCTGGAAACGTTTGACACTTCAAATGCATCTGAGAAAGCAGTACCTCCCTGGCATTTGTAGCTTGTTGAAGAACTCTCATTTTCTTGAGACACTCACTATCTATGTTTATCCTGGAAGAGATGATGATGCATCTGAGGTATAAATGCTTGAACTGTAAAATTTTATTGGAATTTTCAAATTTGGAAATGACGGAGATTGAAAAGTTGCTTTAAATTTCTAGTTTGCCAAAGGAGGGTGGAAGCTTGCACTTAAGTTCAATGGCTATAGTTACTGGAGTTCAGTGGACAGCACATTTCCCTGCCTCGAGCACCAGAGCACCAGCTTAAGCATGTTAAGATATATGGTTATGTACTAGAGCCTGATGTCATTGAGCTCATTGATTTTCTACTTAAGAATGCACAGGTCCTGGAGAAAATGGAGATTTCTACCGAGAAGACTCTGCAGTGAACAGGTAGCATGTACATGTTCTCCAGCCACGTTGGTTGTCCATCAAAGGATTATTGTGCATTGGAAGCGCTGCTAGAGTTTTCACAAAAGTTGTTGAGTTTCCCAAGGGCCTCAACACGTGCAGCAATACAGCTGGGTCAGATGCTAGTATCGGAATTGTGTTCACCCCTTTCTTTTGGACAACCCTTGATGTTTCTTTGTCAGGCATGTCTCACATCTGGTAGACTTTACAAAAGTAGTCGGCCTTTATGATGAATTCGCCCTTTTGCCTCAGGTCTACGAATTCACAACATCCACAACTCTGTACAAGCAGCTTTGTGAATATTTTGATGGTGGATATGCCCTTTTTTAAAATCTTAACAGCTTTTCTTTTCATATTGCAAATTGGTTGGCTAAAATTTTTGCAATATAGAGACAATCTATTGACACCAGTTAACGAGCCGTTCCTGAGTAGCCTTGCGGCTGTTGTTTCTCTCTTGTTTTTTCGTTTTAGAGGTTGCCATCTTTGTTGTTTCACTTTTCAGCTTTAGCTACCCTTTCTTTATTTTATAAGGAAGCCGATGCAGTTCAACATTCTCGAGTGCCACCCCCGAATGATTAGTATATCAACGTCAATATCAGTACAAACCGAAGCTACTGTGTACCATAAAATATTGAGTAGTGCAGTCTTCCAAGTCCGCATCTTTTCTTAATGTCTACCCGAAAATTGCTATTACATATGCTCCTCTTGCAAATTAACAGAATCATTTTGTCGCTTATTTGACTTGTGAGAGTTCTTTTTCTTTATAAATAATATGAGTGTCCAACTTTGTATCTTTACTTAAGGTAATTTGGTAATCGATCCCTTATATCCCTATACTATGAATTGCATGAAATCAGTCCAACTTTGTATCCACTTCATCCCCTCTTGAAACAGGTTGTTTCCAAGGAGACCTTTCATAGTAACATGTCTGTCCAGAATCGATCGGTATAAGCACTTCCTTCTCCGCAATTCCATGATGATAAGTGGTGCTTAGTATGAAATTTTACCAAGAGAACACTCCCACGTTGTTTTCTAGAAACCTAACATAAACAACGTCAGATTTGACCAAAGTCAGCACCTAATGAGATTTGATTTCTGAACCAAATAGAAAATTTAGACTTGATCAGGCTGTCTCGATTCACTTCAACATTCGAACCGAACCTTTCCCTGCTCAATCTATTGTGTCCGAGTCCGAGTTACTTGCTTCTTCACACTACTCCATCACCATCATGCTTTCCTAAAATTTGTGACGCTTCAACTGCCCCTGAGCAAGTGACACCACATTGGTATTTCCAGCTCGTACAAGAGCGCTTATTGTCTCGAGGCCCTCACTGTTTATGCTATCCTGGATCTCAAGGCACATTTATGTATGAATTTCCATTCAATCCATCGCAAGTGCTGGAGATGAAAGAACAGCTTGCATTCAAATTTCAGCTCGCTGAAACAGGCTGGATGCAGGCACATGACTTCGATGGTGAAAACTGGTGCCTCAAGCAATTGCTTAAGCATGCAACGATATAGGGATATGTTGTTGGGTTCATCTAGTTCTGAAAATGGTAATCTAAATTTCTTGGAGAAGATGGAGAAAATGGAGAAAATGGTAATCTAAATTTCTAAATAAGTAAAAAAAAAATGAAATACAATTAAGTTCTGAAAAGCTACAGAATCTTTTCAAAAAATTTAAATAAAAAATTAATGACGGTTTCTGCCCTTTTTTCCCATGTGTTACTCAATCATCCCTGTTACCGATTGTTTTTTACCTTTCTCACTCCTCTTTGATTTCCCCAAACCAGTGACAATTCACATTTGAAGAATTTGAGCACTCCACCCTGTGCCAGGCTGGAACTTAAAACGTTTGATATGTGGGAGGCGAATCATACATGCTCCCGGCACACGACGTCACTTGGCTTGTTTCTTGTTGCAGTCTAGGTGTTTGTAAAATTGTCCTCACTGGGTTCAAACTTCCAACCCCGTTTACAATTTATTTCTATTTAGCCCCGAATTTCTCTATCGGATCCATTTCTCGATTGCTGCTGTGGTTTTTTTATCACATTATAGCGGTGTACAACGCATGAACTCTTTTTTATGTATCCTCTGACATCATTTTTTCTGATTATGTGTGTAATTCGCAGAGCGTGTCCTGGAGTAGATCAACTATGGAGGGCAATTATGTTGTGGTGGAAAGAAGCAATGCGAAAAGTCAGAAGGATCCTAAAGATGTTAGAAATGACGTAATCAGTAGTTTGCCAGACTTGGTACCGGTGTACATACATTCCTTCTACCCATGAAGTACGCCTTAAGGACAGTGATGGTCCCGCAATTCCATTGCCTCTGGACTTTTGCCCAACTTATCTTTTGATCAGTGTATTTTCCATAACGGTGAAGAGGGGATGATGCATGAGCATGATATGAAGTTGTTAAATTCATCATGTATTGACCCTGCATGAGATGGACGTCTATTTGAAGTGCGCTAGGGATGAGGTTGTCCGGGATGATCCTGAATTCGAGCACCTTGTTACAAAAGAGAGGAGAATGCCAAACAAAATCAATACATGGAGTTGCTTTGCAGTGAGGAAAAAGGATAAGTTCCTCGATGTGGACTTCCTAGGTTGCTGCATTTCTGTTATTCCTCACAGGTTGCCTAGTCTTGTTCTCAGGTTTAGGTATTTAGTAGAGCTGAAAGCTAACTGCGTGTGACGTCAAAAACACTTGGACCGACTCAATTGAAATCGCTTAGAAAGTCGAGTTAACACGTGTGATGGTTTAGAGAAGCTTAATCTTGCTTCCTCGGATGCGAACAAATGAATATGAGATCGGCTCTCTTGAATTATTTCGTAATGTTCTAAATGTAGAGTTTAATTTGTTGAAGATAAGGAAGAAACTGTACAATCTAGATCTTCCTTCACTAACACGCTCTTAAGGCATGTTCAGTATCATCTGGGGTGTTGATCTAATTCCAATTCTCCCCAATTAATTGCTCTGAAAAAGAGAGGATTCTCTGCACAAAGCACAAGAATTTCACTAAACTCCGTAGTTTGTATCTGCATAGAAGGACATCTCCTAGTGGGACATCTTCAGGATCATCCCTGGTTCAGAACTCGGCCTCCGCGGAAGACTCGCAGGTCGTGATGGACCAAAGGAAGAGGAAGAGGTTTGATCTATAACCACTAGTCCGGGTGAGGAAGCAGAAGCACCTGGACAATGTGCCGGATCAGGTCGCCCAGCTGAACAAGTAGAAAACTCCAGATCGGGACCAACGTCGACATCACCTCACAGACACAGCATTACCTGAGCATTCAGGCTGAGAACTCTGTGCTGAGAGCCCAGGCGGGTGAGCTCGGCCACAGATTGGAGTCACCTACTGAAATCATCAAATCCTTGAATGCGAGCAATGAAGCTTTGGATTTGTGGTTGCCCACAACGCCAAGAAGCTGATGAAACGGAATCTCACCTCTCATCGCGCGAGGAGCTTGCCACGTCTCATTCTCGGGTTCGTAGTGACATTTGCTTTCATCTGATTTTAATTTTAGATTCCATTTATTTCATAAAAATAAATAATTTAAAAATTATTCTTTTAAAAATAAAAATTTATATTGTTTATAAAAATAAATGAATGATAAAAATAAAAATATTTTAACATATATAGTTATTGATAATATAAAAAATTATTATTCATTTCAAATCGTAAAAGTAATTGTTTTTATAATTTATTTTTATAGTTGTTAGCGTGAAAAGAACGCTCAATGACCGGTGGGGACATGGGATAGGACTACGAGCCATTGTAGGTAGGGGTGTCAACGGGTCGGGTCGGGTCGGGTCGGGTCTTGATGTTACCCGACCCAACCCGAACAATAAGGGTCAGGTCATTTGACCCAAACCGAACCAACCCGAAATGTATAAAACATGAAGAAAAAAAAAACGGGTCGGGTCGGGTCGGGTCGGGTTTCGAGTTTTTTATTAAAAAATATTACAAAGGGAATTCAAAATGTTCTTACATGACGCCACGATACCTCGTCCAACCCGTCCGTGAACTGTGATGCCGCGAAGCCTCGTCCAACCCGTCCATGAACATCTTCGTAAACAGATAATTTTTTAACAAAAAATATGTTCTTACGTGACGTCGCGAGGCCTCGTCCAACCAGTCCGTAAATATCTCTACAAAGAGATAATTTTTTAATAAAAAATATGACAAAAGGAATTCGAAATGCTTTTACGTGATGCCGCGAGGTCTCATCTAACTTGTTCGTGAACATTTCCACAGACAGATAATACTCTCTCCTCTAAAGTTCTGCGTCGGTCGTGAAAAAGAAGAAAATCATATGAAAGATGGGGAGAGGGAGAGAGATTGATAGGGGCTGACGACGACGAACCCGTGATATGAGACTGAGATGAGACGTGTTGGATGAGTTGCAAATAGAAAGAGTTGTAGAGGAGTTAGCTTGGGTGGGTGTGTTTGGGTTGAAGCCTTTAATATGTTTGGGTCGGAACATTATTCCAACCCTAACTTGACCCAAAACATGTATTCCATTTGTGTTTATAATTGTTACCCAAACAATATTAAGACCCGAAACATGTACCATACTTATTTCGTATTCGAGTCGTGTTCGGGTCATGTTCGGGTTGGGTTGGATGAGTTTTTTTGACACCCCTAATTGTAGGGATGGACGATCAAAGACAAAGTTGTTCTGCTCCAAAGAATCTCACAAAAGAGAGGCGAATTACACCCAAAATTAGCATTATTCGTGAGTAAATTTTATTTACAGTGATCCCCCCTTACTCTAATTCTCCAATCATGCGATTTTTCAATGCTTTTGACATTTTTTTTCCAATTTAATTCACTTTCGTCAATTTGTGTATGGAGCTTCATACTTGCTCAATTCATTTGCCTTGGGCTAACCAAACACCTAGTTACGGTCTAATTAGGCGCTGCATCTATTTGATCACAAACTGGACTATAAAGTTATTTGTTTGTTCACCGTCATTTCGTTTGTTCTTCATGCATTTGCTTTTTTGGCACCTTAGGGCGCGAATGATAACATTTCTGTTCCAGAAATCATTTCTGGAACAGAAATAGATTTTTCTATTTCTATTTCTGGATGAGTTTCTGAGCAAAAAAACACGTTTGATAACAACAACAAATTTCTATTCTTGGAAGAGAAATTCGTTTGATAACCAAAAAAAATTTACCGCATCTAAGTAGTATGATAATAGGAGGAGCGGGGATTGGCGGCGGCAACCGGCGACCGGCGTCCGGTGCCCGGCGCCGGGCGCCGGGCGCCGGACGCCGGACGCCGGTCGCCGATCACCATGCACTGGGCGTCGGTCGGCGGTCGGCGGTCGTCGTGTGCCAGGTGCCGCCGGTCGCCGGCCACGGACGACGATCGGGACGACGACTGGATGGCGACGGATGATGGGCGGCGGCAGCGGCCGGCGACCGGCAGCGGCCGAGGGCCGGCGATGGGCAGGGGTGGTGGTGGTGGTGGTGGTGGTGAGCGACGGACGAAAAAAAATTTCTTCAAGTGAGAAGTAAGAAAGAGAGAAACAATTTCTAATTTCTATTTCTGGAATAGAAATCAAAAAAATTTTGTTTCTGATTTCTGTTCCAAATCTATTTCTGGAATAGAAATTTGTTCCAGAAATAGAAATGAGAAATTTTTTACCAAACAGATTTCTATTCCAGAAACAGAAATAGAATGGTTATCATGCGCGCCCTTAAATTCTAGTATTCATCTTAACATTTACTTCGAATTTCAAGCCTAGTAATTTCCTGTCAAAATCAAAATCAAACTTCTGGCGGAAGATATCTCACTTCCCGAGTAAATTCGCATTTTTGGCGAAACAGAAAGTATTGTCATTTTTTATTAATAGAATATTTAAATGTCAAATCATACCTTCATCTTTGTTTGAGTTTTTAAAATAGTTATCCATAGTTCCACCATATCTTACACTTACCTAGGAATGTGGACTCTCTCTTAAGGGATTTTAACCCTCAATTTGATTTTCATGAAAAATTTTCGATATACATTTAGTTTCTATGAAAACATGGTTTGGGTTAGCCTGATCAAACACGATTCAGTATATGCCTCAATGCACGTAATGTGTTGTTGTCTCTAACATATGCTGGAAGTCGCATTTTTTAGTATAGACAAACCAACCCCGATTAAAATTGCCACTGCTAAATCCGATCCAAGCTCTACCTCCTGCGTAGTTCCCTCTCTACCCGTTTGGTAGTTTCCCCAAAAACCCTAACCATGGCTCCCCCGTTCTCGGCTGGCTTGCCTTCACAAGGAAGATGATCCCGAGCATCTTGCCCTTCACCCTTTTCCCCTACCACAGAACCCACCAATCCTTGGCCCTACCCACCTCTCGCACTGCTCCGCCCTTGCTCCTCTCGCACTGCTCCGCCCCTGCTCCTCGTTACACATTGAGACGGCCGCACTCACCTCCCACCCACATTGCGAGGTGGCGCCCTTATTTGACCTCCCTTGAAGTTGGGTCCGCCTGATAACCTCCCCCCCCCCCCCCCCCCCCCCCCCCCCCCCCCCC
>CM026412.1:33900186-33938609 GCA_014858505.1 Corymbia citriodora subsp. variegata | reverse complement strand
GGTCCTATTATTGCAGGATGTTGAGAGGAGGGGCCCATGCAGCAAAGCAGCCACTTTGGGACAGGGACCGAACACCTCTACAGCAGAGCCTCCTGGTGAGCAGCTACTCCCAGCCCAACCTCGAAGGGCAGGGAAGGAGATTCTTCTCCTCCCAGCACCTCCCTCACCCCAGGCCCATGCTGTCCAATTAAACAAGAAGGAATGTAAGGGCCCAAAAACCAACCCCGATTGTTCAAGTGCTTCAGGGGCGTCTCTCCTCCCAGTGCATTCACAGGTTTGGAGCATTTGCTTCATTTGTTCTTGTTTTCCCGATGAGATTTGCTGATCTTGTTCCCGACCAATGGAAAATTCGAGTGAACTTCTGAACTGCACATGGTGGATTAGGTCTGAAATGTCTGTTACTGCGTCCAGTGTGTCGTATGATGCTTTAATAGGGAAGGCTGGCGATTGATTGACTGAAGCATATTAATGCTGCGGTTGATTCTGTTTTGGCTAGTCCGTGCTCTCTTAGTGACACTTGTTATTATTTGATTAGAATAGGCCATGAGAGAGAGAGAGAGAGAGAGAGAGAGGAAGAGATTTAGAAGGAAATGGCAGGAGGGAAGCTCCATACATGGAAGGCTCTACATTGAGGGCTTTCAGGTCAGGATCTTCGAAGAATCAACTAAGGCTGCCGATGAGGAAGGTCGGTTTATTTGAGTTATAACCAGCTTTCCATTGCTATAGGACTCAAGCTCCACATTTAGTGCTTGTCCTGGCGAATCCTGATTGAGTTTTCATTTGTAACTTCTCAGCTTGGTTCAACAACAGTTAAGAGTACGCAAGTCCAGCCAATGGCGAGGGGTGCATATTTCTCCAGTGGTGTTCTACGGGTCTCCAAATGGGGCGCCTCCAAAAAGACCATCTAGTTTGCTGTGATTGCTGAATGAGATACAGGTTGATCTCGCTGCACAGTGTTCATCAAAGCTAAGGTCCTCATATGTTTTACATATTCCCTGCGCATGCACTTTGCTTCCATTTCAGTGACTTTTCCTTTAAGATATCAGGCTTTGTATCTTCCTTGCTTTTCCATGAAAAATGTCACAAATTTCCTGGACAACCTGCATGTGAGATGGAATGTTCATATGTCCTGCTTTCTTCTTCTTCTTCTTCTTCTTCTTCTTCTTATTAAATAAAGTGCTCATGCCTTGAGGATCGTGCTTTAACGCCTGTACTGCGTTTGCATTTTGATTGTCAAATAACAAGTTTCCTTTTCCTTTCAACCTTAGGAATGAAACATGGACCACACTCCCAAGGCAAGAGGAAGCAATAAAGTTTGCTAAGGGTCATCCTCAGGTTTATGTGTTTATTTACCGAGACCATTGCATTGGCCGGAGAAGATTTCTTGTATCTTCTTACCAGGAGGTCTGGAAGAGGTGGGCATCTTTTATTTGCTTTATCAGGGTGCCCGTTGTTTGGTAACGGTGTTTTATGTAACTCTGTATTGCAATATTCTTTTCAATTAGGTAAAACAATATGAATCCAATGTTATGCCCCCATTATGAAGTAATTCAGGAGGTGAGAACCTCTTTGCTTTCATGTTCATTTGCATGCTATGAGTTGATTTGCACGGCATAGAATTGACTTTAGAAAGAAAGCATCTCTCCACGTGATGTCAATTAATAGTCTCATGGGCATGGTTTACGATTTTCTCCTGGA
This sequence comes from Corymbia citriodora subsp. variegata, assembly GCA_014858505.1. Lineage (NCBI taxonomy): Eukaryota > Viridiplantae > Streptophyta > Magnoliopsida > Myrtales > Myrtaceae > Corymbia > Corymbia citriodora. The sequence goes on along the minus strand of CM026412.1, from coordinate 33,936,911 downwards.
TAAGTTTTTCTGTCAGAGTCGATTTCAATTTTCAACTTTTGCTTCTAGCTCTTGATTGTTTGTAAGAGTCAAGCAATAAAATGAATCAAAAGCCATAAGTAGAAGTAGGAGGTGACAAGGACAAGGTGACGAAATGAGTGTTGTAAATAATGTAATGTAGTGCACAATAGCGGTAGTACTTGAAAGAAGCATTGGTTACATTAACTTGAACTTCTAACTCATAATAGAACAGTACTTGCTCTTCGTTTGGATTTTCAAAATCTAAGTTTGGCTCTACCATGAACAAATTATTTGCCAGGGTCTCTTCCTTGTCACTTATACTTTGATTTGGAGTTCCATAAGAGGGAAAATGCTGAGTAAAAGATTAGTAAAACAACAAAAGGAGTCCTAAATCTGCTCATTAAAACACTAGGAATATCTCATGTTAAACCTTTTTCTGCCGTTGTATGTCTTAAATCTTTTCATGGAACGTAACAAGTTTGCTGCGATGTCAAAAACAGCACTGCTTGAATGCAGAAAAATTTTCTGTTCATTTGATTTTCAAGGATACCAAAGACTGCTTTTAAGGACAACTCCCATATGGGTAGTTATTTCAGAATTATGCTCTAATAGAAGCTTTAGTTATTGTGTGGAAGAGACCATTGCAAATTCATTAATTCTGTGTAGATATTGGTATTGTGCTTTTCAAGTTAGCGACCTGTTTTGAGATAGTTTATCCATCTCTCAAGACTTAATGGATATCTTTAACACTGGCATATACAGCCATTATCACAACTTTACTGAACTATTGGAACCGCGTGTGCATGCACACCTTTTTGGAGAAATATAGCATTGCAATGTAACCATGATGTTCCGTGACAAATTGACAGGTGTGTTCGTGAATTTCTAGCGCAAAGGAGCCGGGCTGAAAGTATGAAGATTTGTTTGGCATGAAAGATTCCCACCTCATCAACAGGTCAAATATTTGAGACACTGCTGTCTATTCTAGGAATCGATGCTTTCCTTAACTTTATCATCCAAGGCAGGCAAGAGTTCTGTCCTTCTGCCGACTGGGCATTTCAAATGCAAAGACAGGGTACGTCACTCCTTGTCATTGAGGTCTAGAGACTTATGGGTGTGATGAACTGTTCCCGGTTTGCTCAAAATGTTCCTCAAAGTTGCCAACAAAGGACTTTTTTTTATGCCGCTGTATTTTCTGAGAAGGTTACATTAAGACATGAGAAAATTTGCATATGCACACGGAGAAGAGAATTTACTGTGATTGTGTTTGAAACAGTAGTATCTCTCTTTTCCAATTGCTCTTTAAAGGTCCATCGGCTCATTGACATTCAAATGCGCTTACCCTCTCCTGACAGCGTGAGGAAGACATGTCCATGGCTTCTTTGATCTGCAATATGGATTTTGATTGTGAGAAGCTCCTAGTCTGCAAATTGGAGTTAGATTGTCCTAAGACACTTCAGTTCGATACAGACGTAGTTACAAATTTAATTCAGTTCTTGTATGGGGTCCCTTCATCAACTATATGCATATGATTTGCTGCACTTCTGTTGTCTGCATAAATATTAATGGTCTTCAGTGATTGGAGCTAAGATCAGGAAACATCTTAGCAACAGGGACTAGTGTGCTAGAACTCTGGTGGCCTCTCATGCGATGGACTTTTTCTCCCCTGCGCAGGTTTATTGTGATTTGAAAAAAAAAAAAAAACTGTTCAACTCTTTCACTAGTGATATTTCGGTGAATTGCTTCATTGGAAAGTCGCCTTGTCCAATGTTGGACTGGTTCATAGAATCAGTGACCTCAATACGGAACCGTATCAGGTGATTGCTGTCGTTTTACTTTCAGATAAGCAGAGGGACGAGTCATTTCAATTGCTACATACATAGTTCATAGAATACTACCTGAGACTGCGTAGGATATTAAAGTCGCTAACTTTTTTCCAAGGAAGACAGTTGAGTTATATCTAGCTTTCCTGTAGTGGCAGACCTGAAAGAATTTTAATGGGACTGACATGTCCTATTTGAAAGGAAGTTATTGATTGGCACTTTCTCCTTTTATGCATAACGCGCCAAGAAAATGATACTGGTTTTTAGGGCTATCATTTCTTCTCCTTTGCTCCTTTAATGCTGATGAATCTGTAACAATATAGGTAAAATTGGAAGCTGGTACTGGTTCTCAGAGCATGATCCTATGGTTTTTTTTAGTCTGATCGGTTCTGTCACTTGGAGCTAAGCACACCAAGGGATTAACTGGACATGTTCTAAACCAATTTCAAAAGGAGACGGGCGAAGATGATCTTCTGATCGGTTCGCTCACACGAAGAGAGAGAGAGAGTGGAAGACAAAAGCGGTGTTCTGCCCTTCCGTCGCATGCGAAATCCCGACAGAGGGCTAAAGTCCGATGCTATCCGAAGGAGGCACGGAAGGGACAGAAAGAGACAGAGACAGAGAGAGGTTGACGCGTTGGTGAGGGAGGGCGTTGATTGGCAGACGTCGAAAGAGGGGCGTTATCTTCATCTCTTCGTGCCGTGATCTCATTCGGAGCGCCTCACTTCGCGGTCACACCATCGTCACGTCGCATCGAGAGATGCATCGGACGTGGCCGGAATGCACGGTACCGAGAGCTCATTGGCTCGCGCTCGCGCCCGCGGCTTTCGGCTTCGAGCGGCCAATAGCTGGTCCGACAGTGCGCGATGTCGAAGGGCTCGGAACGAGGAGAGAGGAGGCCTTGCCTTTTGGTGATGAAAAAAGGGGCTATCGAGTTGGACAGCTCGCGAGAAGCCTGGCATCTTCGAACTTCGATTGAAATGACAGGTGTTCGGAGTCCGACTTTGTTTTTGGGAAGAAATTGGGAGTACAACTTTTGATGCCAAACCTTGGGAAGCAAACTAAAATATCCCCTGGTCATTGAATTTTAACGAAATTTTAGTCAACTCGAAACTTTATGAAATTTTAGTCTCATGGGCATGGTTTACGATTTTCTCCTTGATAAATTTTTCTGTCAGAGTCGATTTCAATTTTCAACTTTTGCTTCTAGCTCTTGATTGTTTGTAAGAGTCATGCAATAAAATGAATCAAAAGCCATAAGTAGAAGTAGGAGGTGACAAGGACAAGGTGGCGAAATGAGTGTTGTAAATAATGTAATTTAGTGCACAATAGCGGTAGTACTTGAAAGAAGCATTGGTTACATTAACTTGAACTTCTAACTCATAATGGAACAGTACTTGCTCTTCATTTGGATTTTCAAAATCTAAGTTTGGCTCTACCATGAACAAATTATTTGCCAGGGTCTCTTCCTTGTCACTTATACTTTGATTTGGAGTTCCATAAGAGGGAAAATGCTGAGTAAAAGATTAGTAAAACAACAAAAGGAGTCCTAAATCTGCTCATTAAAACACTAGGAATATCTCATGTTAAACCTTTTTCTACCGTTGTATGTCTTAAATCTTTTCATGGAACATAACAAGTTTGCTGCTACGTCAAAAACAGCACTGCTTGAATGCAGAAAAATTTTCTGTTCATTTGATTTTCAAGGATACCGAAGACTGCTTTTAAGGACAACTCCCATATGGGTATTTATTTCAGAATTATGCTCAAATAGAAGCTTTAGTTATTGTGTGGACGAGACCATTGCAAATTCATTAATTCTGTGTAGATATTGGTATTGTGCTTTTCAAGTTAGCGACCTGTTTTGAGATAGTTTATCCATCTCTCAAGACTTAATGGATATCTTTAACACTGACATATACAGCCATTATCACAACTTTACTGAACTATTGGAACTGCGTGTGCGTGCACACCTTTTTGGAGAAATATAGCATTGCAATGTAACCATGATGTTCCGTGACAAATTGACAGGTGTGTTCGTGAATTTCTAGCGCAAAGGAGCCGGGCTGAAAGTATGAAGAGTTGTTTGGCAAGAAAGATTCCCACCCCATCAACAGGTCAAATATTTGTGACACTGCCGTCTATTCAAGGAATCGATGCTTTTATCATCCAAGGCAGGCAAGAGTTCTGTCCTTCTGCGGACTGGGCATTTCAAATGCAAAGACATGGTACGTCACTCCTTGTCATTGAGGTCTAGAGACTTATGGGGCATCTTTGGGACATGGGTGTGATGAACTGTTCCCAGTTCGCTCAAAATGTACCTCAAAGTTGCCAACAAAGGGTTTTTTTTTTTTTATGCCGCTGTATTTTCTGAGAAGGTTACATTAAGACTTGAGAAAATTTGCATATGCACACAGAGAAGAGAATTTATTGTGATTGTGTTTGAAACAGTAGTATCTCTCTTTTCCAATTGCTCTTTAAAGTTCCATCGGCTCATTGACATTCAAATGCGCTTACCCTCTCCTGACAGCGTGAGGAAGACATTGTTGGAGAAAGGATTTGTGTTGATCCTTGATCATTCCCTAGCTAGATTCCAATTCATTGATTGATACAGGGGATTGTAGATTTAGAATAATTTAGGAAAATTAATATTGTGTACAATTTCCTTATTCTACATTTCTTGTACTATATAAGTAGACATATACTTGTACATTGAGAATAGAGCGACAGAATATATGAAATTACATTCTTCATCCCTGTTTTGTGTCAGACATGTCCATGGCTTCTTTGATCTGCAATATGGATTTTGATTGTGAGAAGCTCCTAGTCTGCAAATTGGAGTTAGATTGTCCTAAGACACTTCAGTTAGATACAGACGTAATTACAAATTTAATTCAGTTCTTGTATGGGGCCCCTTCATCAACTATATGCATATGATTTGCTGCACTTCTGTTGTTTGCATATATATTAATGGTCTTGAGTGATTGGAGCTAAGATCAGGAAACATCTTAGCAACAGAGACTAGTGTGCTAGAACTCTCTGGTGGCCTCTCATGCGATGGACTTTTTTTCTCCCCTGCGCAGGTCTATTGTGATTTGGAAAAAAAAACTGTTCGACTCTTTCACTAGTGATATTTTGGTGAATTGCTTCATTGGAAAGTCACCTTTTCCAATGTTGGACTGGCTCATAGAATCTGTGGCCTCAATATGGAACTGCATCAGGTGATTGCTGTCGTTTTACTTTCAGATAAGCAGAGGGACGAGTCATTTCAATTGCTTCATTCATATTTCATAGAATACTACCTGAGACTACGTAGGATATTAAAGTCGCTACTTTTTTCCAAGGAAGACAGTTGAGTTATATCTAGCTTTCCTGTAGTGGCAGACCTGAAAGAATTTTAATGGGACTGACATGTCCTATTTGAAAGGAAGTTATTGATTGGCACTTTCTCCTTTTATGCATAACACGCCCAGAAAATGGGCATAAGAGTAGGAATGCCAAAAGTTGGCACAAAGGGACACTTAAGTGCCAAAAATTACAAAATGTACACTTAAGTGCCACTTTTTTAAAAAAATGGATCACTTAAGTGCCAAGTAGCCAGAACCCTGCCGGAAATGCAATTTGGCCGGAATTTTTTGCCATTGGCACTTAAGTGATCCCTTTTGCTCCGATTTTGGCACTTAAGTGTACATTTTGTAACTTTTGACACTTAAGTGTCCCTTTGTGCCAACTTTTGGCACTTCAGAGGTCCGCACCTCCCAGAAAATGATACTGGTTTTGTAGGGCTATCATTTCTTCTCCTTTGCTCCTTTAGTGCTGATGAATCCGTAACAATATAGGTAAAATTTGAAGCTGGTACTGATTCTCAGAGCATGATCCTATGGTTTATAGCATGTCAAGGAAAAGGTTCTGAGAACGGCTCATAGTTGCAATTATTTGGGAGGAAAGTCAATCCTGCTTAGCTCTTCTGCTTGCAGACTCGAACAAGGGTTAGCACTCTTTGTATAGAGGTAGAATATATTCTAACGGTAGCGACACACGTGCGGAACCATGACCGATTTCCTTCGTACGTATACCGTTAATTGTGATTCAGGTTTTCCCAGTACACAGGGCCCAATAGTCAAATGGGACACATGACAACTAAAACTATGGCCTAATAACAGGCTTTCGTAGATATAAGGACTGGTCACAACCGAATCAGGAAATCGTACCGCAATCCGACATTGAACAATAATAGGAGCGGCGAGATGAGTGACACGGTGGAAATGAGGATTACGTGAACTGCTAGTGAAAATTGCAAATTTGCATAAAGGCACGACATACTCAAAGCGCATAGAGATAAACTCTTCAATCTTATTCTCAAAGTTCAATGAGGCTTTGAAACTTTGTTTCTTCCCTGAAACCAGGCTCAAAGAATCTCTCTTATTCTTTTGAGAAAGATTCTCGCACTGACTTAGGCCATCGCAGGGTGCCTCAGAGGGGATTTTCAGCTCGCTATTGGTGTGAAATTGGATTGTAACTCAGTCTATTTGGCTCAGCTAATCCTGTGCATCACCAATTTATATTATTTGGATAGAAAAAAAAATATCGATAGATGATGTACTGCCATTGTAAAAATTAAATCTACCGTGAAAAAAAAGATGGAGTTTGTTGGATTTTATGTATTCTAGTTAACTAAGACAATACAATATAATAGATGTCTAATTTCTTATTTTCCTTCCCTCTATCAACTCTGCGAACACGCCAAACAAATATAGTTAATTGTTGCTGCGTATGAGATAATTTATCTATAGTGGGGTTGCCCATATCTTATCAAGCCAAAAAAGAAAAAAAAATGAGAAGTCTAAAAGATTTCATTTCAAATTTTGGCGTCAAATGTGGCAGTGCGCGCGGCCAGCATTGCTCTCAGGAAGAAGAAGAAGAAGAAGAAGACGAATTGAGAATAGAGTATGTGCAATGCCCGCGTGTGGATGGGCTGAAGTAATGGGTTTCGTGTGGATCTCGCTCAGATCCAGTGGCCCAATTGAGGCTAGCTGACAAATTATCTCCGTGAAACGCTAGCTTGTTGCTGGTCAATGCCACTTTCATTTATCGTCCTTGGAAAATTATTCTTCCATCACGTTATTGATGTTTGTACCCGTTCGTGAAATTTGTGGTTTACCTTTATCATTTCCTACGTCAATTTTTCCAAACCTAACCAATTTATGTGGGCGCATTTCTCTATTATTGGTGTACCTACTCCGCTTTTACATGGGGCTACTGACAATGATGGAGTAAATAACTCACAAAATCAAAACATTTAAAAATGTAACTCAATTAATATCAAGAGTCAATCAAATCAATACTTTAAAAGCTGAATTGTTGAATGATTACGTTGTTAAGAAGTGATTCGAGATTTACTCCTGATTCATGCATGGACATCTACAAATCTCATGTCTGTGTCGGTTTAGGTGCACATCACTCGTCGAGGAGGGGGCCGACTCCAAAACGTGTGAAGGACGAGGTGGACCCTCGGAAATAAATGAACAAAGAGGGGGTTTGCAAGTCATGCGCGTCATTTGCATTACATTGCTTGACCTTGACTTGTTCACGTTATGACCCACGGCCATTTAAATGTGTAATAAGAAATCAAAACAAACTCCCAAATATCATTAACTCAGGTTGCAATGAACGGGCAAAGCTTCTTACAAGAATAAACTTCCCCGTTAAAAAAAATGAAGAAGAAGAAAAGAAACAAATTCGGAGAACCAAAATAACGAAATCGGTCTTGCAAGAAAACAACTTATATGAGACCCATAGAGCAGCAACAACAACAACGGCATTATTGCGGAAAATAATTATTGAAAAAGTCACATACATATTTTTAGGATGCAATTTCAGTACTAAATATTTCAATTTGGTTAATTTAATATTAAATATTTTGAAGATTTGTTAATATAATCCATCCGGCCACTTTTTACCAGATTTCGCTGATGTAGACGCCAGCGTTCACATTGATAATTTTTGCAAATTTTAATTATTTTAAATATTTTTTATTATTTTCTTTTTCCTTTGCTTTTTTATTTTTTTTTATTTTTTTTTTCATTGTAACCACCGACTCTCATCAACTTTTAGGTGAGAGCCTGCAAGCCCTCACTCTGCCCTCGCTCGAAGTGACCCTCATTGGCCACATTGAAGAAAAAAGAAAAGAGAGAAAAGAAAAAAAAATACAAAATAAAAGAAAAAAATATTAAATAATAATAACAAAATAAAATAATAAAAAATTTATAAAAGTTGTCCACGTTAATACCAGTTGTCCTACATGACATGGCTAGTATTAATGTCAGTTATTTTCGATTAAAATTGGCCAGAATGACTTAATTGGTAAATTCAAAGCTTCATTAGAGATCTACGATGGCTGACTGAGTTAAAGATCAAATTATGCAATTGTCTTACAAATTTGCCTGAAGAAGTGGGGGCATTAGTGAAGCTTAAGTGCTTCTCATTGTTGGGATGTTCTGGTTTGAGAGAACTTCCGGAATCACTTGGGAATTTAACATCACTGATAGAGTTAGACTTATCATATACGGGCATTGCCAAACTTCCGAACTCCATTGAGGGACTAGTGAAACTTGAGTATCTTCTTCTGAAAGACACAAGGATAAGGGCACTTCCCAACTCTATTGAAAAGTTAAAATCATTACGCATATTGGGTTTATCAAAAGGCATGTCTATTCCTCAGGATCATCATGTTTGGCAATTACCTAGTGACATTGGCATGTTGGTAAATCTTGAAGAGCTGGATCTTTGTGGTCGTGATGAAATGAAAGGTGAAGTTCCCATTGAAATTGGACAATTATCATCATTAAGAGTCCTAAATTTAGAGGGCACGCATATTTGTGGAATTCCAAGGACAATTAACATGCTTCATCACCTCCAAACGCTCAATTTATTGCGATGTCATGAGATTCAAGAGTTATCGGAGCTTCCCACAAGTTTGACCTGTCTACTTCTTCAATCTGCATCATTGGTCTTGGTCCCTAATCTATCGAACCTAACTAATTTGGTTGAATTGCAACTAAGTGAAAACTTTAGTGATCCAGAGGAGTCAAAACTAATCACATTATGCAATTTAAGGTGGCTTGACAGGTTATCTGGACTGAAAAAGGTAAGAGTTAAATTTGCTTAACGTCCTTGCACCTCCAGAGTTGGCTTCTCTTTCTCATTTGGAAGAACTTGTTTTGAAACACCTAGACCTAAGACCCCTCTCACATCTTCTGTCCTCCAACTGGAGATTGAGAAATTTGTCGACTTTAGAGTTCTATAGGTGTGAAGTGGAAGATATTTCACTTGATAAACTTCCACAATTGGATAAATTAACTGTTGATGGTTGTAAACAGCTTCAAAGATTATCCTTTCCGTTGGAATTAATGAAGCTACGACAAGCGTGTGTATCACATTGCCCAGAGCTAGTTAAGATACAAGTTGTGAGTCTCTCAAAATCATTGGAATCCTTGACCATCGGTGGGTGCAAAGCTCTGAGAAGAATAGGTGGATTATCATACTTGAAGAACCTGGAGAAATTGAAAATAAAAAGGTGCAATTTACTCAATCATGTTGAGGGCCTAAACAAGTTAGTGTCTCTGCAATCTTTGGAGGTCACAGAGTGCGTGTCATTGAGAAGGTTGATTGATGCATCTTGCACAAATATACCAAATGATTGTCGTGTTGATATAAGGAGTTGTGGAGACTTTATCATATGGACATCTTTCTTTGAATACTTGAAGAGTTATAAAGAGGGGATTCTTCTGGATACATCAAACTGGGTATTACATCTTCTTCAGTAGAAGTGCATGAATGCACAGGTTTGCTAATTAATTTGTTATAATTCCAGTTTATTTACAGAAATTGTAAAAAGGTACATGTTGGTCTGAATTTATGTGGACGTAAATATTTATATCGATCTAGCGACAAAAATTCATACGAGATGACTTTAATATTTTCAAATACATTATTACAAGGAAGGAATAAAATTTAAAAGAAAGTCTTATGTGTTAGAGGATGCTTTGCTTTCTTTTTTGGCCAAATATCTTCCCTTCCTTACACAACTTATCTCTACTTCCAATTTTGGTGTTGGATATTTTCGGTTCCTAAAGCAATCTTCCCACCTCTTTTGGGGTTCCAATTTTTTGGTGTGCTTTTATTACTTGTGTCGTATATTATTTTCTATCTTAGTCACTTATCTCTACTTGCCTTTTTGGTGTTGGATAGTTTTGGTTTTTTAATATTGCCAGTAAACTCATATAATCATTCTTTAAATCTTAATTCATAAAAATTGCTTTCATAGATAAGCTATTAGATTATAGATTCAAATTATAGATTTCAGAAACATCAAATGATATCTTTGTGTATTTTTTAATATATTTTGCAATAGGCATAGTTAATGCACAAATTTGATAGTATACATATAATAATAGTAATTATGGACTATTTGGTTCATTATTGCATTAATGAGCTGTAGAGAAGTTAATATCAAATGATCCGATCATAGCTAAACGAAAGCTATATATTAAAAAAAAGGAAGTCCTTAGATTCTGCCACGTGTCACAAGAGAAGGATGATGATGGACAAGAGGCAGTTGATTTGCGTATATATGTTTAACATTACGATGATCCATCTCCTTTGAATTTATTGTTGGCCTCTGGAGTAAAAATAATTTGGATGTTTGTTCTGCCTGTACCTTTAACAACTCTATTAGAAAGCTCATGTAATTTAATTCAGAGCTCGTGTATCCACTTGCAGATTAAGCAATAAGTGGATTACACATTTGTTGCTGTTTTGCCAATGCATGCATATATAGTGGGCTTGACCTAAACGTTCAGAACTATATAAAAATATATCACAGAACTTTTGACATCAGAGTATCATCAAGACATGGATAGAAGAGGGATTGGAATCAAATAGAGCAATTAGTAAGAAGTGCATAGATGTGGTAGATTATACGTGGATAATTGTCCAAAAAGTCATAAACCTATTTTACAGCTCTCAATACTTTTCAATGTGGCATTTTAGATCTAAAATTTTTAACAATTTTCCAATTTAATCATAAACCTTTTGAATGCCAATGTAGTTCTTCCGACTAATTTTGGCTAGAAATTACTAACGTGATAGTTTAGTTAGCTCTTGCCGTCCTATATGGCACAACCGGCATTAACATGGACAATCTTTAAATTTTATAAATTATCTGAATTTTTTTCTTTTTTTTTCTTTCCATTCTCTTTTCTCTTTTTTCCATTTTTTCCTTCTATTGGTCACCAAGCCTTAGTGATGGCCGGTAGAGGTTGTCTAGATTTGGTAGGGGCATTTGGCCCTCACTGGTGACAAACAACCTCAGCAAGACATTGCTAAGTCCCAGCGACTAGTGGAGGGACATAGAAAAAATAAGAAAGAAAGAGGACAGAAAAGAAAATATATTATAAAGAAATAAATTCAGAAAATTGTTTATAAAAAGGTTGCAAAAATTATTTTTGTCAGCATTAGAAGTGCTGCATAAGAAGGCCAACGTCCACGTCAGTAATTTCCTGCTAGAATTACCTAAAAGGGCTAATTTGGTAAATTGTCAATTGATTTAAAGCTAAATCAATATAATTAAAAAGTTTGGGATTGAATTGGCTGACATACAATAAATTTATGAATGTTTGGACAATTTTTCCAATTTATGTGTATCAAAGCTAAATGTTATCACTATAATATTCAAAAAAGAATTTTTAATTTTTTTTCTATTGACCCTATTTTTGAGTAATTATATAGCACTACAACGAAAATATTCCACAAGTAACCTAGGTACCCTTGATTTGTGGCTAGAGCGAGAAAGTGAGTTGTTATAATCTTTCAAATCAAACGTGGAAAAAACTGCTACTTACCAGTTTTATTTACAATGGAGTTATAATATTTCTTCTAATTTCCCTTAAAAAAGGAATCTGTCATGAGATAGTATTCCAAAGTATTTAACTATCTAACTTATTTTATGTTTAATTTTAATTTACATCACATTCTTATTAAAAGTTCAAGCTTAGTTAATAATAGAAAAATCAAATAAGCATTCCCGACATTCCGCTGGACATCTGAGCTATCAATCCTATATCTATCTCTAACCAATGAATGATGTGTGTGCCGTACTGCATTTTGGGGAAATATGGAAAAAGATTTAATATATATCCCATACATAAATTGTTTGGCCCTCACATTGACTTGTTACATCACAGTTGGAAAACCCCTTCTCAATCAGATTCCACCTTGGAGTAAAAAAGTCCGGTGAGTGGTTTGAGTTTTCTGGTCGAATACAGAGGGAAAAAGTACATGTTACCCCCGATTCAGTGACGTATGAGGAATTGATTGGGGACGTGAAATGTTTCGACTTCCATATGGAAAGAATGTGGTACGAGACTCCTGGTGAAGACCACGAGCTGCTCATAGAGATCAAGAGTGATGAGCAAGTGAAGGCAACGGTGCAACTAGCGTCTGAAATAGGATTGGTTCATCTGTACGTCGAGGGAGAGGTAATATTTGAAATCGTTGTTCATTTTATATGTACATGTTTAAAATTTCTTTATATTGTTTCAATAAATTTTTCGATAAACTAATATTCAAATGTTTCACAGTAAGTCAATTTTGCAAAATCTTTTAAATGTTGGCTTTTTACATACCCTCGATGCATGCATTTTCGCTAGTATTAGAAATAAAATGACTTATTGAAACAAGAGATCTATAGAAAGAAAGAAATTTTAAAAGATTGTGGCCCATCCAAAAGTTCAAAGAACATTTTAAAAATAAACTTCCGAAAAATTGGTCTTTTTAAGTATCAAATCAGTAAGTTTTAAAAATTTTAGGAAACAAAATTTTTATTTACAAATCCATCTCAACTATTGCATAGGTTTGTGCAAATATTGTGTTGATTTCAGCATAGATAGCACATAATGAGAAAACATTATTACAGAGATTTATGAAATGATAGAAGTTTGATCAATTAAATCTTATGGAGAAATATTTAATAGTCTTAGAAGTAGTCATACGATTACCTACATTTAAAAAGTTTACTAGGAGAATAATATTCAATCATAAAATTAGATAAAGATTTACGGCCAAATATGTGGCTAAATGTCTTCAACAAAATGCTCGTGACTTTTTTACATTTTACATCGTAGTGATCAAATTTAATTATTTCCCCATACAAGCATATGCGCATATATATCTTTTCAAAAACAAGATTTATGATTTTCTTTTGTGTCATAGCATCATAAATTTGTAATCATACATAAACTTTCTGAACTATCTGACAATATATTATGAATTAACTGAACAGAGCAATTGATAAAAAAAGAAGAAGAATAAGTACGAAAGAAGTAGCGTAACCCTTTCAATCATTGATTATAATGAAAAGAGATAAGCTGGAAATAAATCGTCAGTAACTTTTAGTCATTAGTGCCGATAAAGGTAAGCAGATATGATCAAGGGTAATTTTGAAAATATAAAAAGGGATTTTTTTCGTGACTTTATGAGTGGTTAGTAGATTAGTACATTTTTCTCTTGGGTCGTTGATTAGTACATTGAGAAGGCAAACTTACATGAAAGGTAATCTACAAATAGGAAGCACAAACAAACAGAATTAATTACCACCAACTCTAGCCTGCCATTAACGAACTAAAAATAAATACATCGCTTCACTAAATCCAGCATTCATGTACCAAACACTATCTTTTGACATTAATCGTACAATTTATCAAGTTTACCAATAATTTTATATGACAAATTGCAAAAGACTATGGAAATTTTCTTAGTGTGCCACATTGACTATAGTCTTTCCTTGTAAGCAAGATAAACTTTGTCAGAAACAAATAAATGTTTGGAGTGATACTTATCAAGATGTCATAAAGCCTTAAACCAATAAAAAAAAAAGATTCAATAAAACCTCATTTGAAGTATGTAGACGTGGTAGTTTATGTGTATTCATAGAAAAAATAAAATGTTTTCTATTGAACCCATTTTTGACGAATTATTGTCGTACAAAGAAAATGTTCCACAAGCGACCTAGTCTATCATTGATATGATGATTAGCAAGAAAGTGAGTAGTTACAATCCTTAAATCAAGAACAGAAAAAACTGCTACAGAAAAGTATTAGTTACACATGCATTCAAATTTTTCTTCTTTTCTCCCTCGTAAAAAGAGAACTGTGATGAGACAGTACTCCTAAGTAGATAATTATCTAACTTATTTTATGTTTTGCTTAAGTTTACACCACCGCCTTATTAAAAGTTCAAATTAGTTAATAAAATAAAATTCGATTAAGTATTACAAATATTCTACTGGACATCTAAGTAATTAATCCTAGATCTGTCTCTAACTAATTAATATGTAAATGCTTTAGTGAATATCGGGTAAATATGCAAAAAGGTTTGAATATAAATACAATAGATATGTTGTTTGGCTCTCAGTTGAACTTGTTACATGACAGTGGAAACATCTCATCACAATCCGATTCCATCTTGGAGTGGAGAAGTCCAGTAAGGGATTTCGGTTTGCTGGAGGAATAAAGAGGGAAAACAAAGATGTCTTCCCTGAATCAGTGACATATGATGGATTGATGGCTGATGTGAAAGGTTTCGGCTTCCATTTAAAGAGAATTTGGTACGAGACGCCAGGTGAATACAGCGATTTGCCCATAATGATCGAGAGTGATGAGCAAGTGAAGAGAATGCTGCAACTAGCATCTAAAAGAGGATTAATTCATTTGTACGTCGAGGGATGGATTGACAGTGAGTGGGAGGGAGAATACGACGACGAGACGATGGATATGTTAGTAAAGGAATGGAGAATGAAGATTGATGTGCATCACGATGAGGATGGGGCTGAGTGGGACGTTTCAAGTCTTGATGAAGACTCGGACTTTGCATCTGCGAGTGAATGCGAAACTCATGGCACCTCCTCCATTGATGATTTACAGTCAGAGCTAGGCAATGCTGAATGTCTTGAAGCCACCAGATCAATCTTGAAGAAACAATGTTCAGAATCAGGTAGAGTTTCAGGGAGAACCTAGAGATGAGAAGAGTGTGGAAGATGTGATGATTTCTGCAATATCGGCAGGTTCTCCAGCAGCTGACGGATATTTCGGGTCGAAATCAGAGTGGGAAGCTTTTGAGGTGGTCAATGGCGGTGGATGAGCTGGAGCGATGGTTCAATGCAGACGCGGAGATGGATGTTTTTCGGCGAAGTAAAGGGATTGTCAGGTAGAAAGATCTAGAGAGAGACGACGGCTGAGGTGCGGTGAGTGACTTGCAAGAGTTCCGTGGGAAAAGCGTCGAACTTCTTCGGTAATCAACTCGTCAGATCTGTATGTACCTCCTTTTGCTGCACGATATAACTGGTCTAGGATGACATGTTGCACTGGGCTAGAGGTGGAGCATTTATCCTGTGCTTTCACATGTTGGTACTATTGATTGTTGATATAATACTGAGCCTGATCTTCACATGTTACTGGGAAAATGTGTACGGAGATTGGGTTGCCCTTCAAAGGATATAATCTAGGTAGTGTGGCGTAAGTGTGTGGAGACCTGGGTCATGCATGTATCCTGGTGGATGTTCAATCTTGAGGTGTCACGTCCTTCGCTTCTGTGGGTTGGGTTGTGATTTGAAGGGTGCCGTTACGGGACACGATGGTTTTTGTCCAAGATTGAAGCCAGACACACAATGACAGAGAAAGGAGTATTAGAAGCGGAGTGGCTGACGGACTTGGTTAGTAATTGTGGCTTGGAACGACGGGCAAATGAAATTTTTGGGTGGAGTCAAAGGCATCAGGCGAAAACCAGGTATGACGAGGATGGACCCCATTAGATCAGAGATTGCATGTCAAGAGAGGATGTGCAAATCGAGTTTGTTCCTCTGGGGAAGTCTAAGTACAGCTTGGGCTTAATAGATGTTTGCGGTGGTTGTGCGCCCCTTGGAGGGGGCTGGGGAGAGAGTTGAAGAGGTAGAAGTATGACTTCTCACTAAGGAGGAGATTTGTTGAGATGTTGCTTGAGGTTTGACCCGTTTTGGCTGCGACTCAACTCGAGTTTGAAGTCCGAGACATCCGAAACAAGCGAAAAAAATTGCCAGACGACTGGAATGAGTGGCAAACCAAGACAATGCTAATGGAGGGCCAAATCGCGGCTTTAATACATTTGGAGGCAAGTTCGGCTGGCTAGCCAAGATTGACCAAACGTCCGATTATGACATGGTCAGAAGGAGCAGCAACTTTGGATGTCGAAACTAGACCAAATTTCATCGAGTAGACTCTAGGCAGACATTTGAACGCGCACGGGATTTGTATTAAATGCAGGTTTCGACCTAATTGCGCACAATCGTTAAGCTTAACTTAAAAGCGAGGTCAAGGAGCTATCGAGGAGTGTGCATCTGTGAAATAAACGCTTTGTAATTTTTGAGTTTGAGACTTTTATGGTGTAATTGGGGTCTTAAAAAGAGAGTTTCGTGTTTTGAGCAATTGGGGTCTTAAAAAAACACTCTTTCTGTCGAATCTCTAAGCGCTGCCATTGCTAGTGCTGTGATCCTTTGCTGAATTGGCCATTTTCTAAAGGTATATTTACTGAGAAAGAATGGAGAATAGTCTTTCTCGGGTGTAAACAGAGATCCAAGTGCTCAGCAAAATTTTAATTGTTTACCGACGGATGGCTGCCCTTGCAAGACTGACATCACCCGTGTTAGCGTTTGCCAGACAAACGTACAAGGGACTTACAGTTGCGAATTCGCAATGAAATTAGTACAGAAGATATAGCGTTAAAACCAACAGGAGAGTCCGTTTAGGTGATGGCACAAAACGAAATATCACCAATGCTGCAGAATTGGATAAATCACGGTGCTCCATAGTTTTGCATTATGGAGAGAGTGACGAGGTTCGGTGAACACTAGGTGTTTGTGAGAAGTCTTTGGTGAAGTATGGAGGTGAGTACTAGTTTAATGGTCATCCTGAATAGTGCCGACTACAGAATATAGAAGGGCAAGATGCTTGATTTGCTTTTATCGCAAGGAAATGCATGGTCCCATAGAGAGTGATGAGGCTTAGCCTGATTACACAGATCGACAAGCATTTTTCTTCCTTAGTTTGCTACCAGATAGTTATGGGATGGTGGTGACAACTCTCATCACATCAGCATCTAACGTTAAAGAGAAGTTGGACGCTGCGAAATATAGCTTGCTTGAATGTGAGACTCGAAGGAAAAGCGGGGGACTCCATTCAACCACAAATTCTTGTCTTAGAACATAGAGGAGGGATTATACCTCGAGACTTCTACAACCGTGATAGATCCAAGTCAAGAAAAGGCATAATTGTTGAAATTGTCGTAAACCTGGCCTATCGATCCTCAAAAAGAAGAAAGTAAAAGAGTAAATGCCAAGCATGAGAAGAATGACACTAGCGAGGTAACTTCCCGAGAAGACTTGTTTTGGTTTGTCTACCTGTGATGATATTTGTGTTGATTTTTTTGTGAAGATGGGTAAATATGATGTTGCGAAAATTGTGGGGATTGGTGATGTATGCCTGCAAACTAGCTTGGGCAACAAACTAATGCTGAGCATGTGAGGCATATTTCGGACCATCGACTGAACTTGATTTCTACCGGAAAATTAGATGATGACGAATTGGATAGTCGATTTAAGAATGGGACTTAAAAGCTTGTCAAGAGGTCACCCATTATAGCAATGAGGAAGAAGAGTTGTGCTCTTTACCACACCAGAGCTAAGGTCTGCAAGGACCGTATTCATGGGGAGGGAGAAGCAGTAACGCCAGATCTATGGCATATGAGACTCGATCTTATGAGGGAGAAAAGCCTCCAAATTCCTGCAAAGAAGGAACTCATCTCAAATGTAAACGGACTATTAGGAATGCCAGATGAAAGTTATAATCGATTGGGTATATTACAAACAAAAAGAAAATTTACTATTAACGTAGGTAGATCACTATTTTATATGGAATATTACAAGTTATAGGACCTACAAAAGTCAGGAAGAGGAACTGGAAATTAAGCCCTTTAAATAAAAGTTACAAAAGGATATTTACCTGTTAAATTATTAATAACAAGGACATTTACGAAAGCTAAAGAAAAGTTATGACGAACGAAGTAATTCGCTACCGAACAGAGGAGGGAAACTTACCGTGGAGGTAGTTGACTATGTTTAGGGGAAAGTTAAGATTGATAGGAACACAAACTTTACAAGAAAATGAGGAAAATTACCATCACTTGGGGATAATTACGATAAGTGGAGAACTATGAAAAAAACATTACCATAATTGGAAGAATGTTATGATGTACAAAAGGAAATCAGGATCAATGAGGTAATTTACTATAAATAGGAGAACAAAACTTGCGAAGTCCATGAGAAGGTTATGTGGAAAGAATCATAACAGTCATTAACAAATTACAATTTGTATATAGAAGTTGCTTTGAAGAAACAAACTTGCAGCAACCTTCAGCGACTGCAAATATTTCATTGTAGGTGAAGGCAATGGGATATGGATTCATAAATATAGCTTGCTTGCGTATGCATCAGAGCTGCTTGCTATTTTTTCTTTATCTGAAGAAATCCAAAAGCAATTTATAAAAGTATGTCCATGGCAATTTGTCTCTACGGATTCTTGAGAAGTGAACTTTTGTGTAAGAAATGCGTGCGTGTATATGTATGAATATGTGAATATGACGTTGACATGTATTCCTCATTAATCCTTATCAACAGATCATAGACTAATTTGATTTCCATAAATATTTCCTGATCATCTGTTCCTCGATTGAGCTAGCTAGGTGTGACACCATTTTGCTCATGAAACATTTCCTCTAGTTGACTCAGTTCTTGTTTTGGCATTGGTGTAATGTAATTAATTTAGGTTCTGAACATGAACCGTAAACCTTGTCACCTAATTAGCAATTGCACCAGAGTGGTTAGATATATATATATATATATAATAATTGACGATTGTATATCTTGGTTAGTTGATGAGAATGCTATCGAGTTGTCAGCTTGTCACTGAACGTGACACTCGATGCCTGCCTAAAGTGGACAAAAACAATGATGTTCCATGGATTGGATCATCTATTGGCCTTCGAGCAAATCAAAACTATCATTTAGATTATTCGATTCTCTAAATTGCTTTTGCTGGTGGGCCCAGTCTATTCTTTTGAGTTTCAATCTCAACATGATGTAGGAGAGATAGTGTCAGATCGAGCAAAGAAGTTGCATCTTCTTCAGCCGCTGCTTTGTAAAGCCACCTCTCTATTTCACTCAAAACCACCGTTTTATTGACATTGGAAATTCTTTAATTTTATTGACCACTTCGTCAGCTCACAAAAACAATATGACATTATTAGCTCATATAATTACACGAATTAATACACTTTTGATTGGTGTATATCATGTGTAAAAATCTTATGCATTTTAGTCCACAGGCATGTTGTTACTAGTGAAACATGTATATTTAAAAGTTACATATGTGTTGATTCGTACAACTCTTGTGGTTTGGTATGTACATATAAGCTTCTACACTCCATATACTGTCTTTTAGCCTATTGGTGTGCTCTGTCATTGGTAATGATACCTAGTGTATTTAAAGTTATGTCTGCGCTGATTCACATGGGCTTAGCAGCTTCGTTTCTAGATCCGAAATCGGTTGTGTACTCACAAGCATGAGAACTAATTTTATAAGATTTCGAAGGAGATAAATTGATGTCATTTCGTATACTGGCGTGCTTCGTCCATGGCTTGGCGGCTTGACAGGCCCAATAGACATGTCCATTCTCTCCGAGGATTGGGCTTTCGCATGAATTTTGAACCAGTGAGATAAAACATTACAGTTAAAAGAGTTGGAGTTCATATTGGCATCGCAGGGAATGTAGCTCCCCCAATATGGTCAACAGAAGAATCCCCTCCGTGTTCGCCCCAAATTGCAGTAATTGAAGTCGCATCTCCTTCAGTTTCGGCTTCGGTTTCTGCTTTGTGAAGCCTCCTCTTCATTTTCGCTCCTCAAGCTTCGAAGGAATCAGGCTTGTAGTTGCGTTTTGCTAGTCACATTCGATCTTAAGATGGCTGCGCAAGCCAATTCCTTCTTCTGTTTATCCAACCCAAAGAATATTAACATCCTTAACAAGAAGCATCAACCTGTTTATCCAACCCAAAGATAGTTCACATTCGAATTATTTCAGCACTCCATCGTGTGCCGGACCGGAACTGAAAACGCTTGACATGGGGAAGACGAATCATCCATGTTGCCGGCACATGGCGTCACTTGGTTTGTTTCTTGTTGCACTCCAGGTGTTTGCAGAATGTCTTGACTGGAGTTCAAACTTCCAAGCCTGTTTCTGACATAATTCTGTTTAGCCCCAGATTTTTCTATCAGATCCATTTCTCGTTTACTGCTGTGGTTTGATCACATCATAGCGGTGCACAACGCCGTTACACATATCCTGTGACTTCTTTTTATTGTTATATCGGTGTGAATCGCAGCGTGTCTCCTGAAATAGATCAACCATGGAGGGCAATAATGCTGTCGTGGAAAACAGCAACGCAAAAAGTCCGAAGGGCCATAAAGATGGTGGAAATGATATAATCACTAGGGGCCTACATGGTAACGCTTCTATTTCCGAGAACAATTTCTGCTCATAAATTATTCTTTTTTATTCTGTTCCCGAAAATAATTTCTGAGCATTTAAAGGCGTTTGATAACTGTCCAAAATTTTTACTCCGAGAATAGAAATGCGTTTGGTAAAATTTTTTGATCTTTTGATTCTTTCAATTTTTAGTACTTTTTTCTTATAATTTTCTTTTTTTCTTTTTTCTTTTTCTTTTTTCTCCCATTCTTCCTCTTGGCCGCTGCCACCGGTGGTGGCCAGCGAGCGGACAGGCGAGGTCCAACAAGCTCATCGGAGCCTCACTAGGCTAGGGCAAGGTTCGGCAAGCTCACTGGAGCCTCGCCGGTGGCTAGGCGAGGCAAGGCTCACCCGGCCTCATGCCGCTTGGGCAAGCTCGAGCCTCGCCGGTGGCGACCGGGCGAGGCTCGCTCAGCCCTGCAAGGCAGAGCCTCATCGGTGGCCAGGCGACGCTCCGACGAGCTTGCCAGACCTCACCCTGGCTTGGCAAGGCGCCAACGAGCTCGCCGAACCTCGCCCGGCCACTCACCGGCGATGGCTCAAGGGCGATGATGGGGTGGGAGGAGGAAGAGGAAGTGGAAGAAGAAAGGGAAGGGAAAAAAAGAGGAGAGAAAAGAGAGAAAAAAAAATTGATTCTCAAAATTATTCCTGGGAGCAAAAAGTAACTTTTTTTACTTCTTGATTCTACTCCAAATTTATTCCCCAGAACAAATTTGTTCCCGGAAACAAAAAATTTACCAAACGCATTTGTGTTCCAAATCCACTCCCAGGAATAAAAGAACAGAATTAGTTGTTTTCAGGAGTGTTACCATGTAGGTTCTAGTTTGCCAGAGTCGATACTGGTCTACATACTTTCCTTCCTACCCATGAGGGATGCTGCATGGACAGTGACGGTCCCGCGATTCCATTACGGTTGGACTGTTACGCGCAACTTATCTTTGATCAGTGTGCTTTTCATCAATGTGAAGAGCGCACAGTGCACGGTGGCATTGAGTATGATAAGAAGTTCTTAAATATCAACAACCATGTTTTGACCGTGCACGAAAGTCCCACAACTGATTCGTTCTGGCTTAACATGGAATTCTATTGAACGACGCAACGGATGAGGATGTCCATGATGATACTGCAGTCAGGGACCATGTAGTGAAAGAGAGGAATGCCAGAAAAAAGTCGATCCATGGATTCGCTTTGCAGTGAGGAAAAAGGTTGAGTTCCTCGATTTGGATTTCCTAGGATATCCGATATTGTAATGTTCAAAATGGTTGTATAGGCCTAATTTGAAGCTATTGAATTTAAATCGATCTAAGACAAATATGACAAACAGGCAATTGAGAAAACAAACCAAAACTTGTGCTTTGGTTTTAGCTTGACCACAAAGTGATCAAACTTTCAAAAAACAAAATTTTTCACTATGGATTGAAGGTGAATGTGCGTAAAAGGCCTGCCAGCTCTTAAGAGCAAAAAGTGTCGTAGAAAATGTTACTTTGATCTAAATGTCAAAGGAAATTAAAGTGCTAAAGTAAAGTGCAAAGATTGAAATTGAAGGATATCGGAAGGAAAGTGTTGGAATTAAAGCAAATTAAGGAAAATTTAGACTAATGAACTAGCTCTTCCATCAAATTGGCTGGTGAATCATCCTTAGCTCTTTTGGGATATTTTATGTTGAGAAGGACTTTATCTTTGTTCAAAAGATTTTGGTTTATGACATGAAATTACGTTTGTTGACAAAAAAATAAACTGAAATTAAAAATGAGAGTGCAAACACAAGAATCAAAATCACTGAGAGATAAACTTCATTAAAATTGAGATATCCTTAAAATTACATACGCATTCATGCTCCGGAATGAAAGCTACGTTGGTGCTCGCAATGCACACGAAGAATAACAAACTTTAAAATTAAAATTGGAGAGAATTACTAAAAAAGTCCTAAATTTATTGCAATTGTGCAAATTCAATTCTAAACTTTTTTATTATTATTAGTTTAGTCATAAACCTTTTTATAATTACACCAATTCAGTTTATCTGGCTGAATTTAGCCAGCCAGCGCAAACATGGATGCCAATCGGCGCCGCTCGTCTAACAAATGCAGACGTGGTAACTTTTTAATAATTTTATATTTTTTTTCTTCTTCCCTGATGGTTTTCTTCTTCCCCTATGGTTCTTCTTCTTCCCCCCAAATCCCCCTATAGTGGCCGGTGAGGGTCGTAGCCCTCTCCTAGCCACGCCCACCCTCGCCCGTGGCTGGCGAGGCCATGGCGGGCCTAGGAGAACCTGAACCCAAATTCGGAGCATGCTATGCCTGGTCTAAATCGGTAGGAGACGCCGCTCCGTGGATCGACCACACCATTGACCAAGCCCGCCTCCTGCGGAAGGGAGTCCAAGACGATGTCGGGTCGTTCGTCGAAGACTCGTGGTTCCACCTCTCCCAAATCCGCTCCAATTCCTCGGTTCACATGATGTGGACCCTCTCGATGATCCAGGCCCACCATGGCCTCACCAACTATGAGCGAGGCCGCCTTTGCCAACTATGAGCGAGACCGCCTTCGCCTGCGGCAAGGCCATGACGAGGCCGTTAGCGAAGGTAGGCAAGGCCGCCGATGAGGGCCGCGACCCTCGCCGGCCTAGCCGGCCACTGTAGGGGGAAGAAGAAGAACAGTAGGAAGAAAAGAAAATAAAATAAAATAAAAATTAGAAAAAAATTAAAAAAATTACCATATCAGCGTTTGCTAAACGGGCCAGCCAAATTTGATCGGATGGACTGAATTGTTACAACTGCAAAAAATTTAGAATTAAATTAACTAAAAAAAAGTTTAGAATTAAATTGATACAATTACATTAAGTTTTCTTCTGTTAAAACTGCAATGAGGAGACATTGGCTCATAGAAAATGCTTTGAAATGAAAATTTAGCAGAGGTTTGGCACGACTTGACCGTCCCCTCTGTCTTTGTGTTCTTTCTATTTATGCTCCCGGGATTTCTTTCCAGCGTCGTTGGAATTCATGCAGGATGCTCTCTCTGGTCGCTCCATGTTTCCTTAATTCCTCTACTTCCACGACTTTAGAAACTCCTAAAGCAGTCACGCGTCCTGCATAACTGCCCCTCCTTACTCTAAATCTAATCAAAATGGTCACCGATACACCTCATATTGAAGTGGTCACACAACCCTCAGGTGGATGTTAACCTGGATAAGCTCCCGAATTGAAGATGGGATTAAGGTGTGTTTTGTTTGAGTGAAAGAACTTTCTGCGAATTAATTCTCTGGACTTTTATGCGTTTGGTTTGCTAAAAAATGATCAGTCCACAAGAAAACCATTTACAATAAGAAAATAAACATGTTTAAAGTTAGGAACATGAATTCTTTTTCTTGAAAATGAGACAATATTTATCTGAGAAATGATTATCTGAAAAGTAATTTACGATGCGTTTGTTTTACGGAAAACTCAATGATAAAGAAAAATATTTTCCGGAAAAGTATGTTCCATGAAAACGATTAGGCTTCCCTTGTCTGGTAAAATATAATCGAAAATGTTTTCTAATGTTTAGGCCTTGCTGGAAAATGATTTCAATTTCATGCTTTTACCTTAGCAAAAAAATTTCGAATTTTGTTTACATTTTATTTTTTATTTCGATTTTTAATTAAATTTATTTTTAAATTACTTTTATTTTTTCTTTTTCTTTATTTTTTTTACTTTTTTCCTTCTTGTTCTCCAACTCCCGTCTCCTTCCTCGTGTGCCATCCTCTGTTCCTTCGCCACCACCGGCCGGCGACGGCTACAGGCAAGCTCCGCCTCGTGGGAATCGAGTGAGTTGTGGGCTCATCGGCTTGGTCGAGCTTGGACATGCCTCAATCTAGTGAGTCACAAGCTCGTCGACCAAGACGAAGCCAAAGTTCACTTGGACTTGGCAAGCTCCGAGCTCACTAACCTTGGTCGAGCTTGGGCTCACTTGTAGCTTGAGCTCACATGGATCGGCTGAGCCACAAGCTCGTTCACCTCAGGGGAGCCTGAGCTTCGCTGAGTCACAAGCTTACCAATGACGACAAAGCTCAGGCTCACCTAGATCGACCCAGTCGTGAGATCATCGGCCATGTCTTGGCCTGTCGTCGCCGGTGAAGGATGAAGGGGAAGGAGGAAGAAAGAGAAAAGAAAGAAGAAAGAAATAGAAAATAATAAAAAATGAAATTATTAAAAATATTTAAAAAATTAATTTTTATAAAAATAAACTTTTCATTAATCAAGATCTAAAAATTAGGAAAATCTTCTGAAAAACGTTTTCCGTTTATTTTAAAGAAAAATCGGTGTTTTGCATTTAAGTTTTGTTTGTTGACTCGTTTTCTTAAGTAAATTAAATGTCGAAAAATGAAAAAAAAAACGTTAAATAAATGTGCCCCGAAACAAGCACACTTTAAATGTAACTTGACTCAATATATGAGTCATAAATGTCCACTACCAACAGGAGCTGAAGAATAATCAAGAGCACCTACTAACGGTCATTTTCATCTCTCATTCTACTATTATTTTATCTCAGTGCATTTCATGTTATACTTCCACACGGAAATTATTTTCTCATTTTGATGGCGTGCATCACGCGTTTGATAAAGCTACTTTGACCGTAAAGCGAGCAAACCAACAAAGACCAAGCCCGTCTTGGTCATCTTCACTTTTCCCCGGCGGCGAAGGTTCACACGTTGTCAATTCACGTTGAAGCCTCCACTCAGTTTCTAGCCCGACGGACCCACCTTTTTTCGTTTAGAGTCTTATTTGTTTTTTTCTCGCTCAATCTCCCTCTATTTTTCTTTTGGTCTCACTCAGTTACCGACCAAAAATTAATCTCTCTATTTTGTACAGTAAGGGCACAGTGGGTGCTCAGTGTTGCTACACGCATAAAAAAAATTAGTAAAAGATTCCCAATATAGACATAATTGCAGATTTCATTGGAGGTGATCAATTTTCGATCCAGTCCCATCCGACCATATCTAAGAATTGAGAACTGGACCGGGATGATCGGATCCTAATTTTGGGACCATGGATAGGACTGACAAGTCCTGAAACTAGAGACGAATCGAACCGACCAATCTAGTCCCAATGAACCAAATCATTTATTATCATTATATTGAAAAAATATATATGTTCATGTGAACTTTCAAAAATATACATTCCCTAGTTCAAACATGTGTTATTAGAAAGGCAAAAAAAGAAAAAAGTGGAACTCCAAATCAATAAAAGTTCAATTCACACTTTTACCTTGGTTTTGCTCAAGTTAGTAGCAAGAAGAAGGGAAAGAGAAATGAGAAAGTGAAGTAATGATACAATTTAGAGGTTTTTTAATTTAAAAAAATGAAAATAATCAATTTGGTTCGATTGGTTCAGTTCTTATCTTGGAATTGGGAACCAAACCGACCAGCCACCAATTTCAAAAATGAGAATTAGGGATTGAACCAACACCGGCTAAGACCGCCTAAAACCAACCAATCCGGTCCGATCTAGTCTCAATTTGGGCAGTTCCCATTACACATCCCTAGATCCCATCCCTTGTATTTCGCAAGTCACTTTATACCTTGACATTGACATCTTTACATTTGTTTTTCATTGTAACAACTAGCGACAAGTCTACCGAGTTGAAGACATCCATATAGGATTGTACAATTGATAAAGCTACTTTTGATCTGAAAGTGAGTCGACCAATAAAGACAAAGATTTTTTTATTATCTTCTTCACTTTTTTTCTGGTCAGGCACATTCACCTGGCTATTTCATATTGAAAACCTCAGCTCAGTTCTTTGGTAAAGACACACACCAGGAGAGGGGGGGGGGGGCAATGAGCTTTGTAGCTATGGCAAACTTAGAGGCTGAAACGATTGGTGACGTTGCACGAGCATTAGAAGGTGAGTATGATGTGTTTCTGAGTTTCAGAGGACCGGATACTCGTCATGGATTTACAGACTTCCTCTATCATGACTTGGTAGATGTCGGAGTCCATGTATTCAAGGACGATGATGAACTCCATGTCGGAGAAGTGATTGGTGAGAACCTTCTAAGTGCTCTCAACAACTCCATAATCTACATACCCATCTTCTCTTGCACTTAAGCTTCCAGCAAATGGTGTCTCCGAGAACTTGTGCACATAGTGGACAAAGTGTCCAAGTCGGAGGGTCAAAAAAGTATCCTTCCCATTTTTTTCAACGTGGAACCGGACGATGTTAAACTTAAAGCTTCGTTATATAGCAATGCTATATTGGAACATGAGAAGCAATTTCCAAAAGAAGTTAAGGCGTGGAAAGCGGCTCTTGCAGAGGTAGGTAAAATCAAGGGATGGAACGTGAAATCAAGGTAAGACTTCCATGATCCCTATCTAATTCTTCTTCTTTTTTTGTTTTGTTTTTGAGAATACAATGTTGCCCTATCAAATAATTCATTGTTTTCTATATAACGGAAAATATTGAAAACTCCCTGCAATTGCCACTGTCATTCATCTTTACATCCGCTGCTTTTGACATCTTCCCTAAAAGTTTCCCCTACGGCGTCGATAACTTCAATGACATGGACCTACATATTCCTTTTGTTTATATTTCCCTCCACTGTCTCATAAGGCTACGATGCAGGAGCACCCATTTGCAGTTACTTTATAGGATGATTACTAAAATCAACTTCAAATTTTGCACTCATATTGATCTGCATTCTCAAAAAATCTATTTGCCCCCGTGATAAGAATATAAGTTCCCGTTTTACATTTAGGAGGAAAAGACGAAAAAAAATCAGAAATCATGGCCAACTTTATTTTGCACATCTCTGAGTGCTCCTTATGAAACATAACACAAGGAAATCAAGATTCGGTGAAGAATCATGTCTAAATATTCTACAGAAAACTGAGAACATGTAAAGAACGATGGCCAATCATCTGGGGGCCTTGAACTCTGCAGAGCTCGCTGGAGGTCCGAAGCGAGGCTGGGCAACCTCAATATGGACCAGGCCGGACGCAACGACCATTGTCAACCTCTGAACTGAGGTCGGTGACTGCACGGAAGCCTCTGAGCGGTGTCGCTGTGCGCATAGAGAGAGAGAGAGAGAGAGAGAGAGAGAGAGAAGGGACGAGGTGTAGCGTGTTCTAGAACTTCACGCTGCTAAGAGCACTTGACAAGTAGATTGCGACTGGAAGTCGATGGTTGGAGGTCGAAGACAGTTAGGGCAACGGATGCAATTTAAAAAATGTAAAATTGAGGATTCAATTTGCATATTGTGATGTGTGGAGATGCAAGTTGATGTGTGAGGAGAATGGTTTTAGGGACCGTTACCCTTTTCAACTTCCTTAAGGGTCATATGAGGCAAGCTAAAAATCCTTGAAAAAGTAATCACACATCTGATCTACTCCGAAGTAATAGAAGGTGGAAATGAATAGTGGATCACTTGGCTTGAACATTAGCTATTGATGAGTTGGGGCCCAACATGGTAGTGTGGTAGCGCCGTGTGTCATTTGTATCTTGTTTTGGGGTCATCACAAGTTGGGATGAGTATTGGAACTGGATTGAATCAATCAGTTCTAAGCCATTCTTGTGAGAACTAATTCGCTTCTTAATTCTTAAAATTTAAAACCAGTGATAATTAGTCTGATTCCTGACTTCAAATCACTCAAACCAAACTGATAATTTTTTTAATTCTTATTATTACAAAACATTTCTTAATAGATGATTGGGGGTTGTATATGTAATTTCACACTCTGAGTCAAAACTCTAATTGCCTATTCTCATCTGGTTGATCAAGCCTCTCACTCAGTCGCCTCTCAGTCTCGCTCAGTCTTGGTCTCATGCCTCTCTCCTCAATGCCTCTCGCTTGACGCCGGACGCTTGACGCCGCCCTCCTAGCACTCTCGTTTGAAGCCTCCCTCTTTGCTCGATGCTATTTCAGGTCTCGACCCTCGCCTCACTCTCTCGCTAGCGAACCCTCTCGCCAGCCTCCCTCTCTTGCTTGCGGACTCTCTCGCCAGCCGCTCAGTTGTTTCTTTCTCAGTCTCACGCCTCCCTCCTCACCATATTGTTTCCTTCTCTTTTGGGATGTCATCCAGGTTCTTTACCCTAGCCTATTTAGACGTTCCTTTGGGTGCAAAGTTGAAGGACAAGTGAAAAGCACTCTCTCCAGCTTTCTTATCTATTTCTTGTCTTTTTGTCCAATCCCTTGTCTGGTTGCCAAACGGTCAGAGAAGAGAACAGTAATAACATTCAGCAAAGAGACACTTTTCCTGTAGGGAATAGACAATAAATAAATAAATAAGTCTATGCTAGTTCTGTGGACCCATTCGGAAACAGACCGGTGATTCGGTCCAATTTCAAGGCCAAATGGGCCAGTTCTTGATTTCACAAATTAGGAACTATTCCTATTGGACCGGTTCCAGATTTCAGGGTGGGAATTAACCCATCTTGGAACTGCCCTAATTGCATGGCCTTTATATTAACAACTTAATATGCTTTCTATCATTCATCAATAACAATACATAATTTGGCTTCTAATTGATAAATTTAAATCTAACACAATTTATATTATCAAACGGGTTGCTTACTTTTCTAGCATGTGGGGGCCCATTAGCTTCTCCAAAGTAATGAGCTGTTTTTGCAAAATATTTTAAAGTAGGCAATTTCTTATGCTTGTGGGGTTATGTGATCAATGTGACCACATGCCGCTTGAGAATTCCTGATATTTAACTGAAAGATGGAGTTATTAAAAAGCAAACAGACAGGGCCTCTCTATTTTGTTTTAATATTGACAAAGAAGTCCACCTTAGATAGGTTAATTACGAAACAATGACTTATGCTTCTAACTCCATGACTTGGTAAGATGCAAGCCAAAGCCTACGTGGTTGGCCCAAACATAGGAATATATCCACTTGATGATATGGAGAATCAAATGTTTATTGTGCATCTAATCCACTCACATATTTTCATTCCTTATCCATCAAGTTAACCCCATGTAGCTAAGTCTCTTGATTTTAATTTTGAGCGAATGTTAGTGTGACGTCCTGAAATTCGAGCCCTCTGAGGGAGGATTGAACGTTAATTTCGCCAGTGCATTGTTGGTTGATCTCACTCGGAACTGATCACTCCTGAGATACTGACCTTGAGGGGAAAGGCTAATGAGGACAGAACTCGTTCGACTAAAGACTTGACCTGGGAAAACGACTCGACCGTGAGACTTGCGTAAGGACGATCCTGTAGTCAGGCAGGCCGATTTTAGGGACGACTAGAAGTCGATTCGTGGACAGAAATAATGAGACGACGGGTGATTCCGTCTACTGTTATCGAACCGCGAATGGCCCTATGTCGATCCTTGATAATCGTGTACTTAGAAATAAGAATCAATCCTTCGCAATTTCATGTAGTCAAGGGCATCCATGTGTCGAGAAGTCTTGAACGTGAATTGGCACGAGTCGGTTACGCGTGAATCCTCGAAGCCGCCTGTCAGTCTGAGTAGTACCAAAATGGCACTCGGGCGAAATTGACAAGGCATGAGAATCCAAGATTGGACTTCGAATTTTCGGGAACGTTCGGGACGGACTTTTGGATGATGCTTCGTAGTCAGTCGACAGTGTCGGATGAGCCGAGTAATTGGAAAAAGGGATCTACGGACCGGGGAAATGAGCTTATGAGGACGTGGGCCGGGCAAGAGTAGTGTGGGCCACACGCCCAAGGTGGGATGGCCACCGTGGAAAGCCCGAGGCAAGCAAGTGAGCCCATTGGGCCAAACCGACCCTTTACCCTCCCGAGCCCGTTGTCTAACCTTGAGCCAATTTGAGCCAAATAAATTCCCGAGCCCGTTCCTATTCATTTTCTGGCCCGTTTCCTAGGCCCGCCTTTCATTTTCAGCCCAAGGGCACATTGGAAAATGTGCAAGGTGGAAATGACCANTGATTGCTGATTGCTGGGTGTTTGTGGTCGGGTTGAGTGAGGGGTGGTTCTGGAGAGATACCCCGGGTTGAGTTGGTGTACTAACCGGGGCTTAGGGGGAAGAACTCGCTGAGATTTTATCTCAACCCGTCGTGGTTAACATTTTTCAGGCCCCTAGAATGGTGCACCCGCTGTGGAGAATCTTGCCCCCCGTTTCTCCAGTGATCGACCTGACGGAATCGAGTTCGATGGGTCCGAGTGACCGTGGTGTTGAACCCGAGGGTTCATTCTGTATAGCTGGATTAGCCTAGTTTCTTTTTGGCCTGGCTTAGAGGATGGATCGGCCCCTTTTGTCGAGCTTGTAATTCAAAAGACGATCCTCCATTGGTTAATCCAGTAAATTGTATAAATGAGTAGTCGAGGTTTCTGCTGTTCATCCCTCTATCCCTGATTGATTGATTGATTGTTTTGTTGGACTGGGGATGGTTCGTCTTCCGCTTGTGCATAACGAAAGATTAAAATGAATGGTCGTCGACGAGTCCTGGGACGTCGCTTTCAATCGACCATGGTAAGGGGTTGTCGCGTGCTCGGGGTTCGGGGCGTGACAGTTAGTATGAAGAAAGCCATTATACTTGACATAATCAGATCCACAGAAGACTCACATGCATAAGTTAAGCCAATACAAATATTTTGAACCATTTTTTTGGGATTTTTTTCCCAACCAAACCGCAATGTTCAATAGATGATATTGCATTTGTCTACGTTATCTCGGCTCATGATTCTCCCATTACAATTGCTGAAATTTTGTCTTGGCCTAGATATAAATGCAGAAAATTTGCTTATGCACCAAATAGTAGACACTTGGTAACTGCCCATTGTGTAAGTCAATACTATAGTCTTTAGAAATTTCTATAATCATAAATGAAAAACATATCAAGTGAGTTCTACTAAATTATCTTACGCTTACATATCATTCTAATGTACTTCAAATGTTTTAAAGTTGAGATTTTGACAACCCCACATCCGACGCGTGGGAGCAAAATCAATCTAGTAACTAATGAAAGTCCTTTTGTGCCTTGCAGCCAGGCAGCAATTGTCAAATCAGTTGTTAAACAGGTTTTGGAGAAGCTAAAGATAAAACAAAAATTAGTGACTGAACACTTAGTCGGACTGGACGATAGGATAAAAGACTTGACGAAGTTATTAGATGTCAATCATGATGATGTGCGGCTCATTGGAATATATGGAATAGGTGGCATTGGTAAAACAACTATTGCTATGGTCGTTTTCAATCAATTATGTTACCACTTTGGGAAGTGTTGTAGCTTCCTTGAGGGCATTCGTGAAAGGTCTATCAAAGAGGGCATAGTCCCATTGCAGAAGAAATTACTATCCGACATTGGTGGTTTTGGATCTGTAGGAGAAATCAATGATAGTGAAGAAGGAATGAGGAGGATAGGAGCAATACTCAGCAATAAGAAGGTCTTTGTGGTTCTGGATGATGTTGATAAAAAAGTGCCTATTAAGAATCTAATAGGAAATTCCAAACTATATCAAGGATCTAGGATAATCATTACCACAAGAGACAAATATATTCTTCAAGTTGATGGATTTGACATTAAAATTGAACAATATGAAATGCAATCGATGGATAATGGTCATGCACTTCAGCTTTTTTGTCGACATGCCTTTCATAAAGATTATCCTTCAGATGATTATCTTAAGCTTTCAAGGAAAATTGTCTCGCTTATGGGAGGGCTTCCTTTGGCCATTGAAGTGGTGGGTTCCTTACTTAAGGATAAGGAAGACAAAAAAATTTGGGAAGAGACGCTGCTCAAGTTAAGTGAAGTTCCAAGGGAAGAAATACTAGAGAAGTTGAGGATTAGCTATAATGATCTCGACAAATTTCATAAAAAAAATTTCCTCGATATAGCATGTTTCTGTTTTAATGAGAAGAAGACTGATGCAATTTACATGTGGGAAAGTTGTAAATATTATCCCATAGAAGGAATTGAAGTGCTTACCAAGAGGTGCTTAATAAGGATATTGGCAAATGATAAGTTATGGATGCATGATCAACTCATAGCACTAGGGAGGCAAATTGTCCATGAAGACAGTCTAGGTGACCTTGGAAAGCAAAGTAGATTGTGGGTTCCAAAAGAGGCCCTTCAAATCATCAAAACCAAAGAGGTAAGTAAGAAGTGTCTCATTTTCAAATAGAAGTCATATATACTGAGATTGAGGATTCCTTTTTTGTTTAGCATATTTATTATATTTTTCATGCCTATTTGAGTTTAAAAAAATAGTGGTTGGAAGTAAGCAAACTTTTTCAAATCATTGCAAAATTTCACTTGCAGAAAAAGGACAAGGTTCATGCACTTGAGATAGGTGGACTAGATGACCCTATAAAGATTACAAATGGTGACTTTGAAAGGTTACCAAACCTAAGATTCCTTAAGTTAAACTGTGGAACTTATGCTGGGGACTTTGCAAGGTGTCGTTCAAATTTGAGATGGTTTTCTTGGCATTCTCCTCCAAATTTTAGGGCAGGCAATTTGTATTTGGATCATCTTGTTGTTTGCAAACTCGACACTATTAACTTCAAGAATGATTCAAAAGCGTGGGACTTGATCAAGGTAAATTACATGTTCTAATTCTAGCCTAATAGTTCTCGTGTATCTAATGTGATGGTTCTTACATTTGACATGCCATCCATCATTACAGAGGGCACATTATTTGAAAGTTCTATCCATTACTCAATGTTCTAGCATAACAACAATCCCAAACATCTCTAAATGCTCGGGTTTAGAGAGGTTGACTCTTGAACAATGCTCCAATCTAAAGAGAATTGAAAGCTACATCGGAGATCTACAATCGTTGATGGAGTTAAAGATTGAAAATTGCTGTAATTTTATGGATTTGCCTAAAGAAGTGGGGACACTAGTGAAGCTCAAGCACTTTTCATTGCGGGGATGTAGAAGGTTTAGAGAACTTCCAAGCTCACTCGGCAATTTAGCCTCATTGACTGAGTTATGGTTATCAGGTATGGACATTGCAAACTACCAAATTTTGTTGCAAAGTTAAAGTCCAAATAAATGTAGTCTGAAACTTGAGAATTTTTTTTTTGTAACAGATACAAATATAAGGGAATTTCCCAACTTCATTGAAAAGCTAAAATCATTACGCATCTTGTGGTGTCAAAAGATTGGTTGGGAGGATCATGATTGGCAATTACCTACTGGCATCAGCGCATTGATAAATCTTGAAGAGATGAGGCTTGCTGACTGTAATGTGAGAGGTGAAATCCCCGTTGGAATAGGAAAGTTGTCATCTTTAAGTGTCCTAGAATTAAATGAGACTTCTATTTGCAGAATTCCAAAGACAATCAACATGCTTCATCACCTCCAAGAACTCTATTTATGGGAATGTCATGACATTCAAGAGTTGCCAGAACTTCCCACAAGTTTAATCTACCTATGTTTTCAATCTGAATCATTGCTCTCTGTCCCTAATCTATCGAACCTTACTAATTTGGTTCAACTGTACTTGAGTGATGGCTCTTGTCTCGCACTTAAATCAAAACTCATCACAGGATGCAACTTAAAGGGGATTGGGAGGTTATCTAGACTAAAAAGGTTAGAGTTAAATCTGCTAAAAGTCCCTGTACCTCAAGAGCTGGCTTCTCTTTCTTATCTAGAATTTCTTGATTTGTCTTGCCTAGACCTAAAATCCCTCGTGCAGCTTCCATCCTCCTCCTGGAGATTGAGAAATTTGTCGGAATTAGAGATTTTTTCATGTGAAGTGGAAGACATTCCCCTCGATGGATTTCCACAACTAGAGCTCTTACGGGTTAACAGTAACGAACAACTCCAAAGATTATCCATTCCTTTGGAACTAACGAAGCTACGAGGAGTGGACGTGTTAGAATGTCCAAAGCTAGTTGAGATACGAGTTATGGGTCTTTTAAAATCATTGGAAATCCTGAGAATTGGTGATTGTAAATCTTTGACAAAAATAGCTGGGTTATCGTACTTGAAGAACCTAGAGAAGTTGGAAATAGAAAGGTGCAATGTACTTACTGATGTTGAGGGCCTAAACGAGCTAGAGTCTTTGAAATATTTGGAGGTCGAAGAGTGCACATCATTGAGAAGGTTGATTGATGTATCTTGCACAAGTATACCATATGACTGCCGTGTCCAAATACAAGCCTATGGAGACTTTATAAGAGACGCAATCGGGACACCCCATCTTTCAATGTCTTCGAAGCGTTACAAAGAGGTGGTTCTTCAGGATACACCAAACCAGGTGCCGTATCTTCTTCATCAATACACAGTATATGTGTGTGAATACACGCGTTTGAAACTTGATTTGTTCTAATCTTAATTTAATGCCACAATTCGGTAAAACTACATAAATTGGAAAAAAAATGTTATTCCAGAATTTAGACGGATGAAGATGTATTTTCTAAATAATAACGAAAATTTATTAGAGATGATTTTTAAATGATTTTAAATACATCAATGTCCCTTCTACATGTTCTTTTTAATTTGTTTTTGTCAAAACATGTTCTTTTTAATTTTTAATATTGTTTTGTACAAATAAAATAAATACACTAGTAAAAGTATTAAAAATTGTAGATTTTAAATTTATTTCTTGTCTGACCAAAAAACAAATTTCTTGTTATATAAGTGATTGTTGGATTGTATGTAACATGGTATGTGTTTATTTTGATGTCATAATGTTAAGCAATACCCACTTAATTTTTGGTATCATTGCGCAATAACCCCCAAACATTAGAAAGCAATACATTAGCCCCCCATCTTCGCCCCACCCAAAAAAGTTTTGATTAAAAACTTTGGCACTGCTGAGGACTTTGTTTAATTTGGAACTTCCACCAAACATGTTTATCCATCACTCTCAATAATAGATGTCCTAGTATCTTCTTTCTCTTAAGCATTCCAAAGTCTTCAAGGAGCTAGATATTGTTACATAAGCACTTTTTAAAAGGGAAAATTCCTAATGAAGATATGCATTCTTGTATTTTGTTAGATCTAAATAAAAAAAATACTTAAATAAACACGAGTGTAATATGACTGTGTACTCTTGTGCTAGTAAAGGAAGGAAGAAAATTTACAAGAAAGTCGCACATTTTCTTTGAGCAATGCTAGGGTGACAGCCTGTTATTCATTCCCCAGTAACGGTGCTCTCCTCATCACAGAATATTCCATGGAACCGGACTACTTACCTAGCCAATTTTTAAAAGAAAAATAAGATAAGTACAAAACAATTGAGCTATGACCTGCTAAATGCAATTTACAACACAATAAAACTCTAATTATACAATCATAAAGATGACTTGAAATTTTTTCCTTATAATTTTTTTAGAGAGCAACGACGTATTATGTAAATCTCCCATAATCACACATGTTTCATAGATAAAAGCCACTTAAAAGTTAATTTTTTGTTGAAATGAAGTTTCAAGACAAGCAGCAAAAATACAACCACCAGTTGAAGTAGCAGCACTTCCCGTTGAAGCGGCAGCACTTCCCGTTGAAGCAGCAAGCCCATCAAGAAAGAAGAAAAAGAATGACAGCAAGCAAGTCCATCCTATAAGAAGAAGTGCCAAGCTTTTGAAAGGCCCAACCAGAGGAACTTATAGCGTGCATCTAGATTGATAGTCACTTGGGATGTTTGATTGGATTGTGAGATCAAAGAAGTAGTGTGGCTTTTTTCTTCTTCTGTTTTCGTCGATTCTGCATTCAGTGAACTAGTATGGTTGGATTGATAACATACTCATGATGTATTATTGCTTGCAAGTGTGCTGCTTTTAGCAACTAGCATGACTATCTTTTGGGATCCCTCTCTTATTGCAATGAAATAGGTTTCCTGCTTTCTCTCATTGCTGAACACACATTGCTTGATTAAATGATGTCATTCTAGATTGTCTGTAGAACACTTGCTGTTGCAAGGCCAGTAATTTGTGCAGAATACTCTTTTTCGAATTGACCTCTGTTTTTATCAGTGCGCAAAAAGTGCCTTTGAAATTGAGCCTCCAAGTCAAAAGAGGTGGAGAGAGTGCAAAAGGATCACTGAAGAACCAGCATCGTCTCTGCGTTGAATCCCCAAGCACTGCCATTGCTAGTGCCGCGATCCTTTACTGAATTGGCCGTTTTCTAAAGGCATATTTACTCAGAAAGAATAGAGAATTGTCTTTCTCATGTGTAAACAGAGATCCAAGTGCTCAGCGATTTTAATTGTTTACTAACTGACGGATTGCAACCCTTGCAAATCTGACATCAGATGTGTTAGCAATTGCCAGTCAATTGTGCAACAGACTTACAGTCGAGAATTCATAATGCAATTAGTG
>CM026412.1:33764362-33900086 GCA_014858505.1 Corymbia citriodora subsp. variegata | reverse complement strand
AGGATTCTCCATAGCGGGTGCACCATTCTAAAGACCTGAAAAATGTTAACCACGACGGGTTGAGATAAAATCTCAGCGAGTTTTTCCCCCTAAGCCCCGGTTAGTATACCAACTCAACCCGGGGTATCTCTCCAGAACCACCCCTCACTCAACCCGACCACAAACACCCAGCAATCAGCAATCAAACCACAGAGAGGTTCAACCAACAATCAGAGGTCGGTTCGCATGCAACTTTACCCGGTATGCCATACCCTACACGTCAAATCTCATTCAATGCAAGCAATGCAACCAACAATCGAATGGTCAGTTCGCATGCAACCTTACCCGGTATGCCATACCCTGCACGTTATAAGTCAGCACAATACACGCAATGCACATGGCCGTTAGATGATGCAGTTCATCAATCACATGCGAGTCGCGTCACAAGCGATCTCACCTAGCCATTGCCACACCCTGCACGTTGTCAATTTATGCGTGCACGCCATAAATGATGTGATCATCTCATGCATAATCGGAATCAATGATGCCATATTTTCTCATGCACTCTCTCATTCACACGTGCTCTGATTATTACTGCCTCACAAGGCTACAACTTGGCCGAGGTGCAACGACACTACGGCGCCCTTCCTCTGCAGAGGCGCAACCGTGCCCTTCCGTGCTATTGCTACGGCGCCCTTCCTCCGCAGAGGCGCAACCGTGCCCTTCCGTGCCCTCCCTTTCCATAATCTTCGATAAATCGAGTTCAACTTAGTGATCATGTAAGCATTCTATCACAATCCACTTATTATCTTTGAGCATTAGCCAATGCACACATGCTTGCATATAAAACCTCAAATCATTTCCCACAAAAGTGGTCCATTTCCGATGTCCCTCGGACAAACCATTTTCCCCACATTTCTCATAAAAGCGGTCTATTTCCGATGTCCCTCAAACAAACCATTTTCCCTACCTTTCTCATAAAAGCGGTCCATTTCCAATGTCCATTGGACAAATCACTTTCTTTCTCATAAAGGCGGTCCATATCCGATGTCCCTCGAACAAACCATTTTCTTTCTTTTGTGAAAATCAAACAATTCAAGCGGATGCTTATGCAATGCCACATCCAATTCACTTCATATGATCAAGGCACAGGAAATTATGCACAATTTCACTTTCGGATGAACAGTGCCGTGAACAGTAATCCATGAACAGTAATTTTCGAAATCCAATTAACAATAAATTAAATTCAGAAATTAAAAAAAATATTGATTAAACACAATTAATCAATCAATTAAGCTAAACATGCTTAATTAACACATAAACCACACATAATCAACATTTAAGCATAATTAAGCAAGATTAAGCTAAGATAATCTTAATCATCTATCTAACCACCTATCTTAGGGCTAATACAACTTAATTAACCCTCCTAAACCAGCATTAACACTAATTAACCCAACCCTAAGCAAGTTTAGGCACTAAATAAGGATTAGGGGCTAAACTCACCCGTTAAGCGGGCTGGCGACACAAGCGCGGCGGCGGCGACGAACCTGACACCCGGGGACCTCACTCACGACCATCCAAGGTGGTCCCGGGCTCAACACAGCAGCAACAAATTCGGATTCCCCACTGAACTTCACAAAACAGCACTGCAGGAGGAGGAGGTTGCTGGTCGGAGCAAAAACAAGGTGGCCGGAGCTCCGGCGAGCTCGTGGCCGGTGACCGGAGGCTCCTGGGGGTCGAGGGGGAGTTGTGTGTGGCTGGGGTGGGCAGTGGTTAGGCCAAAAATGGAGAGAAATGGAAGAAAAGGTGAAGCTGCACAGGGGGTGCGCTACAGTGACGGACGGAGGACCGGTGACTTCTGGCCGCCGTACAGGTCGGACGGAAGCTCCGTTCGGCGATCGGCCACTGTGAACAGTATGTAATTTCTGTGTTGAACATTTTGATAGGTGGCACGGCCCGAGATTCCACCGGGAAGGCAACGAACAACTCCAATTTCGGTGAGAGGTCAGAAACTGAAACTGCAGGAAGGCAAGGGAAGAAGGGGAGAGAGGAGTGTGCGGTTTGGGGAAGATGAAGAGGAGAGAGAGAGTGAAGTGAAGGCTGAAGGATAAGCCTTATCCAAGCCATCAAGGCTTGCCCCACTTGCCAAACAATGACCTCATCTTATCTCTCTTCCATTTTGACTTTTCTTCAAAATATCCAAGGGTATTTTGGTCATTTCCACCTTGCACATTTCCCAATCTGTCCTTGGGTTGAAAATGGAGGGGTGGGCCTAGGAAATGGGCTTGAAAATGAATAGGAACGGGCTTGGGAATTTATTGGGCTCGAATTGTCTCAAGTTTAGACACCGGGCTAGGACGGGTGAGGGGTCGGTTGGGACCAACGGACTTGCTCGAATTGTCTCAAGTCCAATCTTGGATTCTCATGCCTTGTCAATTTCGCCCAAATGTCATTTTGGTATAATTCAGACTGATAGGCAGCTTCGAGGATTCACACGTAACCGACTCGTGCCAAACCACGTTCAAGACTTCTCGACACATGGACGTCCTTGACTACATGAAATTGCGAAGGATCGATTCTTATTTCAAAGTACATGATTATCAAGGATCGACATAGGGTCGTTCACGGGTTCGATAACAGTAGACGGAATCACCCGTCGTCCCATTATTTCTGTCCGCGAATCAACTTCTATTCATCCCTAAAATCGGCCTGCATGACTACAGGATCGTCCTTACGCAAGTCTCACGGTCGAGTCATTTTCCCAAGTCAAGTTCTTTAGTCGCACGAGTTCTGTCCTCAATAACCTTTCCCCTCAAGGTCAGTATCTCGGAAATGATTGGGTCCGAGCGAAATCACCCAACAATGCATTGGCGAAATTCACTTCACTCATCCCTCAAAGGGCTCGAATTTCAGGATGTCACAATTCTTCCCCCCTTACAAAAATTTCGTTCTCGAAATTTGCAATCACAGACAAATCCTCAAAAGATGGGGGTGCCGATGCTTCATCACTTCCTCACTTTCCCCATACAGCTCTCTCTGTTCCGTGATGTTGCCCGATCACCTTAACCAAGGTAATAGTCTTGTTTTGGAGTACTTGCTCTTTATAGTTCTCTATTCATGTCGGATTCTCCACGTACGACACTCTGTCGTCTACGTCCAGTTTTCTCAAAATTCAACACATGATTCAGGTCCGGTTCATACTTTCTCAACATAGACATGTGAAAAACATCATGTACTTAAGCAAGTTTCGGTGGCAACGCAAGACAATACGCTAAAACATGTACTTCGTACTTAATTTTCCTTTCTTGTCAAATCTGGAAGTACCCCTCATCGGCGATACTTTCAGAAACACATGATCACCCACCTTAAACTCCAACGGTCTACGACGCTTATCTGCACAACTCTTCTGACAACTCTGAGCGGTCTTTAATTTGACTCAGATAATCTGAACTGCATTCAATAACTGCAAAACCGAATTTTGAACCAGTGACTCCCCGTTCTCTGACCTCGTTCTATAAACTGAAATTCCACAAAGTTGATCATATTACGGCTATACCATTCCGATAAAATCTTATCCCACAAGCACTCTCTTTTTGCACAGTGCGTAGTTCAATTCATTTGTGCCCCTTTCGACATCCTAGAAGCCTGCCGGGAGTCGCTCCTTGCTCAGGCATTCTGGCCCCGGCAACCACTCCCCGCCCTCGTCGGATCAGTCATTATGGGCATCTTCGAATTGCACTACTACTAGCAATATGCACCATCTCATAGAGGTATTATCCGCTTTGGCCTGTCCCATACCAAGCCTCACGGTTTTAACCTCGTCTGAGCACCTCCAAGTGCAAAACTTTCTCCAGCTCATCAATCCATGAGCTCGTTTCCACGAGGTCACTTATCAACACTTGAAATCTGATTCACTGAATTTCCATCGAACCACTATCCAAATTCCACAAACCACTGATTTTCTTTCAATATTCCTTTCACGTCCATTTAATAACCAAACCAAGAATTCACCTCAACCACATGAAAATTAGTGCAAACCAAATGTCATTTATCGCACTAAAGGCTTTTGAATACTTTTCCAAATCCTTTCTAATTGATCGTTCGTTTGCGAATGGTACGCTGTACTATACTGCAGTTTCATCCTCAAGGCCGACTACAAATTTTTCCAGAAAGTTGCCACAAACTTAGAATTACGGTCAGATGTGATCGTCACTGGAACTCTATGAATGTGTATAATCTAACGCACGTACAATTCTGCATGCCTATCCAACGTAAAATCTTTTCTTACCGCAACGAAGTAAGTTGACTTCGTCAATCTGTCAACTGCTACCCAAATCAAGTCATTGCCTTGCTGACTCATTGGCAGTCCCATCACAAATCCATAGTAATGTGTTCCCACTTCCACTTAGGAATCTCAAGAGGTTGTAGCAGTCCACCAGGCTTACAATGCTGAGCATTTACTTGCTGGCACGTCAAACACTTTCCGGCAAGATTGCTTCCTTAAGCTCTGCATCTTTCGGAACGCACAATCGCCCTCGAAACTTCAATGTCCCATCCTTGGACACCTTTTTTTTTTTTTTCACTTTGCATCTCGGGTTCCATCTTGAGAGTGGCCATTA
The DNA here is from genome assembly GCA_014858505.1 of Corymbia citriodora subsp. variegata. NCBI lineage: Eukaryota > Viridiplantae > Streptophyta > Magnoliopsida > Myrtales > Myrtaceae > Corymbia > Corymbia citriodora. The sequence continues at coordinate 33,895,485 of CM026412.1, read as the reverse complement.
GACTAGCAAGATGGCCAACCTCAGTTTTAAAATCTGAGTCCCTGACTCCCTCCAAAAGAATCCCTTCTCGTACCATCATCTGAGCAATTGTCAACTCTCGACTGAGCGCATCTGCCACTTTGATTGCTTTCCCCGGATGATACAAATTTCACAATCATAGTCCTTAAGAAGTTCCATCTATCGTCGTTGAACATGAGGCAAAGATGATCACCGCATCTTGCTATGTTGCATTAACACGTAACCTAATCCTTTATATGACGCGTCACTGTAGATTTCGTACCCACCAAGACCAGACAGTAATGTCAAGACAGGTTTACTCTTGAGCTCTTGGAAACTACGCTCGCACTTGTCCGTCCAATCAAACCTCTCATCTTTCTTTAACAACCTCGTCAATGGCATGGCTATCGCAAAGAAACTTCTCCATGAAACATCTGTAATATCCCGCCAATGCCAAGAAACTTCGAATCTCAGTTATTGTCATAGATCTCGGCCAATTCATGACCGCCTCGATCTTAGTCGGGTCAACGACGATCCCTTCACCTGAAATTACATACCCTAAAAATGCCACGCGAGATAGCCAAAACTCGCACTTGCTAACTTAGCATAAAGTTCATGCTTCCTCAAGGTCTACAGTACTGATTTCAGGTATTTCTCATGATCCTCAGGACTCCACAAGTACACCAGAATATCATCAACGCTTGGCAATGGATACTTGTTCTTAATCGTCACTTGATTAAGCTGCCGGTAATCAATGCACAGTCTCAAAGAACTGTCCTTTATCTAGTAGCTCTTGCATCTGCACTTTCAATTCTTTCAATTATAACAAGGCCATCCAATAAGGCGCCTTAGAAATCAGTTCAGTCCTAAGAGCCAACTCAATCACAAACTCAATTTCCCACTTGAGGGCAATCCCGGCAATTCCTTGAGAAACACATCCATGTACTCTTGTACCACAACAATATCCTCCACCTTTGAACCTTCTACCAGCGTATTTGCCACCAATGCCAAATACTCTTGACACCCATATTCCAACAACCAAGTCACCTCAAGTGACGAAATTAGAAGAACGGAGGGTTCTCCTCGATTTCCCACACACTCAAAACGACCACCCACTACTGGGTTAAACTGAATTGTCTTTCCATGACAATCTACCGTATGCAATGACTTCCTCGTGACCTAGTTTCGGGCGGGGTCGGCTTTCTCACGTAATTCTTTCTGTCTGGTAGGATGGGATTCCTTCGCCCCATCATCGGTCCCTTCCTGAACCGACGATTGTCTCTATTGGGCACGAACCGCGAGCCAGATGCAGTCGCCCTCTCGATCATATTCTTCTTTATCATCTAGGCCCTTTTGTACATCTCATCAAAGCTCTTTAAGTTCAAGGGCGCTAGCTAGGCTTTCAATTCTGGCTTCAAGCCATCTCTAAAACGTCTCGCCCTATCCACACGGTCTTTTACCAATATCGGTGCATTCTTGGCCAACTCGGCGAACTTCGCCTCATACTAATCCACTGACATCCGATTCTGATGAAACTGTTGGAACTCTGCCATCTTGGAATCTCTCACACTATCCAAGAAGTACTTCCCATTGAAAGCTTCACGAAAGGCATCCCATGTCCGAGCCGTGCCTTTAGGGAACACTCTTCCTTGAGTGACTTCCCACCAATTAATGACATTACCTTGAAGCTAATAAGCCGCCAGAACCACTCTGTCTGACTCTGAACACCCCAGCACTAAAATAGTCCTCTCACTATCCCTTGTCCAAAGGATCGCAACTTCAGGGTCGCCCACGCCACTAAATCTCGGTGGCTACAATCTCAGGAACTGCTCTACTAGCTTAGGTATCGGTCTCTCATAGACCTCTCCTCTCACTAGGGGAACCAGAAGGACCACAGCAGAAGCACTCAGCTTGCTGCCCTAACAAGGTCTCTAGCGTCAGCAGGATCCCATCTAACCTAGGATCTGCTTGCGCGCTACGTCTAGCATCAGTCTGACCAGACGGTGCCCTACACCTAAGGGCTCTCTCTGCTCAGGATTGCTCATCACTCTGGACCATGAGCAACCCGCCACCACACAAAGCCACACAAGGCCACAAAAGAATTCATAGGCACATAATATAAAAGCTATCCCTATCTCACTATCCCAAAAATCCCACGCACCTTATCACTCCAAGTCTTAACCTCGCTCTGATACCAAAACCGACGGGGATGTCACACCCCAAACCCCGAGCACGCGACAACCCCTTACCATGGTTAATTGAAAGCGACGTCCCAGGACTCGTCGACGACCATTCATTTTAATCTTTTGTTATGTGCAAGCGGAAGATGAACCATCCCTAGTCCAACAATCAATCAATCAATCAATCAGGGATAGAGGGATGAATAACAAGAACAACCATCACTACTCATTTACACAATTTACTGGATTAACCAACGGAGGATCGTCTTTTGAATTACAAGCCTGACAAAAGGGGCCGATCCATCCTCTAAGCCAGGCCAAAAAGAAACTAGGCTAATCTAGCTATACAGAATGAACCCTCGGGTTCAACACCACGGTCACTCGGACCCATCAGACTCGACTCCGTCAGGTCGATCACTGGAGAAACGGGGGGTAGGATTCTCCATAGCAGGTGCACCATTCTAAAGACCTGAAAAATGTTAACCACGACGAGTTGAGATAAAATTTCAGCGAGTTTTTCCCCCATGCCCTGGTTAGTACACCAACTCAACCCGGGGTATCTCTCCAGAACCACCCCTCACTCAACCCGACCACAAACACCCAGCAATCAGCAATCAAACCACAGAGAGGTTCAACCAACAATCAGAGGTCGGTTCGCATGCAACTTTACCTGGTATGCCATACCCTACACGTCAAATCTCATTCAATGCAAGCAATGCAACCAACAATCGAATGGTCGGTTCGCATGCAACCTTACCCGGTATGCCATACCCTGCACGTTGTAAGTCAGCACAATACACGCAATGCGTTATAAGTCAGCACAATACACGCAATGCACATGGCCGTTAGATGATGCAGTTCATCAATCACATGCGAGTCGCGTCACAAGCGATCTCACCTGGCCATTGCCACACCCTGCACATTGTCAATTCATGCGTGCGTGCCATAAATGATGTGATCATCTCATGCATAATCAGAACCAATGATGCCATGTTTTCTCATGCACTCTCGCATTCACACGTGCTCCGATTATTACTACCTCACAAGGCTACAACTTGGCCAAGGTGCAACGGCGCTACGGCGCCCTTCCTCTACAGAGGCGCAACCGTGCCCTTCCATGCTATTGCTACGGCGCTACGGCGCCCTTTCTCCGCAGAGGCGCAAGCGTGCCCTTCCGTGCAGGCCGAGGCGCTATGGCGCTACGGCGTCCTTCCTCCGCAGAGGCGCAACCGTGCCCTTCCATACCCTCCGAGGCGCCACGGCGCTACGGCGCACTTCCTCCGCAGAGGTGCAACCGTGCCCTTCCGTGCCCTCCGAGGCGCAACGGCGCTACGGCGCCCTTCCTCCGCAGAGGCGCAACCGTGCCCTTCCGTGCCCTCCTTTTCCATAATCTCCGATAAATTGGGTTCAACTTAGTGATCACGTAAGCATTTCATCACAATCCACTTATTATCTTTGAGCATTAGCCAATGCACACATGCTTGCATATAAAACCTCAAATCATTTCCCACAAAAGCGGTCCATTTCCGATGTCCCTCGGACAAACCATTTTCCCCACATTTCTCATAAAAGCGGTCAATTTCCGATGTCCCTCGGACAAACCATTTTCCCCACCTTTCTCATAAAAGCGGTCCATTTCCAGTGTCCATAGGACAAATCACTTTCTTTCTCATAAAGGCGGTCCATTTCCGATGTCCCTCGGACAAACCATTTTCTTTCTTTTGTGAAAATCATACAATTCAAGCGGATGCTTATGCAATGCCACATCCAATTCACTTCATATGATCAAGGCACAGGAAATTATGCACAATTTCACTTTCGGATGAACAGTGCCATGAACAGTGCCGTGAACAGTAATCCATGAACAGTAATTTCCGAAATTCAATTAACAATAAATTAAATTCAGAAATTAAAAAAAATATTGATTAAACACAATTAATCAATCAATTAAGCTAAACATGCTTAATTAATACATAAACCACACATAATCAACATTTAAGCATAATTAAGCAAGATTAAGCTAAGCTAATCTTAATCATCTGTCTAACCACCTATCTTAGGGCTAGTACAACTTAATTAACCCTCCTAAACCAGCATTAACACTAATTAACCTAACCCTAAGCAAGTTTAGGCACTAAATAAGGATTAGGGGCTAAACTCACCCGTTAAGCGGGCCGGCGACACGGGCGCGGCGGCGGCGACGAACCCGACACCCGGGGACCTCACTCACGATGATCCAAGGTGGTCCCGGGCTCAACACAGCAGCAACAAATTCTGATTCCCCACTGAACTTCACAAAACAGCACTGCAAGAGGAGGAGGTTGCTGGTCGGAGCAAAAACAAGGTGGCCGGAGCTCCGGCGAGCTCGTGGCCGGTGACCGGAGGCTCCTGGGGGTCGAGGGGGAGTTGTGTGTGCTGGGGTGGGCAGTGGTTAGGCCAAAAATGGAGAGAAATGGAAGAAAAGGCAAAGCTGCACAGGGGGTGCGCTACAATGACGGACGGAGGACCGGTGACTTCTGGCCGCCGTACAGGTCGGACGGAAGCTCCGTTCGGCGATCGGCCACCGTGAAAAGTACGTAATTTCTGTGCTGAACATTTTGATAGGTGGCACGGCCCGAGATTCCACCGGGAAGGCAACGAACAACTCCAATTTCGGTGAGAGGTCAGAAACAGAAACTGCATGAAGGCAAGGGAAGAAGGGGAGAGAGGAGTGTGCGGTTTGGGGAAGATGAAGAGGAGAGAGAGAGTGAAGTGAAGGCTGAAGGATAAGCCTTATCCAAGCCATCAAGGCTTGCCCCACTTGCCAAACAATGACCTCATCTTATCTCTCTTCCTTTTTTACTTTTCTTCAAAATATCCAAGGGTATTTTGGTCATTTCCACCTTACACATTTCCCAATCTGTCCTTGGGCTGAAAATGGAGGGGCGGGCCTAGGAAATGGGCTTGAAAATGAATAGGAACGGGCTCGGGAATTTATTGGGCTCGAATTGTCTCAAGTTTAGACACCGAGCTAGGACGGGTGAGGGGTCGGTTGGGACCAACGGACTCGCTCGTTGTCTCGGTCTTCCACGATGGCTGTCCCACCTTGGGCGTGAGGCCCTCACTGTTCTTGCCCGGCCCACATCCTCATAGGCTCAGTTTCTCAGTCCAAAATCCCTTTCTCAAAACTCGGCTCGACCGACTCCGTCGACTGTCAAGGAAGTATCATCCAAAAGTCCGTCCCAGACGTTCCCGAAAATTCAAAGTCCAATCTTGGATACTCATACCTTGTCAATTTCACCCAAATGTCATTTTGGTATAATTTAGACTGACAGGCGGCTTCAAGGATTCACACGTAACCGACTCGTGCCAAACCACGTTCAAGACTTCTCGACACATGGACGTCCTTGACTACATGAAATTGCAAAGGATCAATTCTTATTTCAAAGTACACGATTATCAAGGATCGACATAGGGTCGTTCACGGGTTTGATAATAGTAGACGGAATCACCCGTCGTCCCATTATTTCTGTCCACGAATCAACTTCTATTCATCCCTAAAGTCGGCTCGCATGACTACAGGATCGTCCTTATGCAAGTCTCACGGTCGAGTCGTTTTCCCAGGTCAAGTTCTTTAGTCGCACGAGTTCTGTCCTCAGTAGCCTTTCCCCTCAAGGTCAGTATCTCGGAAATGATTGGGTCCGAGCGAAATCACTCAGCAATGCATTGGCGAAATTCACGTTCACTCATCCCTCAAAGGGCTCGAATTTCAGGATGTCACATTTACGTTATTGATAAGGTAGATAGTACTCCAAGTACATAGAAATGAAGACACTCTAAATCAATTTGATTGAAATTTCAATTATTGCTTTGAAGCCAATTAATTTAGGCCTCGGAATCCACAAGAGACATTTCAGAAAAGTTGGTGGGGTTTGATATTTTTAACTAAGTAGAGGGAGTACCACGCAATTTCGTAGAGGTAGTTTGATCTAATTTGTGCAAGATTTATTAATTAGCTCCATGTAAATGTTCTAGGTTAAGAAGAACCCTCATAAATTGTGACGTTCTGAAATTCGAGCCCTTTGACGGATAATTGAACGTGAATTTTGTCAATGCATTATTGATTGATCTCACTTGGAGCTGATCACTCCCAACATACTGACCTTGAGTAGAAAGGCTAATAATGATAGAACTCGTGCAACTAAAGAACTTGACTTGAGAAAACGACTCGATTGGGAGATTTGCGTAAGGACGATCCTGTAGATATGCAGGCCGATGTCAAGAACAACTAGAAGTCAATTTGTGGACAAAGCATAATGGGACGACGGGTGATTCCGTCTACTGTTATCGAATCTGCAAACGACCGTATGTTGATTCTCGGGAATCGTGTACTTTGAAATAAGAATCTACCCTTCACAATTTCATGTAGTCAAGGATATCCATGTGTTGAGAAGTTTTGAACGTGATTTGATACTTAGTTAAGCACGAGTTGGTTGAGTCGAAAATTTGGAAAAAGGATTTATGGATCGAGGAAACGAACCTACAAAGACCTGGATCGGGTAAGGCCGATGTGGGCCCCACGCCCAAAGTAGGACGGCCACACGGTAGGCTCGAGGCAAGCTACTGAACCCATTGTACCCAACCCACCATTTAACCCTTCCGAACCCATTATCTGGTTTTGAGCCAATTTGAGCCCAACCGATTTCCGAGCCCGTTCCTATTCATTTCCTAGCCTGTGTCTTAGGCCCACCCTTTGTCATGCCCCGAACCCCAAGCATGCGACAACCTCTTCTCTTGGTTGATTGAAAGCGACGTTCCAGGACTCGTCGACAACTATTCATTTTAATCTTTCGTTATGCACAAGCAGAAGACAAACCATCCCCAGTCCAACAATCAATCAATCAATCAATCAGGGATAGAGAGATGAACAACAAGAACAATCATCACTACTCATTTATACAATTTACTAGATTAATCAACGGAGGATCGTTTTTCGATTTACAAGCCCGATAACAGGGGCCGATCCATCCTCTAAGCCAAACCAAAAAAGAACTAGGTTAGGCTAATCTAGCTATACAAAGTGAACCATCGGGTTCAACACCACGGTCACTCGGACCCATTAAACTCGACTCCGTCAGGTCGATCACTGGAGATGTGGGGGCATGATTCTCCACTGTGGGTGCGCCATTCTAGGGGCCTGAAACACGTTAACCACGACGGGTTGAGATAAAATCTCAGTGAGTTCTTCTCCTAAGCCCCGGTTAGCACACCAACTCAACTTGGGGTATCTCTCTAGAACCACCCCTCACTCAACCCAACAACAACAACCAGCAACCCGCAAGCAAACAACAGATAGGGGCAACCAACAAACAATTAGTTGGTTCGCATGCAACCTTACCTGGCATGCCATACCCTGCACGTAAAATCTCATACAATACAAGCAATGCAACCAACAATCAAAAGTCGGTTTGCATGCAACCTTACCCGGTATGCTATACCCTGCACGTTTTAAGTCAGCACAATACACGCAATGCACATGGCCGTTAGATGATGCAGTTCATCAATCACATGCGAGTCGCACCACAAGCGATCTCACTTGGCCATTGCCACACCCTGCACGTTATAAAATCATGCGTGCATGCCATAAATCATGATGTGATCACCTCATGCATAATAGGAACCAATGATACCATATTTCTCATGCACTCTTGCATCCACATGTGTTCTGATTATTACTGCCCCTCGGGCTACAACCGAACTCCCGCCGATGTCTACTGGCATAGCCAGGCATCGCCCTCCGCCATGAGGCGCGGCGACATCAAGGGACCCTCACCTAAGACGGCATTCCTGAAGGAGCATGGGCCTGGCCTCTACTGCGACTCCGCATCCGGCTCACAACTGAGGCGCCACGGCGCTACGGCGCCCTTCCTCCGCAGAGACGCAACCATGCCCTTCCGTGCCCTCACCGGGTTTCCGATAAATCGGACTATCACCCCCCAAACTTCGGCCAGGGCGGCGGGTTCAACTTAGTGATCACGCAAACATACCATCACAACCGATTTATTATCTTTGAGCATTAGCCAATACATACATGCTTGCATATAAAACCTCAAATCCTTTCTCATAAAAGCAATCCGTTTCCAATGTCCCTCGGACAAACCATTTTTCCCACCTTTCTCATAAAAGCGATCCATTTTTAGTGTCCCTCGGACAAATCACTTTCTTTCTCATAAAGGCGGTCCACTTCCAGTGTCCCTCGGACAAACCATTTTCTTTCTTTTGTGAAAATCACACGATTCAAACGGATGCTTATGCAATGCCACATCCAATTCACTTCATATGATCAAGGCACATAAAATTATGCACAATTTTACTTCCGGATGAACAGTGCACGTGAACAGTAATCGTGAACAATGCACATGAACAGTGAAATTTCCGAATTTAATAATTAAATAATTTAATTTAGAAATCACATAATTTAATCAATAAATGCAGAAATTAAATAAATCAATTAATTAAAACAATTAATCAATTTAATCAAGTAAAGCATGCTTAATTAGCCCATAACACACAATTAAGCATAATTAAACAAGATTAAGCTAATCTAATCTTAACCCTTAATCTAACCACCTATCTTAGGGCTAATGCACTTAATTAAACATCTTAATCAGCCCTTAGCACTAATTAACCTAACCCTAAGCAAGTTTAGGCACTAAATAGGGATTAGGGGCTAAACTCACCCGTTAAGCGAGCCGGAGATGCGGACGCGGCGGTGGCGACGAACCCGACACCCAGGGACCTCTACCACGACGATCCAAGGTGGTCCCAGGCTCAACACAGCAGCAACAACTCGGAATCCCCACTGCAACTTTGAAAAACTGCACTGCTGGAGGAGAAAGAAGCTGACCGGAGGAAAACGGGCTGGCCGGAGCTCCGGCAAGTGGCGGGCCAGCGATCAATGGCACCTGGGGGTTGAGAGGGAACCACTTGTGGCTGGTATGGGCGGTGATTAGGTCGAAAATGGAGGAAAACAGGTCAAAAGGCGGAACACAGTAGAACTGGTCGCTACAGTGACGGTCCGGCGAGCAGGCGGCTTCCGGCCGCCGTACGGATCGGAAGGTGGCTCCGTTTGACGAACGGCCGACGCCATCCGTACGGATTCTCTCTCCCGAGCACAACGGTGGGTGGCACCACTCGAGATTCCACCGGGAAGGCCATGAAAAACTCAAATTTCGATGAGAGGTCCAAAACAGAAACTGCAGAAATTGCAAAGAGAAGCAAGGGGAAGAGGGCTGCGATTTTGGAGAAGATGAAGAGGAGAGAGAGAGTGAAGTGAGGGCTGGAGATAGGCCTCATTAAGGCCATTAATGCTTGCCCCAACTTGCCAAGAAAATGACCTCATCTTCTCTCTCTTCCTTTTGACTTTTCTTCAAAATATCCAAGGGCATTTTGGTCATTTCCACCTTGCACATTTCCCAATGTGTCCTTGAGCTGAAAGTGAAAGGCGGGCCTAGGAAACGAGCTTGAAAATGAATAGGAATGGGCTCGGGAATTTGTTGGGCTCGAAACGGCTCAAGGTTAGACAACGGGCTCGGGAGGGTTAATGATCGGTTTGGCCCAACGGGCTCACTTGCTTGTCTCGGTCTTCCACGATGGCTGTCCCACCTTGGGCATGAGGCCCTCACTATTCTTGCCCAACCCATGTCCTCATAGGCTCGGTTCCTCGGTCCGAAAATCCCTTTCCCAAAAACTCGGCTCAACCGACACTGTCGACTGTTAAGAAAGCATCGTCCAAAAGTCCGTCCCCGATGTTCTCGAAAATTCAAAGTCCAATCTTGGATTCTCATGCCTTGTCAATTTTGCCCAAATGTCATTTTGGTATAATTCAGACTGACAGGCGGCTTCGAGGATTCACATGTAACTGACTCGTGCCAAACCACGTTCAAGACTTCTCGACACATGGACGTTCTTGACGACATGAAATTGCGAAGGATAGATTCTTATTTCAAAGTACACGATTATCAAGGATCGACATAGGGTCGTTCACGGGTTCGATAATAGTAGACGGAATCACCCGTCGTCCCATTATTTCTGTCTACGAATCGACTTCTATTCGTCCCTAAAATCGGCCTACATGGCTACAAGATTGTCCTTACGCAAGTCTCACGGTCGAGTCATTTTTCCAGGTCAAGTTCTTTAGTCACTCGAGTTCTGTCATCAGTAGCCTTTCCCCTCAAGGTTAGTATCTCGGAAATGATTGGGTCCGAGCGGAATCAACCAACAATGCATTGGCGAAATTCACGTTCACTCATCCCTAAAAGGGCTCGAATTTCAGGACGTCACACTCTTCATTTCATCCAATGGCAGATTGGGAATTGTGCAAAGGTAGAAATGACCATTTTTCCTTTAGGTATTTTTGAGGAAAAGACAAAAGAAAAGAGAGAAGATGATGCCATGTTGCATGGGGATGGAGCAAGCATTGAAAAGCCTTAATGAGGCCTTGACACCAACTCCCCCATCACTCTCTCTCCTCCCTTTTAGCCCTAAACCAGCCGACTCTCCCCCCTTGTTTCCTCTTCTTCTTTTTTTCTTCTCTTTCAATGTTCCTCCAAAAACCAGAGTTGTTTATTGCTTTCCTGTGCTGATCACCACCTGTGCCACCCACCACCGTGTCCAGGAGGCCTAACCCGTGTGCCCCATGGTCACCCTTCACCGAATAGAGCCACTGGCTAGAAGCCACCGCCAGCCAACCCGCTTGTCCCAGCCCTGTACTACCCAGATCAATTGTTTGCCTCTTGTTCCGACCCAACCACTGCCCAGCCCAGCCACCAACCAGTCCCCCTTGACCCCTTGGTACCGTCGGTCGTCAGTTAGCCGCTCACTGGAAGCTCACCGGAGCTTTGATAAGCCGGTTCAACCTTTCTCCTCCGCCGGGCAATTCAGTTTCTAGAAGTTCTGTGAAAGACAGAGTTGGTTGCTGCTGTTTTGACCCCAGGACGATCTTGGATCATTGTGGTCGAGGTCCCTGAGCATAGCCTTCGTTGCCGCCGCTGCGTTTGTATCTCTAGTTCGCTTAACGGGTGAGTTTAGCCCTAATCCCTTGGTTAGTGCCTACACTTGCTTAGGGTTAGATTAGTTAGGTTAATTATGGTTGAGAAGGTTTAATTAAGTTTAATTAAGGTTTAATTAAGATTAGTTTAGATTAATCTGGCTTAATATTGCTCAATTGTGGTTTATGTGTAATTAAGCATGTTTAGCCTTAATTGATTGATTGTTTGTTTTAATTGATGTTTTTAATGATTTCTGAAATCTATTAATTATTAAATTCTGGATTATACTATTCATATTGCACTATTCATAAGTTACTGTTCATGCGCATTGTTCATACAGAAGTGAAAAATTACCTAATTTAATGTGTTTTGATCCTATAGTATGAATTGGACGTATAATTGTATGGACATCCGCATGAATCGTGTGATTTTCACAAAAGGGGAAAATGGTTTGTTCTAGGGACACCGAAATGAACCACTTTTATGAGAAAGGACTTGAGGTTGTATATGCAAGTATGTGTGCATTAGCTAATACTCAAGATAAAAACGGATTGTGGTGGTACGCTTGCATGATAAATAAGTTGAACCCGCCGCCTCGGCTGAAGTTCGGGAGGTGATAGTCTAATTCGTCAGAAACCCGACCGGGGTCTAGATGCGAAGTTGCGGTAGAGGCCGAGCCCATGCTCCCTCGGAAATGCCATCTTGGGAGAAAACCCTCGACATAGCCACGCCTCACGGGGGATGGCAATGTTTGGTTATGCCAATAGACATCGGTGGGGGTTCAGTTGTAGCCCTAAGGGGCAGTAATAATCGGAACACGTGTGGATGCAAGAATACATAAGAAATATGATATCATTGGTTCCGATTATGCATGAGTTGATCATATTGTTTAGACATGCATGAATTGATAACGTGCAGGGTATAGCAATGGCCGGGTGAGATCGCTTGTGACGCGACTCACATGTGATTGATGAATTACATCACCTTATGGCCATGTGCATTGCGTGTATTGTATTGGAGATAATGTGTAAGATATGACATATCGGGTAAGGTTGCATGCGAACTGATTATTGATTGTTGGTTGACCTTGGCTGTTGTATGGTTGTTTGTGGTTGGCCTACTTGAGAGGTGGTTCTGCAGAGATACCCTAGGTTGAGTTGGTGTACTAACCGGGGCTTAGGGTAAAGACTCGCTAAGATTTTATCTCACTGGTTATTGTATAACCATTTTCAGGTCCTTGGAATGGTGTACCCCCTGGTGCGATTCGGGGTCCCCCAAGGATTGGGAGACCATCGTGACACACCACTGTTTCCCTAGCCGAGTACATTTGTATGAGAAGTATGTTTCCACCATCTGGGTGGATGAGGAACCAAGGCAATGGATCCCTCATCAGTTCCTAGCATGGTACATCCAGGAGGACGATCTCCTGATCAGTCCTCTACGGGGTTTTGACGGGCCGCTCAATAGGGGCCTCGAAGATGTTGATTGGGACCCCATGGAGCTGGACTTTCCTGACGGCACAATGGAGAATCCTACCCCTTCTCCACTGGTGATCAACCTAAACGCCTTCGACTACGACCTTATGGAACATGAGTCCGATGGATCTTAGTGAAAATGGTGCTAAACTTGAGGGTTCTTTTTGTATAGATGGATTAGCCTAGCATAGTTTCTTTTTGGTCTGGCTTAGAGGATGGCTCTAACCTCTTTGTGGACTTGTAAATCAGAAACAATCATCCGTTGGTTAATCTAGTAAAAATTGTTTAAATGAGTAGTTGTTTTGTTGTTCATCCCTCTATCCCTATCTGATTGTTTGATTGTCTGTTTGACTAGGGGATGGTTCGCCTTCCACTTGCGTATAATAAAAGAATAAAATGAATGGTTGGCAACGAGTCTTGGGACGTCGCATTTGTTTGACCAAGGGAGGGGCTTGTTGTGTGCTCAAGATTCGGGACATGACATAAATAGCTATAAAGCTTGACTAAGGCCAATTGTGAACCATGCAGTGGTAGGCACACCCTAGGCCTTGGTTAGCAATGAGCGGACACTGCAAAGTGTTGACTTGTCTCTAGCAGAGGTACTAGTGGCCCCTAGAATTACACTTGAGTTTTCATCTAATGTCTAATTTGTCACGCCCCGACCCTCAAGCACACGGCAACCCCTGTTCTCTTGCGGTCATTTGATTTGCGACTCCCCAAGATTCGTCGCCGACCGTTATTTTTATCTTGTAATTATGCACATGCGGAAGCGAATCACAATCCCCGGTCAATTACAAAAACAGGGATAGTAGGAAAACCCAACAAGAATACATTCAAAAGTATTGCTTTATTTATCTACTGATTAACCCTAAGAAGTTTACAAGTACGAGCCCTTACCACGGGCATCTTTCTAACGAGCCAATGAGACCAACAGGCCAGGGTTAATCTACTGCCTTCAAAAACGGCCACGAGCCGAAACACGCGTCGATTCTCCATCCTACGGCCTTGAAAAATGTTAAGCACGACGGGTTGAGATAAACTCAGCAAGTCAAAGTCCTAAGCCTCAGTTAGGAATTTCGCTCGCCTTGGGAGCAATCTAACCATGCAACCTAGTTCCGACAAACAATACATACAACACCTCAAGCAGCATTATCATACGACAGTTTAATAAGCAGATGCAAACACATGCGACCCTACCTGACCTTGGCACACGTAACCTGCAGAAACTGTCATTTCGATCATCACGGCATTAAGAGTATGCGAATAATCAGAGCATCTCACACAACTTTCTCATGTCTCACACTCACACATGCTCCGATTATTATGACCACTAGGGCCACGGTACAACCTTAAGGTTGGCGGTCTACCGGTCGAAGACCAGGCATCGTCCTCCCCCATGAGGCACAGCGACGTCATGGGCTCTCTCCCATCGACGGCATTCCCTATGGAGCATGGGGTCCGTTCACTACCGCAGCCCCGCAACTGACCACTGTCAGGCAACCGACCAAAGTCAGGACGACCAAAAGGCCACGGGACAACCCTAAGGGTTGGCGGTCTACCGGCAGCACCGGGCTCTCCTCTTAATGTGACCATGCAACACATCATCAAGCAATCCATTTATATCTTTGCTCTGTCGTGAATGCAACATCACTCATGCTCATGCGACATGGCCATTTCAGATAACCCACGCAATATGTCATGCGATCTCACTCGACAATTTCCAAAATTTAATTTCCAATCAGCATTCAATCACGCACATTCCCCAACTCTTGGAAACAACTTCAACTCTTGTCATTTCAGATGACCAATCAACATCACGATACTCCGATATCCAACCACGTGTTTCAATATTTAATAATAAATAAACACACGTCTCAATATTCAATAATAAATAAATACGTGTCCTCACGACTATAACAATCAACTATTCCCCAATAATACTCAATTATCCCAAAATAAGTATAAAATATAATTATACTCAAAGATACTCATTTAAGAAGCATATAATACTATAGTCGATTGTTCCGATAAAATAATTCAAGTCACACAAAATACTTATAATTATTTTTCAATCCCATAATTAATTATCCAACCCAAATAATTCCATTTAGTAGAACCCTTCTTCAATAAACCAATGTCATTTAATATAATAGTATATAAACACTATTGACTTTGGAAAAATAGACCATAGAAATTTTCCCACAAAATTACTCGATTAAGACCATTTCCAATAAATAATCACAATTAATTATTTTCTCCAAAAATAATTAATTTTCAGCAATGAATAGTAATACCAATATTACTATTAATAATTCGAAATTATAAATTAATTTAATTAATAATAATTTCGAAAATAATAAATAATTATTATTTATTCCAAAAATAATAATAATATTACTTATTAATACTAACCATGATTAACACTAAGCAAGCTTAATCAAATAGTATTAAAACACTAATAATCATCATCCAAAGCACTAATCAACAACTAAACTAATTAAACTACTCCTAAGAAAGATTAACCACTAACTAAGGGATTAGTAAATCGACTCACGGTTTAGCGATTCTGACGACACGAGCGCGATGGCGGCGGCGAGGGGAACGCCCGGGAACTTCTGGCGCGTCGGGATGAGGCACCCGGGATCGGGTCTCGGCCGAGGGCGGCTGTCCATGCAGCAAAAGCTGGGATATGGAGGAACCAGCAACTGTGGCGGCATGGGGCTGACTGGTGGATGGTCCGGCGACTCCGGACGGCGGCCAGCAGCTCCGGCGAGGGGAAAACAGAAGCTGGAAAGGGGAAAAGGGAGCGGTGCAGCAAGTTTCATGGGGGGGAACAGCAGGCTAGGGTGGCTCCGGTGCGGCGGAGGAGGCTCGGGAGTGGTCCTCCGGCGGCTTGTGGCGGTGACCGGCGGCGGCGTGTAGCGACGAGGCTGCTGGCCACTTGTCCAAGTCACGGTCAGAGAGGCCGAGAGGGAGAGAGGGGGCACGGCGATAGCTGGGATGGCTCTCAGACGGCCCCCAGCGGCGGTCTCGGGCGGCCGGATGGCGGTGAAGGGCGGCTGGACGGCGAGGGCAGCCATCCTGACCTCAGATCCGAACTGAAAGGAGGAGGGAAAGATGGAGGTGGCAGCTGGTTCGCGGGGTGGCAGCAGCGGTTCAGGCAGCTCGTTGGCGACTCCGGCGTCTGGGCAAGGCGGCTGGCGACAGCGGTGGCGTCGTGACCAGAACCGGAGCAGGACAGCAGCTCGGACAGAGGTGGAAGAGAGGAGGACAGAAGCTGGGCAGGGCCGGTTCAGCTGGAGGCCGACGGACGGCGACTCACCGGCGACCGGACGGAGAACTGGGGCGGTCGGTTCTGGTGGCAGCAACAAGAAAACACAGCAGCAGCAGCAAGCCAGGGACGTCGGCCGAAGAAGAAGAAGAAGAAGAAGAAGAAGAAAGGAAGAAGAAGAAGCAGCTGCTGAGGGGAAAGGGCTGAACGTGCAGGGGAGCTGCGCGCGGAAGAGAGAGAGAGAGAGAGAGAGAGAGAGAGAGAGAGAAGTACATGGTGTCAGCAAGTGGGGCAAAAAAAGAAGAAAGAGATAAGAAGAGAAGACTAGTCAAAGGGGAAGAAAAGATAACATGGGGCAAGTGGGTGTCGACAAGGGGGAAGAAAACGCGGGGGAAAGAGAGAGAAAAGGGAGAGGAGAGAGAAACGTGCGGAGGGGATGGGAAGAAAGAAAAGAAAAAGAAAAAGAAAAAGAAAACAATACAAAATCCTAAAAAGCTTCTAGAAAGGGCAATTTGGTCTTTTTGCCCTTGAAGCACAAATTTCCAAATATTTGGCTCCAAAACTCGGCCCGTTAAATCCTTTTCCAATAATTCAAGCTTACCGAAATTCGGGATGTTACATAATTGACCCAATTTTCATGTCCATAGAAAGTTTGTAACGCGAATTGGGTTTTTGAGATTTGGGTCAAATAGATGGTTGTGGTGGAAAGTTAAGATCTTTCCTTCGGTATAAATCCGATTGATGAGATTCTTAGGACTTCAAAAAGCTTGTGACTCGATATTCAAGATGAAATAATCAACCAGGTCCAAAATTCTTAACACCTCCCGATTAGGCAATTGTAATAAAAAGTTTTAATATCTTGAGAATTTGCCGTTTGACTTTGGTATATTGGATATTGTTGGAAAACTACAAAGAGTTACAATCTAATCATATCCTTGTGTCGAATTTTTAAGCAAGTAATAGTCTCGGTCAATTTTAGTCAAACCTTTGCTAAATAAAAATTAGATGTCTACAAGCATTTTGAAAGTACTGTGAAAATATATTAAAAATAGGTTTTGATAAAACCGACTCCATTTCTCGATCATGTGCAACGTGCATTGAAAAGTATTGCTTATGTGGGCTCATCCATGTTATGTCGGGAAACTTATGCAATGAATCAGACACGTGAATACTGATTTTTGTGCGTTCGTATCATTAATGCGACATGTAGGACTAATACATGTCATTTTGCATTAATTTAAACCATGATTAATACGGACTTATTCGCACATGTCAAGAAATTAGCTAGTTGCACATTATACATCGTTAACTAGTATTTTGCATCGAACTTGCATGTTATGCAATGGGTCGTGCCTTTGATGTTTGGATATGTACTTCGTCCGTCCATGTGATTTGATTTGCAAGTCATTTTGTAGCTATTAATTAATAGAATACGTGTGTTGGTTTGCTATTTCACTTTTGTTATTCGAACTCTATGCATTGGACTCATGTACATTGTTATGATTGAATTTGATGTTGTTATTTTGAATCATATACTGCTCTAATCTGACTGAATTCGTCTTTGTCGTTTGAGTTGCATATGTTGGATTCACGATCGCCATTCAAACAGTGTCTTCAAATCTGCTTTGGTTGATTTTGCATGGCATCCACTTCATGCCTATTTTTTCTTAGTGCTTTGATATATCCATACTTTGTTTGCCGCATTGGACTCATTTACGGCGTTTTGCTTTTTTTGAAAGAACGTGGGTCATACATCATGATCAGTTGAGCCCTTATTCACCCCCATGATGAAAATTTCACCTGAAAGCAAGTAACAAAGTTTTTTAGTGTTCAAAACGTAAAAAGAAAACAACATATGTATCACTTAAGGAAATCTCATGATAGGAATATTTAACCGAGGAATGTATTACCGAAAGAATGATGTGGAATATGCTAACTCTTTTCCGCATGTAACCAAATTCTTGAGCCTTAATGGTCTAGTTGACCTTTGTGTTCGCAATCAACCTAAAAATACGGTTGGTGTCAAATCCTAGAGCAGTATAAGAATTTGGATCAATGTGGCTTAGCCCGACCTAGCAAGGGAAGATCATAGACAGTTAAATTTTTGGGCGGAACTTTCGAACTTTGACTTTGAAAATTTTAGTTCTTCTTGAAAAATCCGCAAGAGACGCTACAGAGACCATGTCATGGTTTATGAATAATTTGGTTTCATGTACATTGAATATGTGAAGGTATTGGGACTAATTGAAGGATTTCAAATACTTCATGCTAAAGATTGATGAAATACATGATGAGGCTATGATCCAAAGTTCGATGCCTATGGTAATGCAAAAGTATAGCTTTTTGGTATTTTCTTTCATAATTAAATGAGTTCTCCAATTAGGTAGAAGTTCCTATGCGCAAAGGTAAGCGCCATAGTAACACATTTAATTGTTTTTTAACAATGTAAGAGGTACATCCATAATTTCAGTAATGTAGTAAATAGAAGCCTGGCATTGTGCGCAAATTTCAAAATTTAAGGTAATCATTTGAACAAATATGAATATTTAAATACAAAATTATTGAAAAACTATCAAAAGTCAGTTTGTCGGGATTCATTATCCCTCTTTATGAGCCACAACATAGTAACTTCGTAAGAAAAGAACCTTCTATAAGCCCAATTGGTCTTAATCATTAAATCTTAGGAGACGTCACATAATTTCAAGAGTAATATGCTCTCGGTTCATGTGCGTCGAGAGCAAGCAAGTATTGATCTTACAAAGTTGATATATAAAATGACAAAATAAAGTTTCATCAAGCATCGAGCAGGACCCATTTTTTTTATGACCTAGTCACATTATGCTTCGTTACTTAACATACCATTCTTAATGTAACCAGCACCACTCTAAAGAGTGTCTTTTTTTTTTTTTTTTTGCTTTTGCCAAACTGAAAAATATGTGGATAAACCACCCATCTGGGTGGCGTTGCTGGTTCGCGCTCTCTTCCTTTCGTAAAAGGTCGAGAGTTCGAATCTCAGCTTCGTTATAGGGTGACTTACCTGGTTGCACGTGTGTGGTGGCTAGCACGTGTGGCCCCCAGGGTTTACTCCTCCAGTTGTCGGCGGGGTGCGGGGTTCCCTGGGTCAAAAAAATATATATATGGATAACATCTTTAATTATATGCATGTCTTCCTCCCACGTTGTTTACATTAATTTAACTTTTCCACGCATATCCACTTGGGCATGCATAGCATTGTTTGACAACCAATTCGGTTGAATTTGATTGGATTTGATGTTGTAGAGATTTGGTTGGAAAGTTTGTGAAAATAGAGGAATAATAAATTAAAGAGACTTAATATAAAAAAGAAAAAATATATATAAGGACAAAATGTAGAATTCTTTCTAATGTTTTATTTATACAGACTCTTTAGTATTTCTATCCTTCTTGGGATCCACCTATGGCAAATGAAGAGTAACCCCGTACCCTTTCCACGTGCTTAGAAGGTGCGACAAAGCATGGGATCATAACAAAGCCTCGGAAATGCTTGGGGTGCTAAGAGCGATTTATGGGGTCGAAGTCCTCATGCAAAATGGAATTTATTCCTACTTACTTCCAATAAATAAAACGTGATTTTGGAGGATATATTGATTCCATTTAAAATGCTAGAATATTTAAGTAATAAATTATGTATTTATCTAATGGTTTAAGTTTTAAGAACAATAGGTAGCAGTTCAATAAAATCTCACATAGTCTTAGAATAATAGATCTTGAGTTCAAATCTTCCAAAATTTTTATTTGCTTGCCCAATTGCATATTCTCACGCTTTAGACTAAAGCCAAAGCAAAGCCTATGAGTGAGGGGAAGTATTAAAAATATTTAAATAATAAATCACGCATTCATCTCATAAATTAAGCTTTTATAATAGTCAGTAATAGTAATCCTTAAAATCTCACATTAAATAAGAGAACTACATGGTTTGGATACTTAAATATTAAATTACACTTGTAATTACTCACTTACATTTTTAAAACAGTTAATAATGATCTCATGAAATCTTACTGCTTATTTTAAGATATAACTTTCAAATTAGACTAAGTAAGGATGATTAGTTAAAAAAAAAAGCTTAAATAATTCAAAAGTATGTATCTTGAAAAGAGGTGATTTTGCCTATGAATCAAAGGACATGATCATATATTATAGAAATATAAAGATAAATGCATGTCCATATCAGCCTCCTTGCATAGGAAATTATTACGAAGCAGTTTTGAGTCAGAGCGGGCCACACTCAAAATGTTTTCTACAATCAATTACTGTTTGATGAAGTATACAATGCTTCCAAGCTTCTCGCCTTTTATTTCAATAAAAAGGTGTAAATTGGGTGAAGAAAAATGAGATTGAAGAAGCCCTCGATAGATTGATTGACCCATTTAATGCAATCTCTAGAGGGCATATTAGATAGACACTTATAAACTTGATGGACCCAGTTTCGCATTATCATGGCCTAGTTAGAGAAGATTTTATATTCCTCGTTGAAAAACTTATGTCCATCTTTCCTCCCTAATTTCGCTCATGCACTCATGCTTCATACATTTTGCAGGTCGTGCAGTGGTCCTCGCATACGCATGTGGTAACAACCACAATGGTTGATATAGTTACTTGATGAAATAAATAAATTGGACACATCATAACATCAATGCAAATAAAGTACACGTTAAGGGGCCTTTTGATGCAGAAATATGACAATTTTCTATAGATACATCCTGAGAAGAGACAGATCACGTATGTGCTCTAGTTGAACGCATCTTCATTATTTGCACTTACAGACTTTCAAGAAATAGATCTCTCGCGTTGCATTTGAACTCACGTGAGTCTCTTTCTTCCTGGAACTCATCGGCTTGTGGAGTCTTGTAATGGCTGAGAAAATTACGACGCACCACCAACCTTAATACCTCTCTCTCTCTCTCTCTCTCTCTCTCTCGCGCGCGCTCGCAATGACCTTGCAGTTGTAGATCCTCCAACAACAGTCGGATGATAGTTTTTGTTCCGTAATTGCAATTTTATTAGACTGATATGTGACTACTGATGTATATATATTTTACTCTGAATGTTGCAATATGCATGCATACATTTTGAGAGGAGGTGTGAGCTAACAAAATCTCTTCCCTCTTGTTTACCATGTATCCTCAGCTTTTTGACTTTTCAAAGCATGCCAAATACTTGTCTCTAATGCAAAGCTAGTGTCATCACAGCTCATCAGAAGAAGCATGAACTGTAAAATTCTCTTAAGTAGTTGCTTATAATCTAACTAGTTTTTAGAGCCTCATGGACAAAAAAATAAGCCGCTTCCTCTCTCTCTCTCTCTCTCTCTTTACGATATAAAGCTCCTTTGCTAAGTCATACCTTGGAGGACTACCACAAGACTAGCTCACAATACACGAATGCCAGGTAATTTTACTTTTGCAAAAGAAATCTGTGTATGAAGTGATGCTTTAGAGCATAAACAATCATTTAAATAAGTTGGTCGCTTTTAATGGCCAATAAAGTGTGGTTCACCATATTAATGTACTAAGCAGGGTGCAAGTGCAATTTTGATTTAAATAAATGCGATATTTTCGATGTTTAAGAATGTCTATTAGGTAATACATTAATCTATGCAGAAGCTAAATATTAACGAAAAAGGAAATAGCAAGGGGCAGGGTGAGCTAGATATTCTGAAAAATATAGGATCCTCGTCGTATAGGCCATGGTGAATAGGGAACAGGGAGCGGCCATTGAACTTTCTTTGGTCGACACAAATTAAAATTGAAAATATTGCATAAGCTTGTCCGTCCACGTCAGCCATCTACTATACGTATTAATAATGGGGCCCACTTTCCAACTTTACTATATCCCCTCCGTCAATCTCTTCTCCGTCACTATCTCTCTTTGCACCTTCTCCTCTTCTGCAGTCTCTCTCCCCATCGAGAATCCATGAAGAAAAAACATTCAAAAAATTCCCGGAGAGTTTTCTGATACTGAAGATGAGCCCCCCATAAATAGGACTGCAAAGGTCCACCAGTCGCTCGCTCGAAGTAGCTTACCTCCACGAGAAGTAAGAACTCTATTTGGTCCCTTCTCTTTCTTATCTAATGATTATGAGCAAATTATGTTTGCAATTGTTTGCTATGGAGACGGTTTGGGTTTCAAGCTTAGCTCTTGGTGTTCTGATTTCTTTTTTGTCTCTTTTCCAATCGGCAAAATATTAAATTATATACTCCAATTTCCCAATTTCCAACTGGGAGTGATGCCTAAAATCTTGATATCAATTAGGAGTGATGCATAAAATCTTGATGTGCACGTTCACAAAGCTATAATGTGATCTTCACATTCTATATTGATTATATCAATTTGAGATAGAGACTGCCTATATGTCGGCCACATTTTAGTTAAACAAGATTGGAACATCATTGTCAAAGAATATATATATGCTTATGATTTGATTTTGAATTTGTACCCTTCAAATTCTCTAATAATCTAGAAAACTATTACCATTTGCAATTGCATTGAAATGCACTTCGCATCATTACTAGAAAATTTGATGTTTACACATTCAAAATCAAACCGTTTTGACATTGACGTCCAACATTGGTTGGACTACACGATTGTTTTGTGAACGGATTCTTATGCATCTCTCCTAATTGAATGCTGTCCAAATACATAGAAATTTGAGTGTACTGTCCCCGATTAAAAAGGAAAAAAAATCAGAGCCTCTACAACCCAAACTCGTTCTGTCCGCGCAGTGAAAGCAAATAATCTGCTCACAATCATTGAAATAACAAAAAATAAAAATAAAAATAAAAGCATAGACAGGGAGAGAAGGTGACTGAACTGAGATCATGCTTGCTTCTCGTGGAGGCAGGCGTCAAGTGAGTTAGCGGCGGGGTTGTAGAGTCCACCTTAGATGTTGTCTATTCTTCCTCCGAAGAATCTGCCAGTCGCTACACGCCCAAACTCTTCGCGATCTCCATGCCAAAGTAATATTCTTTTGCTTGCATGAAGTAAGGTCACAAAACCCATAACAATGTTGTCGGTTCTGGACAGAATCCAATAGAGGATAAGTCCACCGCTTGGACTTACTTGACCAAAATTAGTGTAATTCTTTTTTACCTGATGCTTCAAGCTCACCAATCTTCCTTAGCCTTGGGGTCTTTTTCGACTTTATTTCTTCAATATGTGAGACGCCAGTGAAGGAAGCTCCAGTGTTGAAAATCACGGACGGGAGAGAGAGCATCGCAAGGGCTTATCAGGAGCGACAGAGCCATTGGCCTCGCCGGAGGCTTGACCGGTCATCATGACAGGATGCTGGGCTGCAGGAACTCGAGAGAACTAATTGGAAGATTCACCGGCATTGTGGGCATGCACGGCGGACTAGTGGTGAGGCTGATTCACGGTGGCTCGGTGCTCCTTGGGTTGATTTCAGCGTGCAAAGATTGCAGGAACGGCGTTAGTGTAAAGACCGGCTGGGTATCGCATCAGTGCGGTTTGGATGGTGCGAGTGGTGCAGCATGGAGACGGAGGCGAGACGCAATGCAGTGGCGAATGGAGCCATCATGGCGTTGCCGGGATGGAGTCCGTGCGGGGAAAGCCCCTTGGTGGCCTTGGCTTCACTGATACTCCGCTGAAGAAGTAAAAGTGTGCATGAATTTCGACGGTGAGAACAGCCCACTTCATGAATGGAAGAAGTGAAGGCGTGCTTGGATTCACGGTCTTCTGCAAATCACGCTTCACACTCCAATTCGAATTCTAAAATGATTCAACAAGGAACGTAATGGAGTTTATATAGGCTGACAATTAAGATTTCTTTCAAGAGTAAGAGATATCATTATTTCCTAATAATTCCAATTCTAAAGGATATATTCTATCTTAGTAAGATGAAACTCTTCTCTTCTCTTACTGTTATAATATCAAATCAAATCGCTCAATTATCCTCTAAGATTTGAATTTTGATAATATCGAGATTAATTGCCCCCAAGTTTGCTTTTTCATAAATTAATTTCCAATTTGACATTTTAATTATGCAATTTTTGATTCCCTGGCATCTGTAGTCTTGGTCAAAATTTTATGCTCTTAGGGCTCAACCCAATTAATACAATCAAGTTCAAAACCATTCATTTAAATCCATCTGCCATTGGTCTAGTTTAAATGCAAATACATGCGGACTTATTTCTACTAAATTAAATGCTTCCTAATATCTATATGCAAATTCAACTAACATTTTTATTTAGGGGCTGCCGACAATTTTTATATTTTTTATGCAACAAATAACTAAATAGACCACTAAAATCTGGGTGTCAATATTATTTTTCCCGGACCTTGCTAGAGATCGGTGCATGTTTCAGATGAAGCTCCTAGAAAATCTATCAGGACCCTCACAAACATAGAAAAAGAAAGGACAAAAAGGGAACTTCTGGTGGGCAGCTAGCCATATTTCAATCTCGAAGACAATCTAAATCTGCAATGTACAACCCTCCTCTTAGATAGAACATACACCCTCCACTTGGCTTTTGTCTTGAACACGTGTTGTTGGATGTGGATTTTGGACTCCCTGTCATGTATTGTTATGCAGTCACGAACTACTTTGATTATGTTGCAATTTCGCTCTCCATGTGGGGGAAATTGCTTGTCATGGCAGGCATTAGTACATGCCATGTTGTGCAAATTCGTGCC
Organism: Corymbia citriodora subsp. variegata; assembly: GCA_014858505.1. NCBI lineage: Eukaryota > Viridiplantae > Streptophyta > Magnoliopsida > Myrtales > Myrtaceae > Corymbia > Corymbia citriodora. Next base: position 33,870,848 of record CM026412.1, on the reverse strand, counting down.
AGTGGGGCGATTTACCCATGGGCATGTGTGGTGATGTGTCCACGTTAGTAGTCATGCTTGCAGTATAAGTTCTTTTTATCGTTCTAGAAAATCTGCGGAGGAAGGAGTTAGGGATTGATCTGTGTTCAACTTTGGTCCTCCAGGAGGCGTGACATTCAGTTCGAAACGTTTGAGCTTGAATGTTCAGTGACTCCCACTGCAGCTTCTTGATTTAAACGCATTTGGTCCAACCTATTGGATAAGGGCAAGAGCGTTTGTGCTCACACTCACGCTCAAATTGAATCAGCATGTAGACTAAATAATGCGGTCTACGGGGATGAACAACAAATGGATTTGATCTTGTGGTATACCATGCATCATGCAGGAGATTTCACACATCTACACTGAAGTTGAGAAGACATCTGGTTTGCTCTTCCGGAGACCTACATCTTCTGAATTGGTCACTTGATTAGCCTGAATAGAACATGATGGCATCTGTCCCTTGAAAAGGTAGAGAAGAAATGGGAATTAGATGGCAAGAGTCGTTATCGATGATCGATGACTCAGCAATGGAGGAGATGATATAGCCCATGAATCGGGCAAGGAAACGAGGTACAACTTTTGACTTTGTTGATAACTGAAATTGGGTGTGGGCCAGACTCGGAACTCTTTTTCAAATATCAAGATGGCTGGTTAGGTGGTAAAAGGATTATCTATTTTCTAAGGTGTTAGAATCTTGGTGGGGTTGTGATGACCGATTCACCATTTCTTTTCTCTCCCTTTATTTTCACGCAATAAATTTAACATCCCCCAAACCTTTTTTAAAAACATTAATGAAAAAATTGTGGATGCACGGATAGGATCCGTGCGAGCGATCGCACTGGAAACAAACCCCACGCCCTGGCACGCGACTGCTAAAACGCAACTCCATAACTAAAGCATTCTCCAATAAGATCACGATGTGTTTGTCAACAATGCAATGACAAAGGAATTTTAATCCCAAAGCATGATATTGCATCGCTCATCTTAAGATGTTCATCCCTCGACCTCAAAGCTTCTCTCTAATTTAGGCAAGTCTTTCTTCACTGCTCGCCAAACCAGAAACGAGAAATGGCAAGAAAGGCAGCGTGTCACTGCTGCGGCTCGAGAGAATCCTCCGACTTCCGGCGCTTGGCCGAGTTCTAGGAAGAGGTCTCTGTCTTTCTCTTTCCCTTCACCGGTCCGGTTTGTCACCTTTTTCGGGTCCGGAATTGCTCTTGTGCTGATTGCAGATCTCGGGGTCCGAGGAGGTGGAGAGCCCCAAGTTCGAGTTCAAGGTGATATGGCTTGACGGTCGGTCCCAAGTACATTAGCCCGAGGCCACCACGTCTGCTTCACCATCTCCAATTCCGATCCTTTCATGCAAACTCTCAAGGTTAATTCTTTCTTTCGTCTGGTTGAGACTTTAGAGAGATTGAGAGAGTCCATGGACACGATCGTGGTGTTGTTGAGCGCATTCAGCAAGCTTCTTTGGACTTCGATCTATGGGAGACTTGCTCTCGCTCGATCACCAGTCCAAAGCTTGAGGTCACCACCGCCAAGTAGTCGATAATGTCTATCGTAAACGGTACGGTACTCCTCGAAACAAGAGTCCAGCTTCTTCATTCCATCGAACATCTTCCTTGCAAACTCGATTCCTCCTCCACAGCGTAATCAACGGCGACGGTACTCGGAAAACAGCGAGGGAAAAGCAGGAATGAACTGAAATCATATCTCCGATGTAATCGGATACAGAACGGCCTGATTCAGCTGTTGGAGTCATCAATGAGCCAGCAAAGGCCACAAACCGCTTCAAGCCATCGCCCTCAGAAACTCAACGCCGGGTCCGCTATCTAGAGGCCGAAGCCCAAAGTAATGCTGGAGAGGGACAGATGACGGAAGAGGAGGGAGGCTGGAGCTCGGTGCTTGAAGGATCACGAAGCAAGCGTAGTCGGATCAAGATTGAGATCGTCACAGGTGAGGCGGTGATAGTGATGGTCGCTGGAGAGGGAAAAACGAAACAGAGGAGCCATTGACTGTACCGGAGACATGCCGGCGGAGGGAGACAAGCTGCGACGGAGGTGGAGGTGGAGGCAGAGGCGAAGCAATGGCGAGTTAAGCCAAGTGTTCCGTTGGATAGAGTTATGGGCTGATGCAATGGTCTGGGCTGTGCTTGTGGTCGGACTGGACTAGATAGGGCCGAACTTAAGGGATGGGCCGGAGCTTTATTATTTTCTTTTCTCTCTTTTCTCTCTCTCTCTAAACATTTCTTTTTTGTATTCGTTTATTTTCCTATAAAAATGCATTTTTGACTCGTCAAGCACTGAGCATCTAAAAAAAGAAGATATTATATATGTATCACTAAGTTGATGCACTTCGCAACAAGATGTTGTAAAGTGCTCTATATGATGAGCTCACATACATGTAAGTTAATATTAATGCCATAAAATTAAGAAGCAATCTCTTTATAAAAATTCTGTCTCCTATGATCAAAGCAAGCCAAGACCTTCATATTTAATTGAGCATTTCAAAAGAGACAATTGAACAAAACATTGAGAGTTTTGATGTACTTTTCTTACATACTTGTCTTTAGGTAGAAAATGGAACAATGGATAGCTAGGAATTCTCTATTACCAATACAGATGGTACATCTTCTGCTACAAGAAAATCCAACACACCAAAGTTGTGTGATTTTAATAAGAATAATCTGATACGCATACACGTACAATGTTCTTCAACCTTTGGCTGCGTTGCTTGACCAGCTCATGGCCTAGTCTTGATTTGTTCCCGAACTGCCATTCGAAAGCACAATGCTCAAGTTCATTGATTATTAAAGTTAACTTTGGTTCAAAATGTAGAATTGCTCTATTTTGCTCATAAAAGCCTCTTCAAGAGTGCATTAACTATGTTTCCATTGAAAAAGAACATCATTTCCCTTAGGTTGTCTAATGTAAATAAGTGCCAACCGCAGTATTTTAACATTCTTTAAACAAACAATTCAGCTGGTTAAAATAGTTGACTGGCGTTCACACCATTAGGGTTTCCTCGTTCATAGAAATCTTGCTAAAGAGAAATTGCTTCTGATGCCATTATACCTCCACAACATTAGAAATCCTTTGATCCAAAATTTCCATTACTGCAAGAAAAACAACAAAAAAGTTAGAAACATTCATAATATCAGGCAGACAGTTAAAGGGGAAACATAGATAAAATTTCTGTGAAAGCCACCCAATATTTTTAATAATTCTGCAGATTTACCTAGCTCATCAGCTTGAACCCCAAGACAGATTCCATTTACAAATCATGTCCAAATATCAAGCAAGAGATAATTTAGCAGACTAATTGACAAAGCACTTTGCAAAAGAAGGTACCATCTAAGCAAAAACAAGATCAAAATCCATAACGCTATCGTCAATTCTGGACAAAATCCAAAAGAAGATGAATCCGCCGCTTGGACTCATTTGACCAAAATTATTGTAATTCTTTTTTACCGGTACTGACCCGATGCTTCAAGCTCACTCCTCTTCTTCAGCCCTGGTCTTTTTCGACTTTGTTTCTTCAATATGCGAGACGCCAGTGAAGGAAGCTCCAGCTTTGAAAATCACGGACGCGAGAGAGAGCATCGCAAGGGCTTACCAGGAGCGACGGAGATGTCAGCCTCGCCAGAGGCTGGATCGGTCGTGGTGACAGCATGCTGGACCGCAGGAACTCTGAGATTGGAAGGTTCACCAGCATTGCGGGTATGCGCGGCGGCCTCATGGCGGGACTGATTCGCGGTGGGTCGGCGCTTCTTGGGTTTGACTTAAGTGTGCAAAGATTACGGGAATCTGCGTCAGTGCAAAGACCGACTGGGTATTACGTCGGGGGCGGTTCGGATGGTGTAAGTGGTGCTGCATGGAGAAGGAGGCGAGACGCAGTGCAGCAGTGACTGGAGCCACCACCGCGTCGTCGGGATGGAGGACGTGCAGGGAAAGCCTCGGCGGCCTTGGCTTCAATGATACTCCATTGAAGAAGTGGAGGCGCGCATGAATTTTGTGATGGGAGAACGATAACAATTCGAACAATATCGAATTAACGCAGCGGAATAAAATAATCTCCCCTCTTGTGTAAACCTAATAGGAACCGATATAGTAAAGCAAAATAAATACCAAACACGCAAACACAAGACGATTTTTTTAACGTGGAAAACCCCCTCGATGTGAGGAGATCAAAAACCACGGGACCGGAGTCCACCCGAAAATCTTCACTATCAACAAAATTGGGTGAACAATGTTCTTCTCTAGCAAATACTAGAGGTACATAGCAGCAAATATCTCAAGAACATAATTCTTGGCAATACACATAAACTTCACAAGAGATCAAGGATAAATCTGACCAAAAACGCAAGTTTTGATCAATCCATGAAAAACCTGATGTAGAGAGCTTCAAACGAAAATCAAACCGTTCAGATTCGAGGAGATTGCACCACGAACACGCTGACAAAATTTCAGCTCAATCGGACCTCGAATCGACCTCCGATGCTAGCTTGATGTAAATCAGACTTTGCCCCAGACCCCAGATTTTCTGCTTTCTCTTTTTCTCTTGTTACTATCTCTTTTGCGGCTACAACTTCAACGATAGTGAGAAACCCTATTTCTCCATATAACTTATTATATGGGCTCAAGCCTTTTTGGGCTTGCAACTCATTGGGCTTCATCCACATAGGAGTGAACCCAGCTAACATTTTGACGATGAGATTGGGCCTTTTAGGCCTTCTTTCAAGCTCTGAATAACCCGACAAGGAACAAATTTTCACTGCTTGGATTCACGGTCTTCTGCAAATCACACTTCACACTCCAATTCGAATTCTAAAATAATCCAACCAGGAACTTAATGGAGTTTATATAGGCTGACAATTAAGATTTCTTTCGAGAGTAAAAGACATCCTTGTTTCCTAATAATTCGAATTCTTAAAGATATACTCTATCTTAGCAATATGATACTCTTCTATTTACTTATTGTGATAACATCAAATCAATTTGCTCAATTATCATCTAAGATTTGAATTTTGATAATAGCGAGATTAATTTCCCCTGAGTTTGCTTTTCATAAATTAATTTTCCACTTTGGCATTTCAATTATGCAATTTTCAACTCTCTAGCATGGATGATCCTGGCCAAATTTTCATGCTCTTATAGGCTCAGTCCAATTAATCCAATCAATTTCAAAACCATTCGATTAAATTCATCCACCGTCAGTCTAGTTTAAATGCCAATACATGCGGACTTATTTATTACTAAATTAAATGCTTTAATATTTTTATTTAGAGATCCGCGATGAATTTTTATGGGTTCAGTCTTTCTTCACTGCTCGCCAAACCAAAAATGAGAAAAGGCGGTGTGTCTCCGCCACGTCTCGCGAGAATCCTCCAACTTCCGGCGCTTGGCCGAGTTCTACGAAGAGGTCTTTTTCTCTCTCCGTCCAACCGATCGGGTTTGTCACTTTTGCCGGATCCTGAATTGCTCTTTTGCTGATTGCAGATTCTGGAATTGGAGGAGGTGGGGAGCCCCAAGTTCGAGTTTCAGGTGATATGGCTGACGGTCGATCCCGACTACCTTCCCCTGAGGCCACCATGTCTGCTTCACCATCTCCAGTTCCGATCCTTTCGCGCAAACTCTCAAGGTTAATTCTTTCTTTTGTCTGGTTGAGTTGAGACTTGAGAGAGATAGAGGGAGTCCATGGACACAATCGTGGCTTCGTCGAGCGCATCTCGCAAGCTTCTTTGGACTTCGATCTTCGAGAGACTTGCTCTCGCTCGATCACCAGTCCTAAGCTCGAGGTCGTCACCCCTGGAGACGTCGATTATCTATATCGGGAACAGGTAACTCCTTGAAACGGAGTCCAGCTTAGTCCTCTCCACATCATCTCTAATATAATCTTGTCATCTCTAGTATACATTCATAAAAGATGATCATCCGGTGAGATATTCAACTCAATTTTCTCAGGGAAATTTAAACGTACAACTGGCAGACTAATCGTAGCAACCATTACAAATGTATATACCCGCAAATTCTAGCCATCTGCATAGAATCAATCCCACCAGGCAAATCGAAACACCCCTAACTTCATTAACTCAAATCACGGAATCGGAGCTAAATCAGTCTTGTCATCTGGAAAAGGTGGAAGATAGGCGCAGACAAAATCATCATATAAAAGGGCTTAAGGAACTCAGACGTGTGGTGGGTTGCCAGGATCAGAATAACAAAGCACAAAAAGAACGACGAAGGGACTGGAGTGAAGGACCGTCAACAACGAAAGAGAGTAGAAAGACACCGCAGAGAGAGTCGCGCTAAGAAAGGAAGAAGAAGACGCACCTGAAAGGCGGAACCGCCAGTTTCCTTTCAAGGTCAACTTTTCAGGTTTGCGCCCTTCAAAAGGCAATGCGATTTCTTACTATTCTCTAAATTTATTCCAATTTCTTCAATTTATTTGCAGAATTGTCTTGTTCTCCACAGATTTTTGCATTTGCCCAGAAGACCCATCTCATGGTTACATGAGGATTTCAGCCAAATAGTGGTAGAATTTCTGAGGTAAATACACTCTACAATTTTTTTCTTGGATTAATACAAGCAAAAAATTTAAACTATGCTTACCATAACACCAACTTTTTCTTGTGTTATTAATTAGCCTAAATTAGAATAACCATAACACCAATACTATCTTTTCATCATATTTGTAATAAAAGAAAAAAGGAGTTTAGAATATTGTATCGTAGTAGGCGAAGTGTATGATTTTTTTTTTTGTATTAGTTAAAAGGGCATCTTTGTCGTACTATTTCAAGTTTGGAGATTCTTTTATATTTTAAAAAAATTGGGATATTGATGCTAGAATGGGATATCTTTGCGCACTAAATTTCGTACACCATAACGTGGGTTAGAGTATCCTATGGACTTGGCATTTTCCATGATAGAGCTTGCAAAGAGATATGTGACCACAATTTGAATGCTCGCTTTGAGATTGTTAAAGTTTCATGACTCTTACCGAGATCTTCTCTTCCTCATAGGATTGAGATCCATCAATGAGATTGGATTTCCAAAATGACGTCATGTTAGACAAATCACTTGTCCCATGTATTTCCACTTCAGTAATATAATGAGAATATTGAATAGAAACTAATGGATGATATTTTTATAAAAAATGCAATAGGTTAAGACCATTTATAACATGAAAACTAGTTTCAACAAATATGTCGTAAGTATACTGATTTGAGATTTTTTTATATCTTGAAAATTAGTTTTAAACGAATATGTCATTGTATTAATAACTTTACTAACAGTTGAAAAGCATGAGAATGGAAGAGGTTATTTTTTTTTGGTCAATCATAAAAAGAATGGTGTGAACCTGAGTAAATCTTTAAATTGCTTCGTCTAAACTCTGGATGTAAAATATAAGAGTATTTCCACTTTGTTGGAGAAGAAAAATATACAACTTGAAATGAGGAATGCGAAGCTTGCGAATATTAGTACATAAAAATAATGAACATAATCCAGATTAGGCGTCCTCACTAGAAGGACTAACGCTGGCAGCCCTCGTAGATAGAAACACCTTTAGAAAAAGGTGAAGATGACCTTAATTTTACTTCACTGTGATGCCATGACCTCCAATAGGCCATTGCTTCGAGGACCTAAACATTTTTGGGACAGAAAAAGAGGAAGACCAACTATATATAAACTGCCCCGTTCACAAACACCCAATTTAAAATCAAAGCCCGTTCATAAACACTCCAAAGAAACAAGGACAACATTCTTGCCAACACCCGAACATATATGTAACATCCTAAAATTCAAGCCCTTTAAGGGATGAATGAACATTAATTTCGCTAATGCATTGTTGGTTGATCTCACTCGAAACTGATCACTCCTGAGATACTGACCTTGAGGGGAAAGGCTAATGAGGATAGAACTAGTGCGACTAAAGAACTTAACCTGGGAAAACGACTAGACCATGAGACTTGCGTAAGGACGATCTTGTAGATATATAGGTCGATTTTAGGGAGGACTAGAAGTCGATTCGTGGGAAGAACATAATGGGACGACGGGTGATTCCGCTTACTATTATCGAACTTGCGAACGGCTCTGTGTCGATCCTTAGTAATCGTGTACTTTGAAATAAGAATCGATTCTTCGCAATTTCATGTAGTCAAGGACGTCCATGTGTCGAGAAGTCTTGAACATGAATTGGCACGAGTCGGTTACGCGTGAATCCTCGAAGCCGCTTGTCAGTCTGAGTAGTACCAAAATGGCATTCGGGTGAAATTGACATGGCATGAGAATCCAATATTGGACTTTGAATTTTCGGAAATGTTCGAGACGGACTTTTGGACGATGATTCTTGGACAGTCGACAGTGTCAGATGAGTCGAGTTTTTGGAAAATGGACTTTCGAACCGAGGAAACGAGCCTACGAGGACGTGGGCTGGGCAAGAACAGTGTGGGCCTCACGCTCAAGGTGGGATAGCCACCATGGAAGGCCCGAGGCAAGCAAGTGAGCCCGTTGGGCCAAACCGACCCTTTACCCTTCCGAGCCCATCGTCTAAAACCGAGCCGATTCAAGCCCAATAAATTCCTGAGTCCGTTCCTATTCATTTTCAAGCCCATTTCCTAGGCCCGCCCCTCCATTTTCAGTCCAAGGACAGATTGGGAAATGTGCAAGGTGGAAATGACCAAAATGCCCTTGGATATTTTGAAGAAAAGTCAAAAGGAAGAGAGAGAAGATGAGGTCATTGTTTGGCAAATGGGGCAAGCATTGATGGCCTTGATAAGGCTTATCCTTCAGCCTTCACTTCACTCTCTCTCTCCTCTTCATCTTCTCCAAAACCGCACACCTCTCTCCCATGGTTTTCCTTCCTTTCTTCTGTTTTTCAGTTTGACCTTTCACCGAAATCTGAGTTGTCCATTGCCTTCCCATTGGAATCTCATCTCTTGCCACCCGCCGTTGTGTTCAGAAGAGAATTTCCGTTCAAATAGCGTCAGTCGATCGCCGGAAAGAGCTGCCGGTCGTCCCGTATTCCCGCCGAAAGCCGGCTGTCACCGGACCGTCACTATTCCGCTTGCAGCAACTTTGTTCCGCCTTTTCTTCTGTTTCTCTCCATTTACGGCCAAACCACCATCCATCCCAGCCACAAGTGGTCCCCCCTCGACCCCCAGGTGCTGCTGCTCGCCGGAGCTCCGGGCAGCCCATTCAACTCCGATCAGCCACTTTCCTCCTGTGCAGTCAGTTTTTCAGAGTTGCAGAGGGATTTCGAGTTTGTTGCTGCTGTTCTCAGCCCCGGGACCGCCTTGGATCGCTGTGGTAGAGGTCCCCGGGTGTCGGGTTCGTCGCCGCCGCCGTGTCCGTGTCGCCGGCCCGCTTAACGGGTGAGTTTAGCTCCTAATCCCTATTTAGTGCCTAAACTTGCTTATGGTTGGTTAGTTAGTGTTAATCTTGGTTTAAGGGGTTTAATTAAGTTGTTTTAGCCTTAAGATAAGTGGTTAGATAGATGGTTAAGATTAGATTAGCTTAATTTTGCTTATTAAGCTTAATTGTGCTTATGTATTTAATTAAGCATGATTTGCTTAAATTGATTGATTAATTGTTTTAATTAATGTTTTATTTAATTTATGGATTAAATGTTTTAATTAATTGAATTTCGGAAAAATCACTGTTCATAATTACTGTTCACGAGTACTGTTCACAATTACTATTCACGACACTGTTCATCCGGAAACTAATTTTTGTCTGAATTTGATGTGCTATTGATTGTTATGATTAATTGAAGTGCCGATTGTTAATTATACTCATGATTGATGATGAAATGCGTGATCGAGTGTTGGTTGGATTTGGATTTTGGAATTGTCGAGTGAGATCGCATGACATATTGCGTGGATTATCTGAAATGGCATATCGCATGAGCATGGGTGATGTTGCATTCACGACAGAGCAAATAGATAAATGGATTGTTTGATGATGTGTTGCATGATCATATTAAGAGAGGGAACCTGGCGTTGCCGGAGGACCGCCAACCTTATGGGGTTGTGCCATGGCCGTTTGGTCGCCTGACTTCGGTCAGATGCCTGACGGGGGACATGTGACGGGATTGCGGTAGTGGGCGAGTTCTATGTTCCTGTCAGTTGCGGGACTGCGGTAGTGGGCGGGTCCTGTGCTCCTTTGGGAATGCCGTCAGAGGGAAGGAATGACCCCTGACGTCGCCGTGCCTCGAGATAAAGAGGACGAAGCTGGTTTAGCCAGGAACCACCAACTATAAGGTTGTACCGTTGGCCAAGAAGGGGCGTTAATAATCGGAGCATGTGTGAGTGTGAGATATGAGAAAGTTGTGTGAGATGCTCTGATTATTCGCATGCTCTTAATGTCGTGATGATTTGTGGTACGCACGCATGAGTTAACAGTCGTGCAGGGTGTGGCAATGGCCAAGTGAGATCGCTTGTGGTGCGACTCGCATGTGATTGATGAATTGCGTCATCTAACGGCTATGTGCCTTGCTTGCATTGTATGAGATTCGACGTGCAGGATATGGCATACCGGGTAAGGTTGCATGCGAACCGAATATTGATTGTGGGTTGCCCTGTCTGTTGTCGGCTGTTGTTTGGTTTTGATTGTTTGTTGTGGGTTAAGTGAGGGGTGGTTCTGGAGAGATACCTCGGGTTGAGTTGGTGTACTAACCGAGGCTTAGAGGGAAGAACTCGCTGAGATTTTATCTCAACCCGTCGTGGTTAAACATTTTCAGGTCTTTAGAATGGCGTACCCGCAGTAGAGAATCCTGCCCCCGCTTCTCCAGTGATCGACTCGACGGAGCTTGAGTCCGATGGGTCCGAGTGACCGTGGTGTTGAACCTGAGGGTTCTTCTTGTTTCATTGGATTAGCCTAGTTTCTTTTTTGTTTGGCTTAAAGGATGGATCGGTCCTTTTTCTCGGGCTTGTATTTCGGAAAACGATCCTCCGTTGGTTAATCCAGTAAGATGTATAAATGAGTAGTTGTTGTTGTAATTGTTGTTCATCCCTCTATCCCTATTTGATTGTTTGTTTGTCTGGGGATGGTTCGTCTTCTGCTTGCGCTTAACGAAAGAAAAAATGAATGGTCGTGGACTGGTCCTGGGACGTTGCTTTCAATCGACCAAGGAGAAGGGGTTGTCGCGTGCTCGGGATTCGGGGCATGACAATATACGCCATTTAGAGATTAAATCACATGCTTCTGCATTGAAATTCATAAATTATAGAAAAGGTAAAAAGAAGACAGAAGTTGCACGAAAATCCAAAAGGTGTGCAGCGCTCCCCGCGCTCCAAAATGGGAATTTACAGAATCACCTCATTAAAATAAAATAAAAAAGTGGGAGACCGAGAAAGCCGTTAGACACGTGACAGTGTTGTAATTCCCTATTATAATATTATCCACTGTCCCTCGTCTGTTTTCTCTTTAGAATTAAGGTGCATCTGGTTCAATTTTCTTGGAGGCATTGCATGGGAAATTATGGGGTGTTTGCAAAAAAATTTCGGGACCACTTTGGCCGTATGCTGACCTCGACAAAATTGAAAAAGCACAATTATGTTTATTTGCAAAAAACTATTCCTAGGGTTAGATTACGTTTTTCTTTCAAAGCCACCTTCACTAATTTTTTTTATTTTTTGATTTTACCCTCATTTTACCAGTTCATTTTCTTTGAGCAAGGGTGGCCATTGGCCAGCGAGATCACGCAACCTCAGATTGACCTTAGGTAATGGTCACCTAGATGAGGGTCATCTAGGTTGCTTGACCTTAGATAGTTTCCGTCTAGGTTGTGCAACCCTTGTCGAGGGTCATACAACCCCAGACAGCCCTCGAGGGGTCGTCAAGGGCCACCTGAGGTCATACGACCTTAGACAACGACCTTTGGTGCTAGATTTGGTTTATCGATGGCTTGAGCTCTTCATTAGGTTAGAATCAATGAAGGCTTTGAGTTGTTTTTCCTTTTCTTAATAAAAAAAAAGAAAATATCCTTTTCAAGAAAAAATTTTCCAAACACTATTTAGCCTAAAGTTGCTTTATATGAATTCTTATGTTACAATATAACAAATAAAATATGTCTTTCAAAAAATTCCTCCAACTTAAAAAGGTTTTTTGCATTTTTCCAAAAGACTCCCTAAAAGCAAATCGAACGCATCCTCTCTCTCACCGCTCTAAAGCTATCCCATCCCACAAATTCACCCTCCACTTTACACGAATTTCAACGGCGTTCCATTTCTATCCGTCCCACTTGTTCGTTGTCTCTTTCCGTCTCCGTCTTTTCTTCCGCGTCGTTCGTTGTCTCTTTCCGTCTCCGTCTTTTCTTCCGCGTCATGAGAAGAGAGAGAGAGAGAGAGAGTGGAGGGAGGGAGAGAGAGAGAGGGAGGCATTGGGTTGGTTCCGAGGAGAGGCCAAAGCGTTCCGTGGCTCGACGAGCTGGTGAGTGGCTTTGTTCTGTTTTGATAAGCCATTTTCGTGTGATTTATGGTTTTTTTTCCTGGTCATGGTGATGTAGTTCAGCTGTAGAATTTGTGGGTTTCACCTCTTGTTGGCACGGAGGACTTTATATTTGCTGTGTATCTTGCCCGTGCTATACTATTTGGGTTGTTAAATAAATCATGCATTTATTTAACAACTTAAATTTATTTAGAATAATCATCAGTTATACCAAGAAATAATACACAATGTGGAGGAGTTTCTCAAATCTTTTCAAATCCCTTCCATAATGTATTTTCACAAATAGCATGCGTTTGTTTTGCAAAAATCTTATTACCTAAAAAAAATATTTTTTTAAAATTTTTCGACGTTTCAATCACTGAGAAAAATAAGACAATAGAAAATGTTATCAAATCAATTGAAAACCTAAGTTTAAATTTTAAAAATTCAATTTTCTTTTTAAAATCATAAATGTTTTGGCTATACCTTGATACTTGGAAATGGATACCCCATGCCTGTGCCTAGTCTTTGGTGGTCAGGCTTGGGTCTCTAGAGGCTATGCCTAGGATCTTGGTGTTTGAATTGCACACCTAAGCCATCGGCAATCACGTTGGGTTCCATTGAGGCAAAGCCTAAGTTCCCAACTCCTGTTCTCAGATTCTTAGCAATTGGGCTTGAGAAACTTTGAGGATGTTAGTATCAAGCCTAGTCTTCGGCACCCCAATGGTCAAGCTTGAGTCCCTCGAGGTCAAGTCCAAGATGTCAATGCCATGCGGCATATAACCTAAGTAAAATTCGATAATACAACATTTTTTATCTATTTTCCGTGGATTAATGGTTCATGAATTTCTTCTCCATTTTCAAATGGTTTGGTAACTTTTCACCACATACGTATAACTAAAATTGGCCTATTCAGTTGCTCTTATGAAACACAGGCAAGATCAAGCAATTCAAGTATGTTTATTTTGTCTGCAGTTCGAAGGATTTTGTGATTCATAACCCATATATTCTTGTGGTTTTTATTTTGACGAAAATTTTATTTGTGGCCCATGACTAGGTTGAAAGTGAAAACGAATAATCGTCTTTATGTAAGGCTAGGTCCAATTCTGATTTTTATATTTTCCCTCACCATAGCAAAGGAACAAATAAGAGAAATCATAGCTTCTATTATTTTTACCTATATCGGTTAATTTTTTTTGTAGGATTAATATAACGTTATCATCAGAAAGGTCGAAAGACCTAAATCCTCACAAGTCTTTCTTAAAAAATTTGATTGAGTTAATTTGAATGTTTCAATACAAAGTACACTGCAATATGGATAAACTAGCACAAATTAAGCAAGTTAAATATTCATATGCATACATACATACATACATACATACATACATACATACATACATACATACATACATACATACATACATACATACACACACACACCCACAAATACACAAATATTCAAAGTCACCAATTATTAAAAGTAGAGTGATGTGCTAACTATCACCTTGATCAAGGCCATGAGACCTCGCAAATACGGTTTTGATTATTGGATCAAGCCAAGTCATGATCTCTTTGTCCATGCTTTCCTAAAGATAAAGAAAAAACAACGAAGGCATATACCATGCCTGATATATTGACTACTTTTTAAAAATTTGATCATTTAATATTAGCTCTTATATCACATGAATAGTGTGTATATTTTTAAGCAAATAAAATGACATTTTTATTCAAAACGAAAAATAATAATTTCCAATTCATTTTCAGATTTTAGTCAAATAGCAAAAAAGACTGTCATTTTTCTGAAAAATAATTTATTATAAATAATTTCTGGAACAAGCTTATAATCAGCAATCCTTTGAGCTTTGTGGCGCTCGTTACTCTCTGTCCATTTTTAATTACCTCCTTAATTGCCCATATTATGTTTTATTAGATGAACAAAGAGCTAAGATGCCTTGATTTTGCAGAAGGCGATGATAATGCTAGTAGAACATTAAAAGAATAATAGACAGATTCCCTAGTGCCAAACTTGCCACAATTGCATTATATAAGAGATCTAATACACCTCAAGTCTCACATATTTTATAAAATTATTTATAAGTCCAAACTTTCATCGGATGGCATCACCTTGAATACTCTTCCTTAGAGCCCGCCATCGGATGTTAGTCTCGATTTTTCGAAGAAAGACCTAAACAACGAGCTAAACTTGATGATGAGGCCTCGCCCAATCAAAGACCGCCACCTCTACTTTGACATTGAGTGCTTAGAAAGAGAGAAAATAAGAAACTGCTAAGATTCTATTTTTTTTTTGGAATATGAATAATTTAAAAAATATTTTTCAAAAAATAATCATTTCTATCATTTGAAGTAATAAGTTAATGAAAAATATTTTTTTATCAACAACAATTTATATCTAAATATTTTCTTAAACAATGAAATTTTTTTTGTTTTTTTCATTTTTGTATACATACAAGTATTTATATTTAGGAAACTGTTTCCTAAATTCTTCATTTAAAAAAAAAAGAAACGCACCCTTAGAAATGTGATATGAGCCATGCCCACAGGAACGGGTCTCAACTTTCCTTGAATGCTACAATGCCTCCTTTCTACAGCCAAATTTATAAGATCATTTGAAGTAGATGCTTATGAGTAACCCCTTAGACATTGTTCCGTGAACCTAATAAATTAATTAAGATAAATTAGCTTTTCTAGTAGGTACACTTGTCCCTGTGATATTCCCTTCTAGCTTGTTTTTGTCCAACGATTAAGATTTTTATGATAGATGGTTGTATTTATCTATTTTCGCAATAACGGCTTGTTCTACATGTAATATTTGATGCAAACCATGGAGGACCTACTTGGATAAACTTACTTTTTGTTTTTGCTACGTCTAAATTTTTGACACACGTATGATGATTTTCATTTTTCAATTTGAAATACTTGAAACTTTCATAATAGACAAAGGTTGAGACGTAGATTCTCATGTATCAATTTTATAATTCTTTTGAAATTTGAATAATATTTTAAATTTTAGCCAAAAAGTAGAAAAAAATATATTTTACGAAAACGCAATTCTAAAAATCGAGCCCCTGGCATAGTTATGTAATAATTTTTCCCCATATAGGGGCTTAAGTGACTTTACACGTAAGATCAAAAAGACAGAAGCAACAATGAACGGACCCCTGCTTAAGCTTATTCTTCCGATAGTTTTATGTAGCAACCGATTGCTTGGGTAGAGGAATTCTGGTATTTTTACTTCTTTTTTCTTGTTTCAATGTTGTGTCTAAAACCTTTTAAAATACAAATATTGACACATATAGTGCATAATATTTTTTCTAGTTTTGTAAACTTTGAGATGATATTTGAAACTTTCACAAGAAAGCGAAAAAGAAACCAACTTAGCTCTAATTTCCATATTTCTGAATCGGATGATGATCAACATAGATGCAATAATTCAGTTGCTCAAGTGACTTTGCAATAATTCAGTTGCTCAAGTGACTTTCTTTTCTCGGTAAACAACGCTGGCTCCTGAAATTTGTCTGTTTTACCGCATGGTCTCGTGAAGTTCGTTGTGTCAAACTGCATTAGATTGTCCCAAATTTCTTCAATCAGGAAAATTGTTTAAGTAGTCCTAAACATATTATATAGTGATCAATTCAATGATAAACATTTTAATTTTACCAATTTAGTCATAAATATTTTAATTTTGTCAATTTAGTATATTTTGCCAACTTCACAGCAACAATTTCTTGTCAAAATTGGCTGAAAGGATTATATTGAAAAGTTGTCAATGAATTTAAGATTAAATTGATAAAATTGAAAAATCAAAAATTAAATTTATTGCCGTACAACTATTTAGAACTTTTGGACAATCATCCCCTATTTGATCACTTTTTCGAGAAAAAAAAATAATTCAATGCAAAATCCATGTGGGCATAGCAAATTATGATATTTCTTTAATTATGGTAGCCCTAGGAAACATTTGTGGTAGAAAGTGGGGAGAAATTATCAAAAGAGTCATAAATCTATTGCATGTATATCAATACAATTCTAAACATTTTAATTTGGTCAATTAAGTTGTAAATTTTTTCATAATTTGTCAATGTAGTCATTTCAGCTAATTTTCACCAAAATTGCCCACATGGATGCCAACAATTCTATATGGTATAGCTGGCACTAACATAGACAATTTTAATAACTTTCTTTCTTTATTTTCTTTTCTTTTTGTCCAAGACTGGTGAGGATGCCAACCGTTGCCTCTGGTTGGCCCACCCTTGCTAGTGACCACCAAGGTCAACAAGTGATCCTAGCCGAACTTGGCAAGGAAAAAAAAGGAAAAGAAAGAAAGACAGAGAAAAAAATCAGAAAATTTTTAAAATATAAAAGATTTATAAAAATTGTCCATGGCATGGGCTGCACTACATTGACAAATCATCAAAAGGTTCAGGATTTAATTGGTCAAATTAAAAAGTTTGGAGTTGAATTGACACAAATACAATATGTTTAGGACTTTTTTTTGATAATTTTCACTAGAAAGTGGACTTGTGGTCATTGAAGGACGTTTTATGGGATATGTGAACTGGAGACCAATTTAATAGAAAGTGGGTTGGGGAGGTTCATTAAAGCCAATCTTGTTGAACTCTACTTAGTCGTTATAACCCTGCTGAATTTGATTCCTAGGACACAGGGCAATATACTCAAATTCACGGTCCTAGTCACACAAACACACAGATGGATGCGAAGCTGTCTATAGACCGGGAAATGTGGAGTGAGAGAAGGCAGAGATTGGAAGCGTTAGTCAGGGACAACCCGAGCCAGCAACAGCAGGATCCTGCACAAACCATAAAAATTATGGATCATCAGCTATACTTGGCTGCAAAGGAAGGGGACGTCAACAAGTTCATCACAGCCCTGGAGGATTATTGTCCCAAGGTAGGAGAGACGTTGCCCATCGTTCTTGAGCGACGCAGCCCCTCCAAGAATACATTGCTTCACGTTGCGGCAGGTATATTAAAAAGGGTGTGACCGTAACATTTATTTTTTGTTCTACGCATTTTTAAAATGCTTGAATTTTCACGGTCAAATTTACCCGACAATAATGGAAAACAGAGAGCGATGATATTGTCCGAGCGATCATTGATTTTGTCCCCCAGCACTTGTTCACTGCGATAAATTCCAGAGAAGAGACGCCGTTAATCATTGCGGCTAGAGCCGGAAAAACCAATGCGGTGGAGCTTCTCCTTCCCCAGGGGCTGCCAAGACACGCTGACCAGAGTGGCAACTCCGCTCTGCACGAGGCTGTAAGGAACCGCCATTGCGAGGTGATCCGTCGGTTGGTGAGTGCAGACCCTTATCCCCTGTATTTTCAGAATAGGGAAAACAAGTCTCCATGGTGCCTAGCAGTCGAAACAGGGGACTTGGAGGTTCTCAGGTGCTTGTTGGAAGCGACAGATGAGCGTGAAAGCTCGCATAGATTAGACTCTGCTGGGAAATTTGGCATGTCACCCGTTTATGTTGCCATGACGCACCAGAAAATCGGTAAACACTACTTTCGCGCTCTTGCTGATTATTTAATTTTATTGGTCACTCTTTTGCTTGCTTTACTTCTTTTTTTCTTTTCTTTTTTTCCATTGGTGGTGGAAAAATCAAGTTTCAAGAGGAAAGTCTAGTTTAACGAGGCACACGTACGGATGGCATAATAGCTTACTGTCCTAAGGGGCAAGACTGAACAAACTCCCGATACACTTGATCGTCTAGAACTGGAATATCCTCTATGCAAGAATTACAATATATGTGTTCATCCTTAATGATTAAATTCTTGCGGTGGATTTAGATATGCTGGCAGAGATGTGGGACAAGAAGCAGTGGCTATTTCAATCGATAGATGAGGACTATGAAACTCCACTCCATTTCGCAGCATACATAAATTATTTTGATGGAGTCCAGTTCTCGATGGCGAAGTTCCCAATTTGCGGCCTCCTGCAAGACAAAACGAATGGCCATCTTCCTATCCATGTCGCTTGCATGATGGATCATGTCAGGATCGTTGAGAAGCTACTTGGGGGATGGCCAGCAGACCCAGAAGAGTTTCTATCCAAGCAACAACAAAATATTCTTCATGTGTCAGCAAGGTACGGAAGCATCTCAACTGTCAAATACATATTGAAAAATCCTAAATGCGATCACCTCATAAATGCGAGAGATCTCGACTTGAATACGCCTCTGCATCTGGCCGCATTGCACTGGCAACCTTCGGTCTTGCTTCTTCTTGCACGAGACAAAAGAGTTGATCTTAAGCTGGTAAATGTGAATAACATGACGGCTCTCGACATTGTAGAGCAGGATATGAAAGGAATGGATGCTCCACTTCGGAAGGTATAGCCTCTTACACTTTCTTCACAAGTAACCATATATTGCACTTTGCATACCAATAAGGGACAGTCCTAGAGTATAAGTTAGTGAGGTATATGAATTAGTATGCTCTCAGCCAGATCTGTTATATAATTGCCAAAATCATAACATTTTTGGTTTTCTATTTAATTGTTTGACTCACTTCTTGCAGAGGTTAACCTGGATAGTTTTGGCATCTGCTGGAACACCGAGAAGTGGAGAATTATCTATCTGCAAGCCAACAAGCTGGAGCAAAGGGAGAGAACTGGAACCACCAGAATTGGATAGACTTAGGGAGGAGGTGAATACTCGCATGGTTGTAGCAGCTCTCGTGGCTGCTATGACCTTCGCATCTGGTTTTTCTGTTCCTGGAGGATACAATGGTTCTGACCCCAATGCTGGAATTGCCATATTGCTCCACAAAGCCATGTATAATGTCTTTGTGATTTCCAACTCCATTGCCATGTATAGCTCGATCATCGCACTCGTGATCCTCTTCTGGACACAGATCAATGATCCACATGCGGTACGGTATGCTCTTTTGAAAGCGAGATTCCCATTGCTGGTTACTCTTGTTGCAATGCCTTTGGCATTCATGGCAGGCGTCTATGTGACTATAACCAAACTTGCTTGGCTCGCAATCGTTGTCTTGGTCTTGGGATCTGTCGCACTCTTCATTATCTTGGGTTTCTACCTTCTGTTGTATATCCCACTCGGGTCCAGCAATCCTCTTGTTCGTTGCTTCACCGACTTAGTTATTGTCACGGGCATTGCAATGTCGGGCAGCGTGACTGCAGGGAGTGGGATTGCAGGACGTGCTACTACATCTTCTGGTGGCACTTGTGATGATAACCTCCGCCTCCACTTGAATAGATGATTTAGCCTACAGTTTCCAGAAAGATGGTGTTTTTTTTCTAGAAAGATGGTGTTTGATTCTTCTTGCATATGTTATCTTCTATCTAATGACATGCCTATTTGAACAATATGAAACTGATTGCCGGAATTTTGAAAGTTTGAACATGTTTGTTTGCTGGATTTTAGATTTGGTTGTCAGTGTTCTTCAAAGAAAGCCCCGATTCATCATAACCGAAGAAGAATGAAGGAAAAAAAACTACAAGCAATTAGCGTAGAAAAACGACTGAAGCACGAAGACAAAGAAGGTCAACAAAGGTCATTGAAAAGTTCTGCTTGGAATGCTTCGCCCGTCTTCAAATGCACATATTGCGTCTTCTATTAACTTTGTTTGTGAACTTTGTGAACTTTCTTGTTTTTCTTCATTCAATGTTATTATTAGCTACCTATTTAATCATTCATTAATTATATAAAAAATTATAGATTAATTTTTAACTCCCTAATGAAAATAATTTTTATTAAAATTGCATAGCATATGAACGTTACGTGCTTCCGCATTAATAGTAATGGAACTTTGTTTTCTTTGAAAAAAATTAATGAGAGAAAAGACTAATTAAAAACAGATTTTCGGGTCGGGGCTAGGCCGGCAAGGCAAACTGGCGATGGCAGAGGCCATGCGCGCCTGAGTCCCGTTCGATGACCCCAGCCGTCGTCCTTGTCGTCCCGCCCTCGCTACCCCAGTGCTCAAACCCGTGGTGAGTTTCCTTTTTCTGGTTCGAACCTCCCTTTTCCCGAGGATCTCGCCTCGGAAACATCGCCGGGTGGTCGGCCATTGCTCGATTCATCTCCTGAGCTCGCCCTCCCGTGTCGCCGTCTCCAAAGCCGAGTAGGCACCCATTTGTTTTAAACGCTTAATCCCTGCCAACCCTTGCTGCTCCGCCCTGTTTTGGTCCAATCGGAAGCCGAGACTTGTTCTTTTTGTTGGTCCACACGCATGCTGGGTTTAAATGAGCCGACGTGGTTGATTTTGGATGCTTCTTTGATGATTCCTTTGAGTCTGGCGCCGAGTTCGAATCCTAAAAAATGGTTAAATATCATTCCCCCAGTCCATGCTCACCACACGTTTGACAATACGTCTAAGCCAGCCTAGGCGCGTGCATTATCGGACAGGTTTCACATGTTATAAACCCCTTGTTGTTTGTTGATCGTCATTTGCATCATCGGACCAAATCTGGACATACACCTTTTTGTGTTCCCACTATCTGCTTTGTATATTTTCCAACGTGTCTGGACATTTTCCTTCGCACTTCACCCCCAAACTCAAAGAGCAAGGCAAAAGAACGCTAAGGAGGAGGGTGGAGGCAGAGGTGACGTGCCGAAGGTGGATATGAGCTCCAGATGGAACCTGTGGGGGCTTCTAGGGGCGAGAGAGAGGGAGTGGTTCTTGAAGGTGACAGCGGAGGTGTCGTGCTGGTGGCGAAGGCGTTGGATCTGAGCTTGGAATGCCATCCGTGGGGGGCTTTTGGGAGCGACAGGGTGGAAGTGACTCTGAAGGCGATAGCGGAGGTGGAGGCAACGTGCCAGAGGCGGCACTTTGGAGCTCAGGGCCCGACCGGCGGTGGTGGGGTGCTTGGGCGCGAGATAGAGAGGGAGAGTATTTTGAAAAAAAGAGCGCATGCTTCTTTTTTCTTTGAAACAATAAAATACGGTTAGAAGATGAGGAAGAAGAAAAAGAAAGAAACACTTGTTCTGAAAATTATTCCCGAAAACAATGAGTTATTTTTTTATATGTCTTGTTTTTATTCCAAATTTATTCCCTGAAATAACTTTTTACATCGGAAAATAGAATTACTAGTTGATGTTATCAAACGAATTTTTATTTTTTTTATTCCGAAGAATAAAAGAACGAAAGGATAGAAAAACTGGCAAGTTAACAGGCGTCTCTTTAGTAAACATTACGGAGGGTGAGAGACCAAAAGGAGGGAAGTTTCACATTCTGGAAATGTTTCTGTGCATGGGTTGATTGTGGAGAGAAAGGGAGCGAGAAGCAGGGAAAATTAGGGTATGGGCTCTACAATGATAAATGGGTTTAACATGGACTTGGGTTTGTTTGAAGTAGGCTTTAGTATGGGTATGGCGTTGCTTTAGTGGACGAGCAGGCTGGTAGCAATTCGTCTTAATTTGGGCTTGGTTTTAGTTAAATGAACATGGGCTTAACTTGGGAGTCTTATGAAATCGGGCTGTGGAAGGTAGAATTGGAGTGGGTTTTTTTTTTAGTTTTTTTTTTTTAGGGTCGAATATTGGAGTTTGTTTGAGGATGGACTAAATTTGCGCCCTTCTACCTTTATTCGGATTAAAATAAATTCACCATTTTCAGAATTATTAAAATTAAAAATTCGAAAATATTTATAAAAAAAATGCTTGGAAATAGGTCTTCATGAATTTTTTAAGTTTTAGTATGGATTTAGTTTAATTTCATTTAATTAATATAACTGTAGCTTAGTTCTAGCTAAGTATCATTTTGAAAGGAATTGAATGTGACTAGGATTTAGCTCTTGAGGGATCATGTCCTGAGGCTTATAACATGGTCATGTATATTCTTTACTAGACTTGTATCGAGTTTAATTTTTCCGCATTTACTTTAAGAGCTATTTACTTTGGTGTTTACTTCCTGCACTTGTCTTTCAATAAATTTGTAACATCCCGAATTTTCGGTAAGCCCGGAAATTGCTCGAGTTGGATTAATGGGCCGAGATTATGATCGGATTTTTGGGAACTGCGCTTCCGGGGTAAAAAGACCGGATCCCCCCCTAAAGAAGCTTGTTTGATTTTAATTTTCTAGGGTTTTTCTCTCTCTCCCTCTCTCTCCCGCGCGTTCTCTCTCTCTCTCCTGCACGCTCCCTTTCTCTCTCCTCCTGCGCCCCCTCTTCTCCTCACGTTTCCCTGTCGAGAGCACCCCCTCCCCTACTTGCTCATCTTATCTCTCTCTCTCCCTTTGACTAGTCTTCTCCCTTATCTCTTTCTTCTTCTTTTTGGCCACTTGCCCGACAAGCCCATGTGCTCTCTCTCTCTCTCTCCTACCCTTCCCCCCATGCACGTCGACGTCCCCTCTCCCCCCTGCAGCTTTTCTTCTTCTTTCTTCCTTCTTCTTCTTGCTGCTGTTTTCCTCGGCCAGAGCTGCTGCTGCCTTCCCTTCCTGCTGCCGCCACCGCCGGCATCCACCACCCATCACCACCGCAGCTCCGCCACCACCCCTGCTCTCCGCCCGGTGGCCGGTGAGCCGCCATCGGTCGGCCCTGGGCCGAACCAACACCACCCCCAGCTTCTGTCTTCGTCTCTTCCTCCTCTGTTCGCCGCTGCAACGCCGGCCAGCCGACCGCCTGGACGCCGGAGCAGCCTGCTGCTGCCTCGCCGTCACTCGGCCACCACCATCCATCGCCCGACCACCCCAGACCGAGCCGCTGCTGCCCCCCTTCGGACCGAGCCAGATCCGGCCAGCTGCTGTCTGTGGCTCAGCCTCCGCCACCTTGTCGTCCAGCCGTCCTCCGCCACCGTCTGACCGCCTTGGACCGCCGCTAGGTGCCGTCCGAGAGCCACCCCACCAGTCGCCACCTTCGCCGTGCCCTTTCTCTCCTTCCCGGCTCCTTTGGCCGTGACTAGGAGAAGCGGCCAGCAGCTTCGCCGCTGCCCACCGCCGCCGGTCACCGCCGTAGGCCCGCCGGGGGACCGTGCCCGAGCTCCTCCGCCGCGCCAGAACCACCCCCGACCTGCTGCCATCCTCCGAGCCAGCTGGACCACCCCTCCTTCTCCCTTTCCAGCTTCTGTCCAGCTTCGCCGGAGCCGCCGCCTGCCTTGCCGGAGCTGCTGGCCGTCGTCCGGAGTCGCCGGGCCGCCCACCAGCCAGCCCCGGGCCGCCGGTTCCTTCGTTTCTCGACGTTTCGCCGCATGGACAGCCGCCCTCGGCCGAGACCCGGTCCCGGGCTGCCTCGTCCCGACGCGCCGGAAGTTCCCGGGCGTTCCCCTCGCCGCCGCCGTCGCGCTCGTGTCGTCGGAATCGCTAAACCGTGAGTCGATTTCCTAATCCTTATTTAGGGGTTAATCTTGCTTAGGAGTAGTTTAATTAGTTTAATTATGAATTAGTGCTTTGAATGATGATTATTAGTGTTTTAATATGATTGATGAAGCTTGCTTAGTGTTAATCATGGTTTGTATTAATAAATATTATTATTATTATTTTTGGAATAAATAATAATAATAATTTATTATTTTCGGAATTATTAATTAATTAAATTAATTTATAATTTCGAATTATTAATAGTAATATTGTTATTACTATTCATTGCTGAAAATTAATTATTTTTGGAGAAAATAATTAATTGTGATTATTTATTTGGAAATGGTTTTAATTGGTGATTATTCATTGGAAATGGTTTTTATTGGTGATTATTTATTGGAAATGGTTTTTAATTGAGTAATCTTGGGGGAAAATTACTATGGTCTATTTTTCCAAAGTCAATAGTATTTATATACTATATTATTATAGGACATTGGTTTATTAAAGAAGGGTTTTACTAAATGGAATTATTTGGGTTGGATAATTAATTATGGGATTGAAAAATAATTATAAGTATTTTGTGGGACTTGAATTATTTTATTGGAAAAATCGACTATAGTATTATATGTTTCTTAAATGAGTATCTTTGAATATAATTATATTTTATACTTATTTTTGGATAATTGAGTATTGTTGGAAATAGTTGATTGGCATCGTTTTGAGGACACGTATTTATTTATTATTAAATATACGTGATTATTTGGAAAAGTGTGCAAGTATCGTGAGGTTGATTGGTCGGAATTGATTGACAGACTGTGACTTGAATTGTTGGTTGTTCCCAAGAGTTAGGGAATGGGCGTGATTGAATGCTGATTGAAAATCGAATTTTGGAAATTGTTGAGTGAGATCGCATGACATATTGCGTGGGTTATCTGAAATGGCATGTCGCATGAGCATGAGCATATTTCATTCACGACAGAGCAAATATATAAATGGATTGCTTGATGATGTGTTGCATGAACACATTAAATGAGGGAACTCGGTGTTGCCGGAAGACCGCCAATCCCTATGGGGTTGTGCCGTGGCCAGTGGGTCGCCTGACTTCGGTCAGATGCCTGACAGGGAGGGGTTCTATGTGGGACCGCGGTATGGGGTGGGTCCTGGGCCTCTGTCAGTAGCGGGACTGCGGTAGTGGGTGGGTCTTGTGCTCCTTCGGGAATGCCGTCTTGGGAGTGAGCCCTTGACGTCGCCGTGCCTCGAGGTAAAGAGGACGAAGCTGGTTTAGCCATGAACCGCCAACCATAAGGTTGTGCCGTTGGCCCAGGAGGGGGCGTTAATAATCAGAGCATGTGTGGGTGTGAGACATGAGAAAGTTGTGTGAGATGCTCTGATTATTTGCATGCTCTTAATGTCGTGATGATTGAATTGACAGTTTCTGCAGGTTGCGTGTGCCAAGGCCAGGTAGGGTCACTTGTGTTTGCAACTGCTTATTGAACTGTC
Organism: Corymbia citriodora subsp. variegata; assembly: GCA_014858505.1. Taxonomy (NCBI): domain Eukaryota; kingdom Viridiplantae; phylum Streptophyta; class Magnoliopsida; order Myrtales; family Myrtaceae; genus Corymbia; species Corymbia citriodora. The sequence goes on along the minus strand of CM026412.1, from coordinate 33,845,609 downwards.
GTCTGATAATGTTGCTTGAGGTGTGGTATGTGTTGTTTGTTGGAACTAGGTTGCATGGTTAGACTACCCTCGAGGCGAGCGACATTCCTAACCGAGGCTTAGGACTTTGACTTGCTGAGTTTATCTCACCCGTCGTGGTTAATATTTTTCAGGGCCGTAGGATGGAGAATCGATGCGTGTTTCGGCTCGTGGCCGTTTTTGAAGGCAGTAGATTAACCCTGGCCTGTTGGTCTCATTGGCTCGTTAGGAAGATGCCCGTGGTAAGGGCTTGTACTTGTAAACTTCCTAGGATTAATTAGTAGATAAATAAAGCAGTACTTTTGAATGTGTTCTTGTTGGGTTTTCCTGCTATCCCTGTTTTTGTAATTGACCGGGAATTGTGTTTCGCTTCCGCATGCGTTTAATCAAAAGATAAAAATAACGGTCGGCGACGGATCCTGGAGAGTCGCAAATCAAATGACCGCAAGAGAACAGGGTTGCCGCGTGCTCGAGAGTCGGGGCGTGACACTCCTTGTCAGAAACTCAGATTGTTGAACTGGGTGACTAATGTGAGAGAGAGCCTGTGGTCGTTGTTGTAACATTCTGAATTTTGGTAAGCCCGGGAAGTATCGGAAAAAGGATTCAATGGGCTTGAAAATTGGAACAAAGAGGAATTGGACCGATTGGAGGCCCAATGGGCCCTGCGCCTATGAGGAGTCAGCCACGTGGGCCCAAGCTAACCAAGTTGGCCCAAGGAAGCCCAACTTCAAGCCTTTGAGCCCGTTAACTTTTTCTAGCCCGTTTCCCTTCAATTTGAGCCCGAACCGATTTTCTTCTAGCCTGTATAAATTCTTGGTCCGTGTACGCGTATAGTGAGGTACACTGTACTTTTGGAATTTACCATTTTATCCCTTCTAGAAGTGGCATTTATTCTTGGAGGACAAAAGAGAAGAAAAGTCAAGGAATGAGATATTTTGGGGCAAGTTGATGAAGGGAGATGAGGTTTTGGAAGGGAAGTTTGACTTGGTCTCTTGCTTGGCTTCTTGCTCTCTCTCTCTCTCTCTCTCTCTCTCTCTCTCCTCAAGTTTCGGCAGCCCCTTCCCCACGTTGCTTTCTCTTCCTCCCCACTCTCCCATGTTTCCTTCTTTCTCTCTTTCTCTTTTGTTCTTTTCTGGTTTTCCTCCAAAAAAACAGCAGCTGTGTTGCTGTGTTTCCCCCGAACCAGCCACCATTAGCTGCCGTCCTTGTTGCCTTGCCGTTGTCGAGGAGCCGCCCAACCATCACCGGACTGCCACCCCCTTTCCTCTCTCTTTTCTCTTCCTTTTTCTTCCTTTTCTTGCTGTGTTTTCTGTTTTCCCGTCGGAATCCAGCCTTGCTGACGTTGCCGGAGCCGCCACCACCGTCCAAAGTGTAGCCACGGAAGTTAGGGAGCTAGCCGCACACCGCCGGCCACCCCTGGTCGCTGTTAGCTGCTCGTTTTGACCGTTTCCGCCCAATAGCTCTCTTCCGCGCGAACAGTAATCTGGGGGCTGTTTTGGCCCATTTCGGCCACCATTTGTCGTCCGTTGTCGTCCCCGAGCTTCCCCCTCGTAGCCCTCGTCCCCCTTTACGCGCCGGTGTCGCCGGATTTCCGACCTAAGTAAGTTAATTTCCTAATCCTTGTTTAGGGGTTAATCTTGCTTAGGGGTTAATTAGTGTATTTATATGTTTGTGATTAATTAAAGTTGATTGGTTGATTATGTTGGTTAATTAAGACTGATGAGGATTAGTTAATTAACCATGGTTAGTGTTAAAGTAACCCAGGTTAATTAATTAAAGTAACTAAGGTTAGTTTCTAAAGTAACTATGGTTAATTATTAATCATGGTTGAGTTAATTAACCCTAGTTAGGTTAAATTTAGTAACCATGGTTAAGTTTAATATTATTTTATTAATTTCGAATTAGTTACTGTTCACAATCACTGTTCACGATTGCTGTTCACGGCACTGTTCATACATAAACAAATTTTGGTTTCAAATTGATGTGTTCTTGGTTGTTATGCTTTCTTGAAGTGCCATTTGTTAATTATATGCGTGAATAATGATGAAATGCATGATCGAAGACCGAGTGGAAATGAAGGTGTTTGACTTATTGAGTTATTCCCGAGAATTAGGGAATGTACATGATTGTTGATTGGTTAAATTTGGAATTTTGGAATTGTCGAGTGATATCGCATGACATATTGTGTGGGTTATCTGAAATGGCATGTCGCATGAGCATGAGCGATATTGCATTCACGACAAAGCAAAGATATAAATGGATTGCTTGATGATGTGTTGCATGATCACATTAAGAGAGGGAACCCGGCGTTGTCGGAAGACCACCAATCCTTATGGGGTTGTGCCGTGGCCAGTGGGTCGCCTTACTTCAGTCGGATGCCTAACAGGGAGGCGTTAACTTTGTGGGACTGCGGTAGTGGGCGGGTCCCGGGCCTCTGTCAATTGCGGGGCTGCGGTAGTGGGCGGGTCCTATGCTCCTTTGGGAATGCCGTCTTCGGAGTGAGCCCTTGACGTCGCCGTGCCTCGAGGTAAAGAGGACGAAGCTGGTTTAACCAGGAACCGCCACCCATAAGGTTGTGCCGTGCACTAGGAGGGGGCGTAATAATCGGAGCATGTGTGAGTGTGAGACATGAGAAAGTTGCGTTAGATGCTCTGATTATTCGCATGCTCTTAATGTCGTGATGATTTAAATGACAGTTTTGCAGGTTGCATGTGCCAAGGCCAAGTAGGGTCGCATGTGATTGCACCTGTTTATTAAACCATTTTCTGCTGTCATTTTCTCTAAGGTGTTGCTTGATTTGATGGATTAGGTTATATGTTAAACTCCCGAGGCGAGCGAAGTTCCTAATTGGGGCTTAGGATTTTAACTTGCTGAGTTTATCTCAACCCGTCGTGGTTAACCATTTTCAGGTTCGTAGGATGGAGAATCGACGCGTGTTACGGTTCGTGGCCGTCTTTGAATAGAGTAGATTAACCCTGACTTGTTGGTCTCATTGGCTCGTTAGGAAGATGCCCGTGGTGAGGGCTCGTAGTTGTAAACTTCCTAAGGTTAATCAGTAAATAAATAAAGCAATACTTTTGAATGTGTTCTTGTTGAGTTTTCCTGCTATCCCTGCTTTTGTAATTGACAGGGGGTTTGTGATTCGCTTCCGCATGTGCATAATTACAAGATAAAAATAATGGTCGGCGACGCGTCCTGGGATGTCGCATCTAAATGACCACGAGAGAACAGGGGCTGCCGCGTGCTCGAGGGTCGGGGCATGACAACCCCGTCGATTTTGGTATCAGAGCCTGGTCAATATATAGAGTGATAAGGTGCGATGGGTTTTGGGATAGTTAGTTAAGAAAACACCCCGTGCTTGTGTTTGTTTATTTGATTCTCTGGCTATAAGCAGGTTGTTTATGGTTTCTAATTCCTTGGGGAGTTGGAAATAAGGTTTTTGTGATAATTCTATTAGATGAACAATCCTGATTCGAGAGTCCTTGAGGAAGGTATTGAGATAAGGCAGTGAGTTTGGATTCAAGTTGTTGTTGCTGTTGCCGCCGTTGTTGCTGGTGTCTTGCCTTTTTAAGTTCCATTGGTTGGAAAAGGGGATTAACGATTGGGCTAGTGCTAAGTTGGTTGAACCGTTTCTGGAGTTTGAGTAGTCCAAGTTTGTTGGAATGAGTAATCCTGAGGTCGTAACCTTCTAGATTAAGGATTGGAGTAAGTATCCGCAATACTATAATGCTCAGAGGAAGATAAGAGAGCCATGGTAGAGTACCAATTGCAAGGTAACGGTAGCACGTAGTGGGAAGTAACCCAAGGAAGGGTTTTGCCCAAAGGTATGGTCCCCAAGTGGTGTGTGTTCATCGAAGTGTTCAACGGATAATACATTTCTAAGTGCACATGAGAACAGAAGGTAACTGAATTCCTACAACTTCATCAAAATTGCTTGTTAGTTGTGCAATAGGAAGTTAAGTTGCAGAGCTCTCGAAGTATGTACGAAGAATGATTGGGAATCTAGTAAACTGAGTTAGAAGGTTAGGGATGGTTAGAAATCGGAAATGAAGGATCAGTTGGTGCCCCTGAACCTAAAAGACTATGATGGATGGTACAATGGAGCCCGACTAATTAAAAAGGACGTGGCAGAATGAGTAGCTACATCTGGATTGGTTTGCATTCTATGGAGTTAATTATTGGCTTGGGAAACGTGTTTTGTTAAGAAAGGACGTGTTTTTGAGTGCGACTATCAAGGTCACGTCATGAGGAAGTGTCTCATTAACCATCAAAGAAGCAACCTCACCTCAACAGCCGTAAGTGTGATAACTGACTGAGAATACTCCGCAAAGCAACTTCAATCGCCCTTTGTCGCAAGATTAATTGTATGCAGTTATCAGGAAGTAAGGAAAGGATTTGCAGGCTGTAACTACTAGTACAACTTTCAGTGTGATCATGCTACTTATGCATTAATTGATTTTTGGAACTACGCATTTGTTTATAACTGAATACTTTGTTAAGTCATTGAGGGTTAAGACCGAAACCGTTGGAAGTGGTTCTTAGCATGTTGACCCAGTTAAAGGATCGTGCGATGTTATAGCAAGACATCCTATCGCATGTTCAGATTGTACGAAGGTCATTGGCGATCAAGAGGAATTGATCGATTTGATTGTTTTGGCAATGTATGATTTCAATGTGATTGTCGGAAGGGATTATTAAGTATCGAGTTACAATGGATTGTTATTGGAAGGTAATCTAGTTTAACCCATTCGGTGGGGTTAGTTTCAAGTTTATTGGGATCAAGAAGGACTCTCGATCCCTTTGAAATTAGTCGTTGGAAGTAACTCGTTTATTGGATGAAGGTTCCTAGGGTTATTGGACAATTGAGGTTAAATGGTTAGTTGAAGAATCAATGACAGATTATTGCACTTATGCATCGATTATCGACGGTTTAACCAAGGGACGGTCAGGAGCAAGTATCCATTATCAAGAATGGATGACTTCTTTGACCCACTTCAAGGAGTTTCGATATGTTCCAAGATAGACCCAAGGACGGGCTATCAGTAGTTGAGGATTACAAAGGAGGATAAACCGAAGACGACATATCGTGTGTGATTTGGTCACTACAAGATTACCGTACTGTTGTTTGGATTAACTAATATGCCAGTTGTTTTTATGGATTCGATGGATTGAGCGATTAAGGCGTATTTGGAGCAAATTGCAATTGTGGTCATGAACGATATATTGGAATATTTGAGGAATTTAGAGGGATACGAACAGCACTTGAGGATGGTGTTATAGACCATTTGAGAGCATAAACAGTATGCCAAGTTTAATACGTGTGAGTTTGGATTTACTTGTGTTGTTTTGTTGGTCATGTGATTTTGGACGAAAGGATTTCTACAGATCCGCTAAGATCAAGACAGTCATGAATATGTTAGGACTTATGATAGTAACAGAAATTCGAAGTTTTCTAAGTCGAAGAGATTATTACAGATGATTCGTAGAAAGGTTCTCTGTAATAGCTACGCCTCTGATGCGAAGGTTAATAAAGGACGTAAGAATTTGATTGGATGAATAAGTGCAAGCATAATTTTTTGAAGAGCTTAAGTATAAGCTGATTACCGCACCAATTTTGAGGATTTAGTTTAGTATCGGAGATTATGAGATTTACAGTGAGGTGTCGTATAAGGGATTTGACTGCGTGGTAAGGCAACAAGGAAGATTGGTTGCTTACGTGTCACGACAATTGAGGTCATTGGATTTAATGGAAGTCAAATAAGTTCTATTTTGATGATTTGAGGAGTTAGGTATTGGATCATAAGTGATGATTTATTAAATGGTGATAATCTTTGATAAGATTTACAGTGGATGATTTATTGCTCGGAAGTCTTAGATTTGATTAAGATATGAATTTACCCAAGGTGAATTATTTTGAGAGGTAAATAAGATAGGGATTTGAGGAATGGATTTTTGTCTTCGGTGGATTAAGAATTAATTATCCCTTGATGTTAGGTGGATAAATGGTGAAGTAGCATTATCGATGATTTTCTTCTCGAGGTATTAGTAAGGATGTGAATAAGTACCTGAAAGCTTTTGGTGCAATAAATGATATTTGGTTTGCACTAATTTTCAAGACGTGAAAGGAATGTTGAAAGAAAAATCGGTGATTTGTGGAATTCGAACATCGATTTGATGGAAATTCGGTGGATCGGAATTCAAGTGTCGATAAGTGACCCTGTGGAAACAAGCTCTTGGGTTGACGAGCTGGAGGAAGTTTTGCACTTTAAGGTGCTCAAACGAGGTTAAAACCGTGAGGCTTGGTATGGGACGGGCCAAAGCGGATAATACCTCTATGAGATTGTGCATGTCTAAAATGGACTTTTGCTAGTAGTGGTGCAGTTCGAAGATGCCCGTAACGACTGATCCGACAAGGGCGGGGAGTGGTCGCCGGGGCTAGAGTGCCTGAGCAAGGAGCGACTCCTAGTAGGTTTCTAGGATGTCGAAAGGGGCAGAAATGAACTGAACTATGTGATCCAAACTCAAGAGTTTGAGTTACAAACTTGTGACAAGTATGCTATCCCACACACGGCCCTCTTGGCTTTAATAGGGACTGCCTGTCAGTCACCAAGTTTCTTCCCAAACTCTGAACTTGGACCATAGTAAGCTTTAAAATATTGGAAATTCTGATGCACAGGATCCCCTAAAGGCAAGTGCAGAGTTTGAGTTGCAAACTTGTGACAAATATGCTATCCCACACACGGCCCTCTTGGCCTTAATAGGGACTGCCTGTCAGTCACCAAGTTTCTTCCCAAACTCTGAACTTGGACCATAGTAAGCTCTAAAATATCGAAAATTCTGATACACAGGATCCCCTAAGGGCAAGTGCAAAGCATACTCCACGATTTTTCTCAATCATAATATTTGTTCAGAACCATCGTTTTGGACTAGAAGAGAATGGGAGTGTTTAGAAGATCATGTTGGAAGTAGAGTACACAACGCACTTCTTATTTCACTCTCTGGTTTTTACAATGGGGACTCATTGCTCTTATATAGGTAAAGGAGGATAATCAGACAAGAGCAGGCAGATTGGCCATGCTAGGACATAATTGAACAAACTTAGCCACTTATGGGCTATACACATAGGGAGTCTAAAGAAATCCCGTGACAGGCTATGAACAGTAGTTTTTCGCCTGCTGCTACAGTAAAAACAGACTGGGTGAACAGTGAACAGTGTACAGTGACCAGTGTACAGTGTTTTCAGGACGGCTTTTTAAATGTCTCTTCCGTCTCTAGCATTGTAGTGGTCATAGTCCGAATCATCAGAGCTATGATGAGCCAACTGTTCTCGGTAGAGAGCCTCTTCTGCATCTGATGAACTGGAGCTTCCGTCTTTTTCTCTTTTGAAAGTACGGATGAGGTTCTCGATTTCTTCTGCCGACAAGTCTGATGGACGAGATGAGCTAGCACCGAAAGAGCCAGAAAAAATGGGCATAGTTTGGGGTGTTTGCCTAAGGGTCTTGTGAAAGTGGCCCTCCCCACGAATCATAGGGGGTGGAGGATTCTGGATTGTTTTGCCGAAAGGTATGAAGAGCTTCTTGGATTTGTTCTCTCGTGGAATCCCAAGCTTCAAGGTGGTCCCAAGAGACAGGGACTTGTGCAGATGGCCATGCTTCTGGTGGGATGGTGTGATTGTCTTGACATAGGATCTTCTGGAGTTCACGTAATGCTAGCCTGCTTGTGGTGATAGAGTATGGAAGTGTCTGGTAGATTTGAGCAAATTCTTGAAAAACTTGAGGCCTGTAGCTTGATATTCCTGTAGCAGAAGGTTTGTCAACAATCCAACCACATGGATGAGAAAATGTCCATGGTCGGTGAAATAAGACAACAGTGTGTCTTTCTGGTTCAGGCCTTCCTTGGCGATTTTGGACTTTGAAGAGTTCTCTCCAATATTGGAGTGGTTTATACCATGCAAAAATCTCCAAGAGATGTTTTTGATTATGAGGTTGACCTTGGCCATCCTTGTGAATAACCTGCAAAATTTTATCAGTGGGAAATTCAATGGCTATAGTGTACAAGTTGAACATGTACCAAAATAACCATTTGAGATCTTCTGGGAAGTCTTCATCAGGAGACCATTTGAGAGGGTGAATGAATGGATATTGCGGATGAAGTCCATCTGGTTTAAGGATTAAACCTCCATGTTCATGGAAAATTCGGAGGTGATACTCCCACATTAGTTCAGGGAGTCTTTCTTTCAGATTATTGTGGTGGATTGCCTCGGGAACATCAGGAGGGTATTTGAGGCTGGGCCAACCACTTGGAATTTTGTCCGTTCGGTATGTGTCCTGGAAGGGCTCCTTTTTGACATACATGTTGATGGTTTGTATTGGTTCCTTTGGACGGGATAAGAGATCAGCAAGGACATTTTTAGCTCTTGGAATGTGTTTGACTTCAAAAGAGTATTTTGAAAACCATTCAGCCCATTGGAGCAATTGTGGATGGGGAACTTGCTTTTGCTTAAATTTGAGCATCTGAGGGAATGAGGACATATCCATTTCAACCAGAAAATGGTGTCCAATGAGGTGGAACTCAAACTTTTTGATGCCATATTTGACTGCAAGTATCTCTTTAAAAGTGGAATGATAATGGATTTCTGCTTGGGAAAATCGACCACTTTTGTAGGCACAAATATGCCCGGTTCCATCAATTTCTTCGAAAAGAATGGCTGTCCAATATTTGTCGCTGGCATCAGTTTGGAGGATTCTTTTGCCAGTGGATGAGATTTTTAAAGGAGGAAGGTTTTGCAAAAGTTGTTTCAGTTGAGCAACAGCTTGAGTTTGTTTGGGTCCCCATAGGGGAGGATCTTTCTTGAGCATTCGCTGGAGAGGTCTCAAATATTTAGAGATGTGTGGAACAAAATCTCTCAGATAATTCACAATACCAAGAAATTGCTGGACTTGTTTAGGATTGAGATCCTTTTCAGGGAATTTTTGGAGTTCATCAGCAATATAAGGTTCAGGGCAGTAGGTTCCTTCTTTGAGACTCATGCTGAGGAATTCAATTTTCTTTTGGGCAATAATCATCTTTTTCTGAGAAAGCATAATGCCATGCTTCTTACCAATATCAGCAAAATGTGTCAAAAGTTGACAATGAACCTATTCATCATGGCTAAACAGAAGGATGTCATCAATATAAATCTGAGAGTTTTGAAGGATGGGTTCGAAGATTTTGCACATAACTTTTTCGAAAAGAGAAGGTGCAGTTTTGAGGCCAAAAGGGACAACTGTCCATTGAAAATGTTGGTTTGGGATGCAGAACCCAGTTTTGGGTCTGTCTATTGGGTCAATACCTAGTTGCCAAAATCCCGCCTTAAGATCAAACTTTGAATAGATCTTAGCTTGGGCAAGGCTCAGGAAAAGGGAATTTCGATGAGGTAATGGGAATTTATCATCTTGAAGAAACTGATTCAGAGGTTGGTGATTGATTACTAACCTCATTTTTCCACGGTTCTGCTCGGCACGTTTGTTGACATAGAATGCTTCACACGCCATTGAGAGTTAGAGGGTTCAATGAGACCTTGTGCCAGTAATTCTACACATTCTTACTGCGCGAGTGCGAGATGTTCAGGGCTCATTCCTGAGTGACTAGCTTTTGTGGGATTAATGTCTTCATTCCTTTTGAAAGGAAGTTTGACATAAAAGGAAGAGTTTTTCCACAAGGGTTAGGTACAGGTTTAGGAAAATTGGGAGTGTGTCTCAGCACAGGAAGAAAGTAGACTCTGGATTATTGGGTCTAGGATGGCTGGGTGGAGGGCATAAAATCGCTTAATGTCTACAAATTCTCTAAACTGGTTTTTGAAACGAAGGCCATGAGAAAGAATTCTGAGTTTAGGGAGCTGGGTCAGGATGTCCCAATCAATGATGATATCTTTGTCTGGAGACTGAGAACCGAGAACTTTGGTGGTAATAGAACACTAGGGAAAGAACTGAATGGTAATTGGTTTATTACGATACTTGGTAGCAAAAGTGTCACCAGAAGCATAATTGAAGTACCTGGTGTAAGGTTTCCAAAATTTCTCTAGAAGGATTTTTGTGTCTAAAATGGAAGAGCTTGCTCCAGTATCAATGAGTGCCACCAAAGGGATTGGTTTATGGTATTTGGACAAGAGGATGTGGATGGGAATATACGGATGATGGATAGGTTCATTGAGCTCGATCTCCGCAGGTGAATCAGGGAAGAAGGTGAAGACATCGTTCTCAGAATCTGAGGCTGAATCTGAGCTATATGTTTGAATAGCACAGAGAGTATTTTCAGATGGTTGGTCGTCTAAGGAGAAGACAGACTCGATATCTGAATCATCAAGTTGGATGCCATTGCTTTTGGCAATTTTGTCTATCAAATGGCTTCCACGCTTGTTTGCCTTTGGACAATTTTTAGCAAAATGTTCTTTTTTGTTGCAGACATAACACCTGTCTTTGTTGCGCTTCTTATAGGAACGATGATGGCTTTTATGCAAAAATTTCCACTTACCCTTGCTTTTTCCTTTGCGCGTCTTTTTGAAGGTAAGCCGTTTGAAATGCCTTTTCTTTTTGCATCCTGTGCAGGATAGGTCGGAACAGTCCTTGGGACATTTGATCTGTAAACCAGATTTGAAGCATGCTTTGTCAAGATACCTACTTTCTTTAAGAAAGCTTCGGAAGGCTTCTCATCGAAGGCAAAGTTCTTCTATGGCGATGTGAACAGCTTGCTGGATTTCACCAAGAGTAGCTTTTGTTATGCTTTTTTGCCTCTGTTGGAAAGTTTTTTCTGCAACTTGGCTGAGTTCTTTTGGAATAGATACCAAGAAAATGGGCTTGAGATTCCAATCTGCACTAAGTAGATAAAATGGCTTGATCATAGCTTGGAAATGCCGATCAAGATCTTTGCGCCTTAATGAGCAACATTTTCGATCAAAGAACTCCTTTCTTTTGAGTTCTTTTGAATCTTCAGGCTTGCCAATGAAGTACATATGGATAATCTGGATAGCGTTATCCAAAGGTTGAGTCAAAAGATACATCCGATCTTGTTCCGAGGCAGTATGCCACCAATCTTTAAGGGCTCCTGTAAAACGGCTGGTGAATTCCAAGAGAATATCATAAGTGCTGGGTTCAGAGATGTGCCTGGTAGCGAGCCAAGCATGGAATTCTTGAAGCCTATCAGGCCTCTTATAGTATGGAATGTCATCCAAGGTGAAGTAGACTTTGGATGATGTGGCAGTAAAATTCTGAGTTGCATCTAGTTGGTCCTAGTGGTGTATTTCAGGCTCAGAGTGTATTTCTTCATCTTTGACACTATCTGCCATAAACAAGGTTTCTTCCACAGAAGATGATTCGATAAGAATATCAGAATCATATTCAGATGAAGAGTCAGCCTGTCTTACTATGGATGGTTTAATGATAGCAATTGAAGGAATCTGGTGCCGAAGGAAGTTCTCAATCGAATTGGAAATGGTGAGAGTGGCAAGGGGGTTTTTGGGTGAGTGATCATCAAAGGACATTCAGGAGTACCAGGGGGAGATGGTGATGCTGGAAATTCTGGAGATTTCTTTTGCTTCTGTTTAAGTTTGCGAAGATTTTCGCAAAGAACCAAGAAATTGTTCTGCGGTGGAGGGGTGGCTGAACTAAGAATAGCAGCAAATGAGGATGATGCTCCAAAAGATGATTCTGGTTTGGGTGGTAAGGAAGGAGAGGGAAAAAAGGGTGAATCGGCTGTGAACGATTGTTGGTTTTGGAAAATCTGGATCTGTCATTTGAGCTTTTCAATTTTTAGTCTCTGATCTTCCAGATAATGGCTAGGAGGTGTCTGCTTAGTTTCTAGCAAATGAAGCCTTTTCTGGAAATCTTTCAACATGCGATAAGATAAGTCAGTGGTCTTGTCTATGCGTTCAAAACGCGTAACAACAATGCCTAAAAGCTCATTTTGAGCCAAGGCATTTTCAGTTTGCCAATTTAGAACAGTTTCGGCAGCAGAAGGCTGCTTACGTTGTCCTTGTGCATCAAGACCAGTGGGGTTTGGTACCTTGGGTGAATGCTGGTATTTTTGGTGTGGGTCTGAGAATCTTTCCAAGGGAGGAAATTTCCGGGTGCGGCTGCTGGTTCCAGATGATTCTGTGGTCTCGAGTGGAGGGAAATCATCAGGATGGAACATGCATATACTAGGTAGGACAGTAGGTGGAACAGGTTTAGGTACGCAGGTACTTGGCCTGGGTAGGTTCAAGGGACATGAAGGATTCTTTTTTACCCATTTTTGGATCGGCTTATAGAAAGGCGAAGTGATCATGGGTCTAGTTGATGGTGGTTGAGAGGAGGGAGCTGGCTTGCAAGGTGGTGGAGGTGAAGTTGGTGCAGGGGACCTGGATGGTCCATAAGAAACAATGAACTGATATCTACCTCCATCTTCTCCAAGAGGTCCAACAGTTAGATCTCCATCAAGATACCTATGGTAAAGGGTATCTTTCTTTGGCTTCTTCTTCTTTGCAGAAGGTCTGTCATCTTCATCTTCAGGTTTTGTGCATGATGGACAGACACAATCTGGGACCCAAAAGCAATGTCCAGTAGGGTCTTTAAAATGATGAATGGGCTGTCCCTGAGGACCAAAAGAATGGACAAAGCGTTTGTCATTTGGTTCGCTTGAGACAGGGTTAGTGGGACAAGGTGTAAAATGGAGGATGGTAGGAAAAATAGAGGAAGATTCTTCCTTGGTTTTGTCGAACTTGATGGTAACAGTACCATCTTTTTTCCTGGTGAACCGTGGTTCACTGGATTGGAGCGGTTTGCAACTCTGATGGAGTTTTTCGTAGTTGGTGACCCAACTATTCAGAATGAGCTTAACAAGCTCATTTCTTGGGATCTGGCGGGGGACATGGATGCAGGAGGTCTGGTCGTGATCGACTGAAATGACAAGAGCATCATCAGAATTTGGGATATTGAGATCAATGGCATGGTTTTGAACCCGATAGAACTTCTGGTAGTGTAAGGTGGCAGCAATGGATCTAGGAGTCTGCGGAGCTCCAGTAATTTGTAGCTGGACCTTAAGAGCAGAAAGCAGGTTGGGATCTGCAAGAGCAATGTTAAAATTTGGGAAAAGTGTAACAAAAATAGTGCCTGCATTCATTGTTGTTTGGATAGTACCAACACAAGCTTGCTGGTATTCCAAAAACCGGGTATCTAACAGGGCTATCCTTACGGTAACAGGTAAGCCTTTTCAGCCATGGAAGGTTAAAGCAAGACGGATGGCTCCAAAATGGAGATAAGTATAGCCTTGTTGGATCCATTGAGACGGGAACTCTGGTGGAATCTGGAGAGTAACAAACTGTTCTTGTTCAGTTGCCTAGATGAGATGTTGGTTAAAACGGGAAGACTAAACATACTCTTTGACAGTGCGAGAGGTATGTTTTATCAAGTGTTTGATAGACCGAAGTGGAGAGAAAGAAGGTGGTTTAGCAAAGGCAGTGTATGGGTTTATCATGGGAAGTTGAGTTTCTGAGATCTTACTATCCTCTGTGAGATAAGCTACCTCATAAAGATAGTCAATCTTTGAATATGAAGACTTTCGAAGTTTTGGTGGTGGCTGAAGAGAAAGGTTAGAGGTAAGAGAAACAGGGAGAGAAGGGGAAGATGAGTGTGAAGTCTCCATAGGGTTCTCTTCTAGTAACAGAACATGATAATGATCAAACTAAAATGATTCAAACAAATCCATGGCTCTGATACCATAAAGGGTACTATGATCCAAACTCAAGAGTTTGAGTTGCAAACTTGTGACAAGTATGCTATCCCACACACGGCCCTTTTGGCCTTAATAGGGACTGCCTGTCAGTCACCAAGTTTTTTCCCAAACTCTGAACTTGGACCATAGTAAGCTCTAAAATATCGGAAATTCTGATGCACAGGATCCCCTAAGGGCAAGTGCAGAGCATACTCTAGGATTTTTCTCAATCATAGTGTTTGTTCAGAACCATCGTTTTGGACTAGAAGAGAATGGGAGTGTTTAGAAGATCATGTTGGAAGTAGAGTACACAACACACTTCTTATTTCACTCTCTGGTTTTTACAATGGGGACTTCTTGCTCTTATATAGGCAAAGGAGGATACATCAGACAAGAGCAGGCAGACTGACTATGCTATGGCATAATTGAGCAAACTTAGCCACTTGTGGGATAAGATCTTATCAGTGTGGTATAGCAGAAATATGGTCAAGTTTGTGGAACTCCAGTCTATTGGAACAAGGTCAGAGAAAGGACGATCACTAGTTCAGAGATGGTTTTGCAGTTGATGGATGTTGCGAAGATATCAGGGGCAGTGCAAGTCGCTAAAAAGTTGATGCGAGTAAAGGACTAAGGCCTTTGGAATTTCAAGTAGGGAATCATGTTTTCCTTAAGGTGTTGCCTATGATAGGGACATCTCAATTGGTTAAGAAAGGAAAGCTGAGCCCTAGACATATCGAACCTTTTGAAGTTTGGAGCGAATAAAGATTTTGGCCTTAAATGGATAAATGAAGCAATTTTGGGCACCGTCGGCACTTATGGCCGAGTGGTATGCGGGATGAAGCCGCTGGTCCGAAACGGGAGTTCGAATCCTGAAAGTGGCAGTAGCCGCGTAGGAAAAAGAAAAGAAAAGAAAAGAAGAAGAATCAACTCTTTGCAACTTTCTTTTTTGCAAAAGTGGACAAGTGTTTAGCCTTTTGGAACCAAAGACAATTTGGGCAGGATTAGAAGTTTTGGCAGCATTGAAAGTGTTTGACAGCATTATGAGACAGAATGAACGCCCTTGGAAAAACAAGATACAATGAGGCATCAATACCCCCATCAGTTTAAGGATGCAGAAAGTCCTGCAAATTTCGAGGACAAAATTTTGTTAAGGGGGGAAGAGTTGTAACATCCCGAATTTTGGTAAGCCCGAGAAGTATCGAAAAAAGGATTCAACGGGCCGGAAAATTGGAACAAAGAGGAATTGGACCGATTGGAGGCCCAATGGGCCCTGCGCCTATGAGGAGTCGGCCACGTAGGCCTAAGCTAACCAAGTGGGCCCAAGGAAGCCCAACTTCAAGCCTTTGAGCCCATTAACTTTTTCTAGCCCGTTTCCTTTCGATTTGAGCCCGAACCGATTTTCTTCTAGCCTGTATAAATTCTTGGTCCGTGTACGCGTATAGTGAGGTACACTGTACTTTTGGAATTTACCATTTTATCCTTTCTAGAAGTGGCGTTTATTCTTAGAAGACAAAAGAGAAGAAAAGTCAAGGAATGAGATATTTTGGGGCAAGTTGATGAAGGGAGATGAGGTTTTGGAAGGGAAGTTTGACTTGGTCTCTTGCTTGGCTTCTTGCTTTCTCTCTCTCTCTCCTCAAGTTTCAGCAACCCCTTACCCACGTTGCTTTTTCTTCCTCCCCACTCTCCCATGTTTCCTTCTTTCTCTCTTTCTCTTTTGTTCTTTTCTGGTTTTCCTCCAAAAAAACAGCAGCTGTGCTGCTGTGTTTCCCCCAAACCAGCCACCATTAGCTGTCGTCCTTGCTGCCTTGCCATTGTCGAGGAGCCGCCAAACCATCACCGGACCGCCACCCCCTTTCCTCTCTCTTTTCTCTTCCTTTTTCTTGCTGTGTTTTCTGTTTTCCTGCCGGAATCCAGCCTTGCCGGCGTTGCCGGAGCCGCCACCACCGCCCAAAGTGTAGTCACGGAAGTTAGAGAGCCAGCCGCACACCGCCGACCACCCCTGGTCACCGTTAGCTGCTCGTTTCGACCGTTTCTGCCTAATAGCTCTCTTCCGTGCGAACAGTAATCCGGGGGCTGTTTTGGCCCGTTTCGGCCACCGTTTGTCGTCCGTTGTCATCCCCGAGCTTACCCCTTGTAGCCCTCATCCCTCTCTACGCACCGGTGTCAACGGATTTCCGACCCAAGTAAGTTAATTTCCTAATCCTTGTTTAGGGGTTAATTAGTGTATTTATATGTTTGTGATTAATTAAAGTTGATTAGTTGATTATGTTGGTTAATTAAGACTGATGAGGATTAGTTAATTGACCATTGTTAATGTTAAAGTAACCTAGGTTAATTAATTAAAGTAACTAAGGTTAGTTTCTAAAGTAACTATGGTTAATTATTAATCATGGTTGAGTTAATTAACCCTAGTTAGGTTAAATTTAGTAACCATGGTTAAGTTTAATATTATTTTATTAATTTCGGATTAGTTATTGTTCATGATCACTATTCACGGCACTGTTCATATAGAAACAAATTTTGGTTTCAAATTGATGTGTTCTTGGTTGTTATGCTTTCTTGAAGTGCCGTTTGTTAATTATATGCGTGAATAATGATAAAACGCATGATCGAAGACCTGTCGCGACCTAAAATTTTTGAAAATAATAGGTTTAGGGGTATTGTTAATTTCAGGCCGACAGGCTTTCATTAACTTGGGCTCTCTCAAGCCTATACCCTGCGCGACATGGGATATCGTGAAAGTCTTCTAATAAGGAGTCGCCATTAGCCTATTGGGGTCGGCTAGAAACCAAGCGAGGCATGAGAGCGTGCCTCACTTTCAACACAATCAGAGAATCTAGGGTCGGGGTCTTGATTACGTTAGTCACGCGGCTAACGCCCTTTTGGTACCTAACTCGATTGTGTATTAACTAATATCGTGGAAACACATTTGAGAAAACTAAGGTTTTTCCTAACCGTTTTACAGTAAGGAAATAACATCCAAAAATCTTGACAAAATAAGGCACAAGAGAATAGCCCTAAAGGCTTATTCAATTTTGGTATTTTTTTTTCTTTTTTAAGGATTTTCTATTTTTTTTTTCAATTTTTCTTATTTTTTGAATTTTTCTGAATTTTTCTGAATTTTTTATATTTTTTGGAATTTTTTTAAATATTTTTTTAATATCTTTTCGAATTTTCTGAAATTAAGCAAAACAAGCTTTTAAGATTTTTGAAATTTTTTGTCTTTTCTGGAATTTAAAAAAAATTATTAATGTTTTTTTTTGGAATTTTCTAAGTTTTTCTATTTTTGGAATTTTGAAAATATTCGATTTTTTTATTTATTAAAAAAGTAATTCGGGCCGGGTCGGGAAACCCAGCCCTACTAAATCGACCCGAACCCTATTGGTCCGGGCTGGGCTAGCGACCGGGCTGGCCGAACGGCCCGGTCAAAAATTCTTTTAAAATGGCCCATTAACAAAATAAATTAAAATAGCCCATTTATTTTTTAGAAAAATCAGCCCAATCACCTAGCCTAAGCCCACTCAAAATTGCTCAGCCCAGTCCTTACCTCTTTCTATTTTCGGCCACTTCTTTGTTTTTTTTTTTTCTATTTTTTATTTCTTTTTCCCATTTTCCCATTTTTATTTTATTTTATTTTAATCTTTTTTGTTCTTTTTTTTTTTTTTTGGTCTTCTTCTTCACGTCTTCTTCTGCATGCTTCCCCCGACGCTGCAGCACGCTTGGAGCTCTATCCCCGGACTGACGACACTGGCCACTGGCGAGTCCTCGCCGGCCCTTGGGAAGTCGCCATGTCATCGTATGACGTCGGCCGTCCCATTGTCTGGCGCCGAGCGCCGCCGACTGCCAGTGAACGTAAACACTCACCATCGCCGGAATCGGGGACACCCCTGTCCGACTCAACGCAGCCCACTCATACAAAATCGTCATAACACTAAGAAAATACGCGAAGGCAAGGGCGGATTCACAATATAATAACAAACATCCATGAAACTAGGCTACCGAGCCCGGATCCGGCGACAAAAAATTCTGGACTTCGTTCAGGCATTTTAACAAACAGGTGGTATGCTTCGTCAAAACGAACTATTTCTGACTCGAACGGGAATCGACTCGGGTCTAAGCTTCCAACTAAGCGTTACAGCACACTGAGAGACATTTATGGAGGGAAGACAAGGGCCGGGGCTCGCACGAACTAGTCGGCGCGAGCTTCGGCCCGCGACTTCATCAATAACAAACCGGGATGCTTGGGAGGAAGCCTACTTGGTTCAGCTTGAAGACGCTGGCTGAGGAGACGTCGGATGGAGCTCGCGCGTGGCTGAGGCGTTGGCTGAAGCTCTCTTGCTCTTCCTCCATCACTGCCTCTCTCGGTTTCACTCTTGGTCCGTTTCTCCTCTCTCAGTTTTTCCTTTTTTCTGTCCCCGTGCTCTCTCTCGGTCTCTCTCTTTTTTTCTCAGTTTTTTCTCAGATCTTTCCCTGAAGAACCTTTCGCGAGCTGCTCACTCTCACCCCCGGTTCATTCTCACTTCCCCCGTCTCCTCTTCTCTCCTCCGGATTCCTCTTTGAAGAACCTCTCCTTAGCAGCTCACTCCCCGGTTAGTTCTTGTGCTCCCCCCTGGGTGTCCCTTGTCTCTCTCCCTTTTTTCTTCACAGCAGGCGTGTCTCCTTCGCCTTGTCAGTCTGCTGATAGACCTAACCCTCTCCTGATTTTCTGCTGCTGTATGACCTGCACCATCACTCCATCTCCATCTCCTGCCCCATGCTGCCACTTGCTTCCCATTTTTTATTTTCCTTCTCCAGGCTGGCTGTTCCCGTGCGACGGTGAAGGAGGGAAGAGGAAGAGAAAGGCGCAGGCTGAGCTGAAAGGGGAAAAAGAAAAAGCGGGCCAAGCCTGCGCGGGGAAGGGAAAGAAGAAGAAGAGAAAGGGGCTGGGCAGGCCCAGCCATGGCCCGAACCCACATTTTTTTTTAATTTTTTTAGAAATTAATATGTATTTATATAAGCAAAGTAAATGGGCATTTAAGACAAAATAGACCGAAAAATCGGGTGTCAACAACTGTCCCTCTTTGAAAGGGACTCAAAGAGGTTCATTTCAAAGACTAGGTGACACCCGAAATTTGCAAACGAGCAATGAAGGTGCGGATTTATTCCATTAATTTTTCTCTTTTTTTTTGTTTTTGTTTTTTTTAATTGAGGTCTCGGCTCGTGCGAACGAGTTTCGACCAAGTTAGTAAAGTCTTACCGTATAAGAACGGGCTTCGACTGGGTTAGTGGAGTTTTACCGTGTAACAACGGGCTTCGACGAGGTTAATAAAGTCTTATTGTGTAACAACGGGCTTCGACCGAGTTAGTAAAGTCTTACCGTGTAACAACGGGCTTCAACTTGAAGAGAGGTCTTACTGTGTAACAACGGGCTTCGACTTGGAGGGAGGTCTTACCGTGTAACAACGGGCTTCGACTTGGAGGGAGGTCTTACCGTGTAACAACGGGTTTCGACTGAGAATGCATGGTTTTAGGTTGACCATGAACCATTTGGAATTGCATGATTTTAGGTTGATCATGAACCATTTGGAAATTGCATGGTTTTAGGTTGACTATGAACTTTTGAAATTGCATGGTTTTAGGTTGACCATGAACCATTTGAAAATTGCATGGTTTTAGGTTGACCATGAACCATTTGAAAATTGCATGGTTTTAGGTTGACCATAAACCATTGAAATTGCATGGTTTTAGGCTGACCATGAACCATTTGGAAATTACATGGTTTTAGGCTGACCATGAACCATTTGAGATTGTACGGCTTCATTGAGTGAACCTGTCAAATTCAACTTGAGCAAATGTCATTAGAGACAATATCAGAAAAATGCATTGACAATATTGTAGCATTAATTGCATAAGCAAATCAAGCTAAGTCTGATCACATTGGAAGTATTTGATGTCTTTTGGTATCATGTACCACAAAATTGTCATCAAGCTTGGAAAGTATCATTAATTATCAAATCCCTTTAAGAGAAAAATTATGTCAGAATGATCCTATTCATGAGAGAGGTTCATTAACCATGCCAAGCGAGAGCTCTTTAGTTAGAAATGGCTTATCACATACTCTGAAGAAGGGGCTACCTGATCCCATCAATTCATGTGGGAAGTGATTTGATCACTCAATTTACCTCGCATTCCCAATGTCGAAGGATTTGAGAATCATTCGCAACAAGTACATCTTGACCAATTCAAAAGGTCTTTTGAAGGGATCGTAATGTAGGTTTGGTCATGGCTTTAGCAATGGATATGCATCATTGGTCATGAAATTATATGTCAACATCTTCTCTAGGTTTACAAGTCAAGTAACCTTAAGATGAGATAAGACAACCTTGCCTCCACTTCTTCGAACGGTAGCTTCTTTGGAGAGTTCTTATTTCCACTTGAATCATCCCAATCTGAAGAGACTTCGGAAAAGGTTGTAGTGTTGGTTTGGTTAAGGCTCAAAAGGCTTAGAACTTTTCACAAAAAGGGATTTGAAAGTTGGTGATTATCATGGCACCATTGTCATATTACTCGATCTTCTCGAAAGCACTTGACTTTTGAAATTTGAATTGTCTCAAAAGTCCCTTGACTAATCAAATAAGAGTTTTGTCCTTCTCAATTTTTCTTTGCATTTGCAATGACGATTTTTTTGCGAGCATTTTGAATTTGATGTTTTTTCACATAGGAGTTTTTCGCCCCCTAATGCAAATCTTCTCTTTTTTTTTTCTTCACGTGGGCATTGGCCTTGCTTTTACCAGGCACACTGCTTTTTTATGCCCCTTAATTTTCATTGGACTTTTTGCTCTTTTGAATTTTTTGAGCTTTTAGGACTTTCGAGATGTTTTCCGCCTTTTCACATAAATGCCAATGGCCTTGGTCAATCATGTGCATTGCCCCAATATGGGGAGATAATCACCTCTTGGGTTTCAGAAATGAACACTTAGGCTCAATTTGGTTTAAGCAACGGGAATCAGTGTTTGGGTATAGAAAGGAATGCTCTTCTTCACCTTGGGATGCTCCAAGCTTTCATAAGAATTCACCTGAAATTACCACAAAAAGACTAATGCAAGTGAAAGCAAAGAAGTCCTTCCCATCTTTTCACTACATGATGTCAACCGGAACCTCCAAATTTGCCCCATTGTGGGGTGGTCTTGACAGGGGTATTTTTGATTTCTTCGCATTTAAAGGCTCAAAGGGGCTGACTATGGTCACCTGCGATGTGTAAGATAGAGAGAAGAAATGCCTCTTTTCATTTTGGTCCATGTACCAATTGCGAATGACTCTTTTGTCCTTAAATGACATGGGTCTTCTTTTTCGCTCAACTCTTACAATGTTTGAAGGACGTGTTTGGAAATGGATTGCCTTTCATCATCCTAAGCATTTCTTACTTGGCATGGTCAAACATCTCAATTTCATTTAGTCGAGATCATCTGAGTAGATTAATCTTCATGGGGGATTCTAATTCAAAATGAGTGATCCGCCAAGTGGACATACAATTTTGAGATAAAAAACAATGCTCAGAAAATTTTGTGAAGTTTTTTATTCAACTTTTATCTTTTTTTCTTCTTCTTTTTACATGCTCCAAGTAAAATGCTGAAATTTTTTTGTTTTGAAAATTCTCAATTTTGTCTTCCTTTTGATTTCGAGAAGAAGGGTACTTACCTGCAACATGGCGACTTAGTAACCCTGTAAAGAATAAGAAGGAAAGTATTAGTGCAAGAATCTTCAAGGATTGAAAATTGGAGACGACACATTATTACCCTTCACTTGCATTTATCACTCAAAGTGCCGACATTATCCTCTTGGATATTTGGTAACCCCAAATTGCCCTTCACTTGCAATTTTTTTGTGTGCATTTAATGTCTCCCTATCAAAGGAAAAAGGGATTATGTCAGAGACCAATATCAACATGAGCAATTGGAATTGATACAATTTACCCTTCACGTGTTTCTATTCTTCGGGTGTGAGCATTTATGTCCCGACATTGGAGGGCATTATTTCTCGGATGCTTTGCCCCATTTATTGCGCCAAAATGGATGGTTGTGCTTTAACATGCTTCTTTGGTGAAAGGCACTGCTCTTGCGGTCAATGCGTACATTTTCCTACAAGAGACGAAGCATGTTACTTGCATTCTAACATTGAATTGGATTAATTTAAGAACGATACACCCTTTTGGCGTCGAATTGATTGACTCCATTTCATCATGCTCCATGGGTGCGATTTACTATGCTTTAAGTGACTTGTGTCAGTGATCACCCTGTGATAAAAGAAGATGAACTGTGTTATCTCCCTACTTAATTGGGACTCAATTTAGGAACGATACATCCTTTTGTAATGAATTTTGCCCCAGCACGCGTCATTGGTGTGGGGGAGAGATATTGTCCCAGAGTCAAATGTTGCTCCAATGTCTTTTACAATAATGTAAGTAATTCAGCCTCATCATATTTTGTTCTGACACATGTTGAAACCTTGTGCCTTGTCATGCTCGTTTGATGGGCTTTTGTTTCATTCGAATTTATCCTCTTTGAATTCCAGGATCAAGACTTGTGAGAGTATTTACTTGTGATCTAAGTCAAATACCAATGTCAAAATTGCTTAATTCTCTCCTGCAGGAAAATGTATGAACGAATCAGTTTTGAAATAAATTGATTCCATTGGAACGATCACGATTTTACTATCCTAGATTATCCTTCTCGAGATTCCCTGCAAAGGATGAGCACGTGAGAGGAACAAAATGCATTGACTTTTAGAAACCCATGGAAATTCAATCGAATATACTAACTTTCAAATTACCCTTGAAGCCAACAGGTGTTTATAAATTTAAATTTCTTTACCCAAAAAAATGAGTCACTTGTGCTTATGATCAACTTGGAATTGAATACATCATCCATAAAAATCACAAGCTACAGTGATGGTGGGTTCGGTCAAAACCAGAACCGAGCAAGGGGGAGAGAGAGAGAAGCGGCTGATGGAGAGGGGGAAAGGGCACAAAAATAAAAGTTGCAAAAAGTTGATTTTCACCTTTTTTTTCTTTTTTCTTTTTTTTTCTTCTCTTTTTTTTTTTATTTATGCGGCCACTGCCGCTTTTGGGATTCAAACTCCCGATCGGACCAGGCAGATTCCTCCCCAAATACCACTCGGCTAAGGGTGCCGACGGTGTCCAGAGTTGCTTTCTTTTTCCATTTAAGGCCAAAATCCTTATTTCCCCCTGGAACGATCACAACTTTACTATCTCAAAATATTATCTTGCAGGTCAACATAAATGAGTGTAAAAACCAACTTTCGTCCGAGTTTGAAAGTCCACTTATTTGTATGGCCAAGCAGATGTCTAAGAGTAACTGTTACTCACCTCCTGCAAGAAGGAAATAATGTCAGTAGGCGAATGAGAAAATGATCTTTCGACGATGTCATCTCTTACAATGAAATCAAGACAACGGCACATGTCCCATGGTCCTTATTACTGGATTTTGGTATTTTGCCAAGATTTTATCATAAGAGGAGACATCATTAAAAGATGGATTCACGGCCGTCAATCGAATGTCCACTCCATTCCCAAAAGCTTCATATGCAAAATGTGGCATTGATTTTGAAAGACTGATTTGTGCTTTCACTCTTGCCAATATGAGATGATTTTTATTTAGAGAAATCTATACACAAAAAGTGATTTGAATTTTCAATCTCAAAATGTAAGAGGGAAAAAATTTGGTTAAAAGTGTGATTTCAATTTTTTTTTTTGTACCCCAAGACATAATCATGAATTGGAAGAACTTTTTAACAATATGTGATTTTAAGCCCATGATTGGAAACTTTGACAAAATCATCCGTTGTGCAGGGCTAAATTAATGATTTTTGAAATTGACACTGAATGTTTGCTTATGAAGAGTAATTACTAATTTTCCCAATTAGAAGCCTACACTGAGGGCATTCGATTGATCTCCGTAAATTTCAAAAATGAAAGTTTCAGTAAAAAATGAACAAGTAAATGGAGAAATCATACTTACCAATGGTGATGATTTCTTTTCTTCTTCTTTTTTTCAATCACATAGACATACGCATGAGATGTGGGCCAATTTCTACTCTAGACAGCTCAAATGAAGCCACGGGATTATCGAACTGAACCAGCATGGTCGCGATTAGGTCGGGGTTCCCATGACTTCGGCTTTGTCAAAGAGTCGACCCGTGCTGCGCGTTTGCAAGCTGGGGTGGAAGCTCTCGACATTAGAAGAATTTCGGAATTGAGATGGGCGACTCGTACTACATGGTGGTAGTCGGAGTGGCATTCATCTCAACACCATCCTAAGTGATCCTATGCGGCCCAGGTCCGGCGGCAGGTTGTGTGTGCTGAAGTGTAGTGCCATGTAAGGAAGACATGCACAACAGTTTATATAGCAAACATCATTTCAAAAATTTAATCATACACTCATTCACATTCGCCACCCTACAAAACAAAGTGTTAGCAAAACCCCACCCCTTATTACTCCAATCCTGCACCAACATTTAACACAAGATTAGTGGACTTACCTCACCTTCTCAAATGCGCTGCCAAAGAAACACACGATCAAGCTAATTAGGCCTAAGTCCTCTAAGGTTTAGAACCAGTCCCCAGCGGAGTCGCCAAGCTATCGCGACCTAAAATTTTGGAAAATAATAGGTTTAGGGGTATTGTTAATTTTAGGCTGACGGGCCTTCATTAATTTGGGCTCTCCCAAGCCCATACCCTGCGCGACGTGAGATATCATGAAAGTCTTCTAATAAGGAGCCGCTACTAGCCTATTGGGGTCGGCTAGAAACCAAGCAAGGTATGGGAGCGTGCCTCACTTTCTACGCAACCAGAGAATCTAGGGTTGGGGACTTGATTACGTTAGTCACGCAGCTAACGCCCTTTCGGTACCTCACTCAGTTGTGTATTAACTAATATCGTGGAAACACATTCGAGAAAACTAAGGTTTTTCCTAACCGTTCTACAGTAAGGAAATAACATCCAAAAATCTTGACAAAACAAGGCACAGGAGAAGAGCCCTATTGTAGAGCTAAAGGCTTATTCAATTTTGGTATTTTTTTTCTTTTTTAAGGATTTTCTATTTATTTTTTATTTTTGCAATTTTTCTGATTTTTTGAATTTTTCTGAATTTTTTAATATTTTTTGGAATTTTTTTAAATATTTTTAATATCTTTTCGAATTTTCTAAAATTAAGCAAAACAAGCTTTTAAGATTTTTGAAAATTTTTGTCTTTCCTGGAATTAAAAAAACATTTATTAATGTTTATTTTTTGGAATTTTCTAAAATTTTCTATTTTTTTAATTTTGAAAATATTCGATTTTTTTATTTATTAAAAAAGTAATTCAGGTCGGGTCGGGAAACCCGGCCCTACTAAACTGACCCGGACCCTATTGTTCCGGGCTGGGCTAGCGACTGAGCTAGCCGAACGGCCCGATAAAAAATTCTTTTAAAATGGCCCATTAACAAAATAAATTAAAATAGCCCATTTATTTTTTAGAAAAATCAGCCCAATCACCTAGCCTAAGTCCACTCAAAATTGCTCAGCCCAGCCCTTACCTCTTTCTATTTTCGGCCACTTCTTTGTTTTTTTTTTTTCTATTTTTTATTTCTTTTTCCCATTTTCCCATTTTTATTTTATTTTATTTTAATCTTTTTTGTTTTTTTTTTTTGTCTTCTTCTTCACGTCTTCTTCTGCATGCTCCCCCAACGCTGCAGCACACTTGGAGCTCTATCCCCGGACCGATGACACCGGCCACCGGCGAGTCCTCGCTGACCCTTGGGAAGTCGCCATGTCATCATATGACGTCGGCCATCCCACTGTCCGGTGCCGAGCGTCGCCGACTGCCGGTGACCGTGAACACTCACCATCGCCGGAATCGGGGACACCCCCGTCCGACTCGACGCAGCCCACTCATACAAAATCGTCATAACACTAAGAAAATACGCGAAGGCAAGGGCGGATTTGCAATATAATAACAAACATCCACGAAACTAGGCTACCGAGCCTGGATCCGGCGACGAAAAATTCTGGACTTCATTCAGGCATTTTAACAAAAAGGTGGTATGCTTTGTCAAAATGAACTATTTCTAACTCGAACAGGAATCGACTCGGGCTAAGCTTCCAACTAAGCGTTACAGCACACTAAGAGACATTTATGGAGGGACGACAAGGGCCGGGGCTCGCGCAAACTGGTTGACGCGAGCTCCGGCCCGCGACTTCATCAATAACAAACCGGGATGCTTAGGAGGAAGCCTACCTGATTCAGCTTGAAGACGCTGGCTGAGGAGACGTCGGACGGAGCTCGCGCGTGGCCGAGGCGTTGGCTGAAGCTCTCTTGCTCTTCCTCCGTCACTGCCTCTCTCGGTTTCACTCTTGGTCCGTTTCTCCTCTCTCGGTTTTGCCTTTTTTCTATCCCCGTGCTCTCTCTCGGTCTCTCTCTTTTTTTCTTAGTTTTTTTCTCAGATCTTTCCCTGAAGAACCTTTCGCGAGCTGCTCACTCTCACCCCCGGTTCGTTCTCACTTCTCCCGCTTTCTCTCGGTCTCTTCTTCTCTCCTTCGGATTCCTCTCTGAAGAACCTCTCCTCAGCAACTCACTCCCCGGTCCATTCTTGTGCTCCCCCCCTAGGTCTCCCTTGTCTCTCTCCCTTTTTTCTTCACAGCAGGCGTGTCTCCTTCGCCTTGTCAGTCTGCTGACCAACCTAACCCTTTCCTGATTTTATGCTGCTGTATGACCTGCACCATCACTCCATCTCCATCTCCTGCCCCATGCTGCCACTTGCTTCCCATTTTTTATTTTCCTTCTCCAGGCTGGCTATTCCTGTGCGACGGTGAAGGAGGGAAGAGGAAGAGAAAGGCACGGGCTGGGCTGAAAAGGGAAAAAGAAAAAGCGGGCCAGGCCTACGCGGGGAAGGGAAAGAAGAAGAAGAGAAAGGGGCCGGGTAGGCCGAGCAATCGCCTGGACCCACGTTTTTTTTTTAATTTTTTTTAATTTTTTTAGAAATTAATATGTATTTATATAAGCAAAGTAAATGGGCATTTAAGACAAAATAGACTGAAAAATCGGGTGTCAACAAGACCGAGTGGAAGTGAAAGTGTTTGACTTATTGAGTTATTCCCGAGAATTAGGGAATGTACGTGATCGTTGATTGGTTGAGTTTGGAATTTTGGAATTGTCGAGCGATATCGCATGACATATTGTGTGAGTTATCTAAAATGGCATGTCGCATGAGTATGAGCGATATTGCATTCACGATAGAACAAATATATAAATTGATTACTTGATGATGTGTTGCATGATCACATTAAGAGAGGGAACCCGGCGTTGCCGGAAGACCGCCAATCCTTATAGGGTTGTGCCGTGGCCAGTGGGTCGCATGACTTCGGTCTAATGCTTGACAGGAAGGGGTTAACTTTGTGGGATTGCGGTAGTGGGCGGGTCCTATGCTCATTCGGGAATGCCGTTTTGAGAGTGAGCCCTTGACGTCGCCGTGCCTCGAGATAAAGAGGACGAAGCTAGTTTAGCCAGGAACCGCCAACCATAAGGTTGTGCCGTGGCCCAGGAGGGGCCATAATAATCGGAGCATGTGTGAGTGTGAGACATGAGAAAGTTGTGTGAGATGCTTTGATTATTCGCATGCTCTTAATGTCGTGATGATTTAAATAACAGTTTTGTAGGTTGCGTGTGCCAAGGCCAGGTAGGGTCGCATGTGATTGCACCTATTTATTAAACCATCTTCTGCTGTCATTTTCTTTGAGGTGGTGTTGCTTGATTTGATGGATTAGGTTGTATGTTAAACTCCCGAGGCAAGCGAAGTTCCTAGCCGGGGCTTAGGACTTTAACTTGCTGAGTTTATCTCAACCCGTCGTGGTTAACTATTTTCAGGTCCGTAGGATGGAGAATCGACGCGTGTGGTACGGTTCGTGGCCGTCTTTGAATGGAGTAGATTAATCCTGACTTGTTGGTCTCATTGGCTCGTTAGGAAGATGCCCATGGTAAGGGCTTGTACTTGTAAACTTCCTAGGGTTAATTAGTAAATAAATAAAGCAATACTTTTGAATATGTTCTTGTTGGGTTTTCCTGCTATCCCTGCTTTTGTAATTGAGTGGGGGTTTGTGATTTGCTTTCCCATGTGCATAATTACAAGATAAAAATAATGGTCGGCGACGCATCCTGAGACGTCGCATCTAAATGACCACGAGAGAACAGGGGTTGCCGCGTGCTTGAGGGTTGGGGCGTGATAGTTATGGGCGGTGAATATTTGGGTTGAAGGTGGGTATATGGGATTTATGATGTGGGAGGTGGGAATCTATTCTACGGTGGAAATGGGTTGTGGGTAAGGGGATATAGATTGGCCATTCTTGAATCTCAGGTCTTTGATGAGGAAATTTAGGGTTTTGGATTTTGGGGAAGCTACCACAAATGGTAGAGAGAAGCTCTCGCTGCAGAGAGAAAATCAGGCAAATTAATTGATTAACAGGTAAAATCCAGCTATGGCTTTCTTCATCCAAAGTGCAATTCAGTCAAAGGCCAACCTTTCAGAATTCGGTTCCTCTTCTCCATCATGTTTAGCTAGAAGAACCATGTAAACAAATCCACTTTAATGCAACTTCTTGAAATTCAAAAAAAAACACACACACACATACACACTCATACAATAGGATGATTACATATACATAGCATGCAAAACATTTAATTAGGAAGGCAAATCGGGACCTAATAAGATTTGAACTCAAAACCTTCAAATCTATTACTATAAGAGATTTCGTGAGATTATAATCAACTGTTCTAAAAGCTTTAGCTGTTAGATAAATATGTAATTTTTTACTTTAAACATTCTAACATTATGCATTACACAGGCTATTGATCTTATGTAAGTCAATCGACAAGCCTTACCATATGCATACAAAAGAAAAAAAGGATAAAGATATTGGAGTCTTTGAACTACTATAAAACTTTTAATTAGGCTTTTTTTTTGTGACCCGGGAACCACTGTACAATAGGCAACCGGTGGCGTAAACCCGGGGCAAACTGAGCCACCACCATAGACCCAACCGCAGGTGAGTTGTGCAATGCGGACGCGGGATTTCAAACCCCTCCCCTTGCGGTGAGGGGAAAGGGCTCTAACCATCGCGGCCACCGCGGGCGGTGGTACTTTTAATTAGGCTTTCAACTATTGTTAGTACAACAATCTTCAATCAAACAAACTAGGAGCCGTTGTAGCCGCCGCCAACCGCAACGCAGTCGGGTGCTTCAAGTGTTATTAATATCTTATCAGTGCAATTTTTGACAAAATATTTAAAAATTTCTTTTTAATGCAAAACTTAATTCCCAATATAGTTCTTGAAAGTCTTGTGCATCGTACGGGCTATTGATCTTGTGTAAGCTGATTGACAAGCCTCATTATATGCAGAAAGAAAGAAGGATCAAGGTATTGAGAGTTATCGAACAATTACAAATTGTCTAATAAGGACCCTTAAATAGTTTTTTTTGTGTGCGATTGGGTTCCTAAATTATATACTTGCTTGATTCGAGTTGGTAAATTCATGAAAAATACAGAGGGAGATGTTTGCGTGGCCGTTAACTGCTGATGTGGTAATTATAATATAAAATACTTTTCAAAACTTTAAAGATAAAAATTTGGAAAAGAATGAAAATTATTGAAAAAAATAAAAATTAAACAAAAAATCATTTCGGAGCAATGCATGTGTCTCCATCTAAAAATAGTTTTGCGCTGCATTCTCTATTGCATTAGTTTTCTCTAAGCCAAATTCAATGTGTAATACTAATTCACGAAAATCATGAGAAATGCATTTGTGTCCTTTTAGACGATTGCATTCTTGGCTCATCTCGGTCCTCTCTACTTAGCTCACGAAGCTTTGGGAGAAGCGGAAGATCGCCCTCTTCGATCTTCAACGAGCTGTCCACGAACAAGTGCCTCTCCAAGTTCCCGATTTTTGCGACGTCTGCCGCCTTCTTCAATGAGGGCCATTGGCCTCAGATTTGGTCGAGGGCCGCCCTCTTGCCACCCGACTCTAGTATCCTTACCCTTATCGTCTTGATGTTTCTTTTCTTAATAATTTCTGCTTTCTTCCTGATTTTTACTTTTTTAAATTCTGAAACTAATTTTTATATTAAAATTGCCTCATAAGGTGCAATGTCAGCATATAATGGCCATGTTACATCTTCGTTTATAATTTTAATAGAAAGACCAATACAAATAACAAATATACAGTTTAGGAATTCAGTTGCACGAAAAAGATTGAGGGAGCCCATTGAATATTTTGAAATTGCCTTTATCCCGGAGTAATCAGTTTGTCTTCAAGAAAGGGGAAGGTGACACGTGTTTTCAGAGTTTTCATTCTGAAAATATAAAGCCGAACCTAGAGGATCTAGACTGAAAATTTCGTGACTCTTTTGCTAACTGTTCATTCTAATTTCTTTCTATCTTCCATATATATTCCAGTGGAAACGGATGTACTGGGGACCTGAAAAACGGAGGACCATCACTTGCCCTTGAATTTCATTTCTTGATCACCTCCAATCAAATTTAGTTTCTTGTTTCAAAAGTACAATTCTTCGATTTATGATCCAATATGCAATATAATAAAGTTTTATTGAATGGAACACCAAATCCGATATAAAAACTAATGAAACAAATTCATTAACGTATTTATTAAACAAGTCGTAGGCATTTTGCTCACTCTTGAACACCACGGCAACTGCACTTCTAAATGACCTAGAGATTTAAAAGGGTCAAATCAGCCCAGTTAAATCACATTTTCAGAATATATCGATGAAAAATGAGAAAAATATCGAGAAGTTGTACTCGCACATGCCCGTCCAAATAAATAGAAATCTACCTCTGCTCATTGACTTTGTTCCTTGGTTAGTAAGATATGGGGCCACTAGAGAAAGGTTAAAACATAAGGCCTAAAGAATTCATTAAAGCCCACATGTTTGTCCCGAGCGTACCACCTGTCCGCATGAACGCAAAACAATTTCTTGACTAATCCGAGCTAAATTTTGGTTGTCGCGAGATGTAGGGTTGATAATTTCTGAGAATCCGGCTTTCCTACAAGCTCGAATTCTCGTTCCAGAATCTCGTCAACAAATTTCACGAGTCCAGAAACTCTGCCTTACGTAAAGTTGCCAGAGTATGATTAACCATTATTGCTATATGTAATGGAGTCTCAATGAGCATAAATGCTATCAAGAATTAGTAGATCCTCTTTGAGCAAATCGAGCAAAGAAGGCGCGTTTCCTTCAGCTGCTTCTCCATAGAGCCTCCTCTCTATTTTCACTCCGAAACGAATTTGCGATTCATAATTCCACTTTTCTTTTAGCAATTTGGCTTTAAGACGGCCATGAAAATCAACTCCTTGTAAATCGATCAACAACCTCACCACGAACCACCTTTTTTGTTCGCATTTGAAAAATTCTTTAAATTTATCGATCTAGTTATTAGCCCAAAAAAATAATATGACATGATTTATTCATATACCGGCACAAATAAATGTGGTTTTAATTGGTGTATATCATGCCTATCGGCGTGTTATTACAGATGAAAATACATACTTTTAAAAGTTATGCATGTACTGATTTTTATGCCGCTTGTGGCTGTGCATAAACTTCTGCATTGTATGGAATATGTTTTTTAGCCTAATGTCATGGTCTGTTATTGGTTACAATACCATGCATGTTTAAAAGTTATGTCTATGCTGATTTATATGTGGTTTGTGGCTTGGTTTCTAAATACGAAATCGGTTGTTTGTACTTATAAGCATGAGAATTAGTTGTGTAAGGTTTCGGAGTTGATAAATTAATGTTATTACGTCTACCGTCGTGCTTCGTCCGTGGCTAATGGACATGTCCATGCCCTCCGAGGATCGGGCTTTCACATGAATTTTGCACTATCGAGGTTGGGTCCATTTAATGGACAATATGCTTGGTCAAATGACAACATCCAGTACGTATACAATAATATATTCTCACTTTTTCCAATATAAGAAAAAATGAATATTCTTTGTTCCCTAGAAAAAAAAAAACAATAATTCTAAGAAAGTGGGACCACAGTTCATTTCGAGGAAATGCAACCCCGAACGACAAGGGCTGCTCGTACCTTATCTAGACTTTTTTTTTTCTTTGAGAAGTCCAAAATGTTGCATTTTCAAGTTTGGTCAAATGTCTGACCAAAAAAAAAGTGTGGTCAAATGTGGCAGCGCATTGTTCTTAATTTGCCAATTTAAAATTGGTAACCATCACGTCCACCGTAAATATAATTTTTTTTTCCAACATCTTCATCTTTCCTTTTTTGGTCGATACATCTTTTTTTTTTGTAAGGTAAGTGTATATATAAACAACCAAAAACTAGTACATCAGGGGGAACGCGGTATCAACGGCCACTCAGCTGGACAACATGTCGCTAGAGTTAGACAAAACTGATAGGAAACTAGTTCCTATCCTAAACCATATATGGCTCCAAAGCAAAAATATTGGGGTCTAATCCCCAACTTCGCTGCATCCTTCTATTCTTGGGACAATCATCCACTTTCCAAAAGGTGAGGGCTTTATCTTTCACTGCCTTGAAGAGTTGTAGCTTTAACGCAGGAGCAGAGAGGGTAAGCCCTTGAAATAGAATCTCATTTCTTGTCTTCCAAATGAGTTGACATAGGAAGCCAAAGGAGAAACGGGCTATCTCCTGGTAGAATCCCTTACCAGACAAGGACTTTATGACCCAGAGAAGATTGTCTGTCCAAGAGGAATTGCGCCAAGGCAAGTTACATTTAGCAGCCCAAAATACTGCTAGGGACTTGAAGACGCAGCAATAAAAAAAAAGGTGATTGACTGAGTCAGGCTTGCCCTTGCAAAGAGGGCACGTGGCATTCTGGATTCTACCATGAGACATGAGGGATGCCTGGGTAGGAAGGCGATTATTTGTTATGAGCCATAAAAGGAATTGTTGTCTGGGAGCAAAGGCCTTGTCCCACACAAAAGAAGACCAATTTACCATATTTTGTTTCCGCCGAATTGCATTCCAAGTTGATGCCATATGGTCGATACATCTTCATCTTCACATAGGGGATACAAAATAAATTCTATCACACAATTATATCTAAATAAATATATATCACGTCCAGGGCTGGATATGTAGAATAAATTCTTTACATAGACATTGAAGATATATAAAAGGAAAATACAACTTAAAACCCCAAGCTATATGTCTAGAACTTTTTTTATTTGATTTATGGACATGTATTGTATATGAAGAAGACAGCACGATCTTTAGAAAAGTTTCACGTGATGATCTATTATTTATTTGCACATTTGCCTCTAAGGTCTTCCATGAAGTTTAAAGATTTTGAATTTGTTGAAAGGTGTCGGGCACTTATTCCTCGGGCACTTATTCAAAGTAATCCTCGACCTTAGTTAAATAAACCTATAGGGTTTGAACAATGAGAACCTTCACCGGTCGTTCCTTTGCTAATTTTTTTTTTTTTTGGGTAAAGTAAGATTTTTATAAAAACAACCAGAGAACTGTACAACAGAAGGGGGAGACACGGTACCAACAAATACTCATCTGAATGAGTTGTTGCTGGAGTAGAAGGGTATTGCGGTCACCAAAAGGAAATATACAAATAGGCTAGGAGCCCAATGAACTAAGAGGACCTATGCCGTCCTATACTAAGTCGTTCCTTTGCTAATGAAGACCATTAGCTAGAAAAAAAAAACAATAAACTTTTGATCATAAAGTGAGCCAACCATGTTCATGGGTATTGGTTGGCTAGTTCATACTGAAAACTGCAGCTCCATTCTTAGCTAATTCCGCCCTACATCCACCTTTTTCTTTAGCGGGGAGTGAGAGAATTAGCGAATATATAAGTATATGTTTCCTTCTAAAAAAAGTAAAACAGAACCCCTTTACCACAAACAAGAGAAAGTAAATCAATCCCTGCGATAATTGCAATTAATTATTGGAAAAAGAAATGCGATCACTTTGACTGTGAAAAAAATATGGAAATATTATGAAAACATCTAATGACAATCGGTCAAAGAAAGCCACAACATACTTTGAATTCATTTAAGATGAGAAGTAAAAGTGGTTTCTTTAAGATTCCCAAATTTTCGTTCGTCAGTGGGACGCCAACCCGCTGTCGAAGTCATGATGATTACCACCACCACCGATCAATAGGATTATTGCCCAAATCAATAATAATTTTGATTTTTTTTAAATACCTATAAAATGTCTTGTTTCCAATGATATGTGCATCTAGAGATTTCCTTTCGAAACAAACATAAGAGACATAGAAAAATATAAGTTTCCTTCTTCATTTTTATTTGGATATTCTACTTTATACTTTTTCAATTTTGAATTAACTTAAGCCAATAAGTCACTAATATGCTATGGGGTAGTTAAAAGAAATTTACTCGACTATTTAGTAATGTTGATGGATGGTGACAATTAACCAAGTGACGTTTTTTATCAACCGCGTGCCATTTTGTAATATTGGAAAAGTTGATATAAGCCTATTTCGAAGCTGTTGCATTTAAATCAAAGTAACAAACTGGTGATATGGAAAACAAACCAAAACTTGTTCTTTGATTTAGCTCGACTACAAAGTGATCAAACTTCGACAAAACAAATTTTTCAAGATGGATGGAGGGTGATTGTGCGTTTAAAAAGCGTGCCAGCTTTTAAGAGCAGAATATGACACGGAAAATGTTACCTCAATCTAAATGACAAGGAAACTAAACAACTTGGAAAGTAAAGTGTGAAGATTGAAATTGAAGGAAATAGAAAGGAACGTTCTGGAATCAAAGGAAATTAAAGGAAAATTAGAGATATCACCATTGAAATTAAAATTCAAGTGCGATCACAGGAAAACAAATCACTAAGAAAGTTCACTGAAATGGAAATATCCTCAAAGTTACAAACATATTAATGCTTAATAGGAAACATTGAAATGAAAGCTCCACTATTATTCACAATGCACATGAAGAATAACAAACTTCAAAGCTAAAACTGAAATTGAAAGACGTTGGTTCAAAATGGAAAATGCTCCGGAGGAAAATTTGGCAGTGTTTTGGCAACGCTCGAGCGTCCCCCCTCTCTCTGTTTTCTTTTTATTTGTACTCTTGGGATTTCCCTCGACAATTATTGGAAAACATGTGTGATCCCCCTCTTTAGCCGCTCCATATTTGCATGATTTGCTTTATTTACATTCCAGCTGTAAACTCAAGGCAATCAGGTTTCCTATATTAAACTGCCATTTCATTCATGATTTAATCTAATTCCATAACCATTCTAGCTATCAACTCAAACAGCTCTAGGTACCCTTTCCTTAGTCTGATCGAAATAATAACCAATACGGCTCAAATTGAAGTCATGTCACCCAACCTTCGGGTGAAGTTAAACTGCATAAGCTCTAGATTGAAGTTGGGATTAGTATTACTTGATTCCTTATACTTCACTTAGCTCCCCTAACTCATATTGATAACTGAATCTCTCCTCAATATTTGGGCCACAGATTTTCACCATAAACAGGAGCTAAACAATAATGTTATGAAAATCTCTAGAAGAGGTAGTACTGAAAAATTAATAGCACAAATAAGAGTAATATGATAAACAGGAGCTAAACAATAATTGTCATTTTACTAGTAGTTTATCATAGTGCATTCCATATCATACTTCCAATAAAGAAATTAATTTATCGTTTTGATGTTGTGTATCACACAATTGATGAAGTTACTTTTGATCTTAAAGTGAGCCGATCAACAAAGACCAAGTTAGTCTTGGTCGTCTTCATTTTTTCTGCTGACAAGGGTCCATTCACTTGATTAGTTCATATTGAAAACCTTAGTTGAGTTCTTCGCTAAAGCCACACCACATCAACCTTCTTCTTTAGGTTGCTTTTGAAAAAAAAGCGAACCAGAGCCGTTTTTACCATTCCCTTATTCTTCGTTCTCTCCCAAGACTGCTAAAAAAATACATAAATAAGAACTACTTTCACTTTCCACAGACAAAATGAGAGAAAGACAATTAATTCCTACAATAATGCATCTTCATTCCAGGAAACACCAATTACACAAGGAAACTATGATTGGGTGAAGAAAAATCATGTCTAAATATTCAATAGAAGCGAGAGCATCTTAAGAACATGTAAAGAATGATGGGCCATCATCCCGGGACCTCGAGTTTTGCAGAGGTCGCGGGGGGTCCAAATCGAGGCTACACAACCTCGATTTGGGCAAGGCTGGAGGCGAAGAACATTGCTCGGGGATGGCCCAGAGGCCTCCGAGTTGTGTGGCCTTGCGCACAGAGGTTTAGGAAAGAGAGAAAGAAAATGGCACGAACGGTGCATGGGGCGCCAGAACTTATTATTATCCATTGGATGAATAAGTTATAGTGATGAACGCAATTTGAAAAAAATAAAGAGGTGAAAATTGGGAATTAGATTTGTGGACATGCAATTTTATGCGTGTGGAAAATGGCTTTTGCAATTCGTCCTTTTATTTTTTGTTTCACCTTTCTTCAGGGTCATCTCAGGAAAATTAAAATGCCTTGATATAGTAATCAGTAATCACCCGTCTAATTAAATCCAAAGCAACAAAGGTGGAAATGAATAGTAGGCCACATGGCTCGAAAATGAGCCTGCATGGCATTTGCACTTTTTTTGGGGGTTATCGCAGGGCATGTACTTTGACAACTTAATATGCTTATCATCATTCATTATAACAACACATAATTTGGCAATTGACAAATTTAAATGTAACACTTGGTATGCATTATTATGGCATGCGGGTGGTCATTAGCTTCTCCATTGTGATGAGCTGTTGTTTGCACAACTTTTTTAGAAGGGGCAGTCTGTTATGCTTTTGGGCTATGTAGTCAATGTGGCCAACATGCCGCTTGAGAGTTTTGGAGTTTAACCAAAAGACGGAGTTATTGGAAAGCAAACTGACAGCCTTTGCATTTTGTTTTAATATCAATAAGGAAGTTCACCTTAGATAGGTAAATTACCAAACTATGACATACGCTACTAACTCCAGGTAAAGGACAAGCCAAAGCTCAGGTAAGTAGTCCAAACATAGAATTGCATCCACTTGATGGTGTGGAGAATCAAACGAGCGATGTGCACCTAATCCACACACATTTCTTCATTCCTTAATCATCAAGTTAATCCCATGGGAGTCAGATCTCTCTATCTTAAAATTTGAACAAATATTAATGTGACACAGCCCTTTAAATGCCATTACACTTGACATAATCATATCCATAGAAGACTCACATGCATAGGTTAAAGCAAGACACGTGTTGTGGGCTTTTTTTGTTTTTGTTTTTCGGGAATACATTTTTTCTTCACATGTCGCGGTGCTCAATGGATGACGCTGCATTTGTCTCACTATCAAGGTTCATGACTTTCCTATTACAAGTGCTGAATTTTATTTTTCCAGGCCTAGCTATAAATGCTGAATTTTTCTTATGCATGATATAGTATCCACTTCATAACTTTCACCATCATGTAAGCCAAATGATATAGTCTCTAGAAATTTCTATACTCATAAATATACAACATATCGAGTGAATTATACCAAAGTAGCCTATAATGATTATTCAGTGTATTTATATATCATTCATGATGACTTCAATCTAGTTAAAATTTTGACAGTTGCAAGTATGATACGTGAGTATGAAATTAATCTAGTCAACTAATGAAAGAACTTTTGTACAGCAGCCAAATGAAGATTGTCAATTCAGTTGTTGAAAACTTATTGGAGAAGCTGGAGATAAGGCAAAAAGAAGTGCCTCAACATTTAGTTCGACGTGATGCTCTAGTAAAATACTTAATAGAGTCATTAGATATTAGCCAATCTGATGTGCGGCTCATTGCAATTTACGGAATGGGTGGGATCGGCAAAACAACTGTGGCCAAGGTCGTATATAATCAATTATGCACTCACTTTGGAAAATGTTGCAGCTTCCTTGAGGATGTTCGAGAAAGCTCATTGACCGAGAATGGCATGGTCCGGCTGCAGAAGAAACTGCTATCTGACATTGTTGGTTCAAGAAATGCAGAACACGTCAAGAACAGTGAACAAGGAATGAAAAGGATTAGAGATACACTCCACACTACTTGTGGTTCTGGATGATGTTACTGAACAACAGCATATTGAGCATCTAATAGGAAATTATTCCTTATATTTAGGATCACGCATTATCATTACAACAAGAGACAAAGCTATTCCATCAGATGAAGGATTTAATGGTGAAATTCAATGTCATGAGATGCTAGAGATGGATGCTCCTCATGCACTTCAACTTTTTTGTCGGCATGCGTTGGGTACAGACACTCCATCAGAAGATCATCACCGGCTTTCAAATGAAATTGTCTTGAGTTTGGGAGGACTTCCTTTGGCAATTGAAGTGATAGGTTCGTCACTTAAAAGGAGAAGAGAAAAAGCAGTTTGGCAAGAGACATTGGACAATTTAAAGAATGTCCCTAAGGAAAAGATTCTAAAGAAGTTGAAAATTAGCTATGATGGCCTAGAAAATAATGAGAGACAAATTTTTCTTGATATAGCATGCCTTTTTTATAATAAGAAGAAGTCCAATGCAGTTTACATGTGGGCTAGTTGCAAATTGAATCCCCTAGGAGGAATTGAAGTCCTTATTGAGAGGTGCTTGATAAAGATAATGCCCAATGATAAATTTTGGGTGCATGATCAACTCATAGCACTAGGAAGGAACATCATCTATGAAGATAGTCTACGTGAACATAGAAAGCCGAGTAGGTTGTGGAATGCATCAGATGCCCTTGAAATCATAAAAACTGAAGAGGTAAGTAAGAAAAGTTCTATTTTCAAATAGAAGTTGAATCCTAAAATCAAGAATTCCTTTGTTTTCTTTTTATTAGGATTTTTATCATTTTTACTTGCCCATTCGAGTTATCAGATATAGTGGTTGGAAGTTGACGAATTTATTCATGTCATTGCAAAATTTCATTTGCAGAGGAAGGAAGAGGTTATAGCACTTGACTTAGTTGGACCGGATCACTCCATAGAGATCACAAATCAAGAGTTTGAAAGATTACAAAACCTAAGATACCTCAAGTTACACGGTGGAACCTATGTTGGGGACTTTGCAAAGTGCCGTTCAAAGTTGAGATGGATTTCTTGGCGTTATCCTCATCGGGATTTTAGGGCAGACAATATGCATTTGGATGACCTTGTTGTTTTTGAACTTGGCACAAATGGCTTCACAGATAATTCAAAAGCATGGGACTTGATCAAGGTAAGTTACATTTTTTCATTCTAGTCTAATAGTCCTAGTGGGTAATGTGCAAAGGTTCTTTCACTTGACATGCCATCGATTTTTACAGAGGGCACGGAATTTGAGAGTTATATCTCTTACTGAATGTGATGGCCTAACAACGATCCCAACCTTCTCTGAATGCTTGAGTTTAGAAAGGTTGACTCTTGCACGCTGCAGTAGGCTAAAGAGGATTCAAAGCTTCATTTGACATCTACCATCATTGATTGAGTTAACCATTGAAGACTGCATTAGTCTTACAGAATTGCCCGAAGAAGTGGGGGCATTAGCTAAGCTTAAGCGCCTCTCATTGCAAGGATGTTGTATGTTGAGCGAACTTCCAGACAAATTTGGGAATTTAACCTCATTGATAGAGTTAAATTTATCAGGTATTGGCATTGCCAAATCAAACCTAATCACAAGATCCAAGTTATCATTTCTAGCAAACAAAAAAAGGTGCGACTTAAGGTGGATTGGGAGGTTATCTGAATTGAAAAAGTTAGATTTAATTTTGCCAAACATCCCTGCACTTCGAGATTTGACTTCTCTTTCTCATCTGGAAGAGCTTACTGTGTCTGAGCAATATGTACAATTTTTAAAGCTTCCGTGCTCTCTGAGATACATGAAGATAAGAAGGCACACGTCGTTGGGAGGGCTGATTCATCCATCAGGCAAGGTACGATATCTTCTTCATCAATGTACAGTGGACTGCGTGAATGCATGGGTTCAAAATGTGATTTGTTCTTATTTCAGTTTAATGCTACAACTTGGTAAAAACGGACAAAAATAAATTTTATAATTCAACGATGAAACTTAATAGGAGATAATATTTAAATACTTTTAAATACGTTAGTGTTCCTTCAACACGTTCTTTTTAATTAGAAATGTTTTTTGTATAAATTAAATAATACACAAATGAGTGTTGGATATCAAGTAATATGATAACTGCTTATTATGACGTCATGATGTCCAGCAATAATTACCGTCTTGAACTTTAGCGTTGCTGCGCAGCAGCTTGTAAATTTTGAAAATGAGAGTTTTATTCATTTTTAAGCTTTACCTAAAATGGATTAACTCATTTTTCTTGACCGAATCGTATCAACTAATTTTATTCACCATGTATCATTCTCTATTTTCTTAAGTTCATAAACCATGTAGCAAATGTTAGTTTGTTCAAGAAGAGTTGGTCCATTTTCAGTTAACATTTAACGGCCATACAAAGGGAAAAAGTGATGGTGTAGACAAAAATGAGAGTTTGTGTTGAAATCTATAATTTTTCAAAGTTTGCATGGTACTATGCAACGGTGCCAAAGTTTAGGAAATTGTAATATGATGTTTTCAAAATGAGGAGCTATTGGGCAAGGGAGCTAAAGCTCAAGAGGCTTTCAGGAATAGAAGATCCAATATATTTTTCTAAGCATCCAAAAGCATTCAAAGAGATAGACATAGTTACTTAAGTACTTTTTAAATGAAGAAAATTCTTAATGAACAGTAAAAATGTATGTGGAATACTGATCCTTGTATTTTCTTAGTATGTAAATAATGTGTAAAATAGACATGAGTGGACTATGAATATGTACTCTAGTGCTATTAAAGGAAGGGATAAAATTTAAAAGAAAGTCTTGTATGTTAGAGAAAGCAATGCTTCCTCTTTTGGCCGAATATCCTCCTTTCTTTACCGACACAACATCCTCCCTTTTGAAATTACCAATTTTTGTTGCGCTATAATTATATTACTCACTCTGTCTCATTCGTTGAGATGTTTGTAAGCTGATTTTCTTGTTTCTTCTCTTAGATTGATGATTTTTAGCTCTATATTAGTCACTTGTCTCCACTTTCTTTTTTGGTGTTAAATATGTGCGGTTCCCAAAGCAATCTCTCTCCCCCCCCCCCCTACCTTTTTGTGGTTCCTATCCTCGGTGTGTTGGATGGTTCTTTAACATTGCCAGTGAACTCAGTTAATCATTCTTTGGATATTAATTTAAAAAATTCTTCATAAATTAGATATTTAAAAGATTACAAATTATAGATTTCAAAAAGCACAGCTTGAAAGACTGCGTTTAGATGATACTGCGAGATTTAATGCTCAGTCGTACGAGACGAGTAACAGTTGCTACTCCCTCCTCTGACGCCCTCGTTTGCTACTCCCTCTGCTCGAATTATTCGAGAATAGTAGAGAGAAAGACAACAGGATTCCTAGACCTTTGTCTTCGAGATTTCCATTTACTTGAAATATACAAACATCAGTTCTGTCAAGTCAACACACTAACAAAAACGTGCTGGTAAGCTATCTTTTTTTTTGGTAAAGGTAAGTATTATAAGTGAAGAAACAACCATGCAACTGTACAAGAGGGTGGGACTCGGCCCCGACACACACTCGACGAGACAACATGTCATTGGAGTGTGGGGGGGCCAAGTGTGCTGGTAAGCTATCACTCTCTCGTATAGGGTATAAGCAGTTCGGATTTTCAATGAGGTATGATTTTGATATTAACCAAATCTGACTTAAATTGAATATGAATCAAACCAAAAGCCGGTTCGGTTCAATTATTGGATTTTCCTGATTTTGCCTTTTTTATTGAAACCGAATTGAAGAAGGGGTGAGAAAGAAGAGAGATTATAAGCTGCTAATTCAATTTTTGTTAAGAATTTTGGTTCGAATCAAATAACCGAATCGAATCAGAAAAATTAACGGTTATTTTTCGATTATTTGAATCTAAACCGAAAATACATGAAATTTTGATTCAGTTTAGTTACAATTTTGGTTTAGTTTTTCGGTTCAATTCTTTGACACCCATATCCACATGTTCCTGTATATATTCTGAATTGACTGTAACTTTTTTTCCTTTTAACCTTTCTTTAGCGATCTAGGACTTTTACTTATAGTAATTGAAGAGAAAGGGGTCCTTGTTGGGCTAGAAGGGATTTATATTGACTTTGCAGCCTTTACTTTTGGGGCTACAGAAATTGAGAGTGAAGTCGGCCTTGCACGATGACAATGGCACGAAGAAGGCCATTGAGATAATCTCAAGATTTGCAGGTATCATTCAGATCAAAGATTCTTCTCACCTCTGACTCTCTACTTTTATGAAAAAAAAAAAAATCCCTGGTCTTAATTTCTGCGGTTAAGAGATCGTGCTCAAAACAGTGTGAATTTCGCTGCACATGTGCAGGGGTTGAGTCGATTGACATAGACATGATGGACCACGTACTGGCGGTGACAGGAGATATGGATCCCGTGAAGGTCATCTTGAAG
The DNA here is from genome assembly GCA_014858505.1 of Corymbia citriodora subsp. variegata. Taxonomy (NCBI): domain Eukaryota; kingdom Viridiplantae; phylum Streptophyta; class Magnoliopsida; order Myrtales; family Myrtaceae; genus Corymbia; species Corymbia citriodora. The sequence goes on along the minus strand of CM026412.1, from coordinate 33,803,286 downwards.
CTGAGGAAGTCGTTTTTCACGGAAATAGTCTCGATCGGACCGGCCAGAGAGTCTCAGACAAAGGACGACAACTAGGAAGACGAGCAGGACAAGAAGAAGGACGATAACAAAGAGTAACAAGAACTAGCAGCCAGCCGATACTAAGTGAGACTCGTTTTGCTGTTCCTCAAAATAGCACAATACCTTACCTATTTATATGATTTTTTTTTTGGGGCAAGAGTAAGTAATATAAATCAGCCAAATAACTTTACAAAAGGATGGGACCCGGCACCAACACACATTCGACATGACAACAAATCACTGGAGTATGGGGGGCCAAGTTCACTATGAAGAACCAACTGTTACAAGCAGCAGCTTTACAAAATATTCAAAATGGATGGATCAACTCCTGTCACGTCTCCTCACAAAAAATTTGAGGATCAAATCTCTAGCAACGCTGTAGTCTTCTGTCTCTAGGAGATGCTACTACTGCTTTAAAAGATAGTGCTTTGTCCTTGGCCACTTTGATTAGTTGAAGCTTCACGGACGGCACACATAAGTTGGCAGCCCGAAATATAATATCGTTCTTGATCTTCCATATAACATGGCATAGGACGGCAAAGGAATACCAGATCATATCAAAATAAAAGCCTTTTCCATCAGAGATGCATATGGCCCATCGAAGATTTTCAAACCAACCACGGTTTCTCCAAGGAAGATTACATTTCACAACCCAAAAATTAGCAAGGGAATTTGTGACATGACATTCAAAAAAAATATTGTGCGTATGGCCTATTTATATGAAATATTTATTACAAGTAAACACACTTATTTTACTCACTCGCTCACTCACAAATTCCTCACGTCAATCCCCCATGCACCTCACTCTTCTCACTGATGGAGAGCTCTCATACATACAATTTCTTCTCTCCACTCTCTACGTTGTCCTATACACTCCTTGATGGGAGAAGGATAACAATTCGAACAATATCAAATTAACGCAGCGGAATAAAATAATCTTCCATCTTGTGTAAACCTAATAGGAACCGATATAGTAGAGCAAAATAAATACCAAGCACGCAAACACAAAACGATTTTTTTATGTGGAAAACCCCCTCGATGTGAGGAGATCAAAAAACCACGGGACCGGAGTCTACCCGAAAATCTTCACTATCAACAAAATTGGGTGAACGATATTCTTCTCTAGTAAATACTAGACGTGCATAGTAGCAAAGATCTCAAGAATATAATTCTTGGTAATACACATAAACTTCACAAGAGATCAAGGATAAATCTGACAAAAAACACAGGTTTTGATCAATCCACGAAAAACCTGATGTAGGGAGCTTCAAACGAAAATCAAATCGTTTAGATTCGAGAAGATTACACCACAAACATGCTGAAAAAATTTCAGCTCAATTGGACCTCGAATCGACCTGTGATGCCAACTTGATGTAAATCAGACTTTGCTCCAAACTCCAGATTTTCTGCTTTCTCTTTTTCTTTTATTACAACGTCTTTTGCGGCTACCACTTCTACGATAATGAGAAACCCTATTTCTCCATATAACTTATTATATAGGCTCAAGCCCTTTTGGGCTTGCAACTCATTGGGCTTCCTCCACATAGGAGTGAACCCAGCTAACAAATCTCCCCCTCACAACAATGTGGAGGGATTCTCCATCCCTGCTATCAATCGGCAATGTTCAAGCTTCTCTCTTGATAGAGTCTTCGTCATTATATCAAAGCCATTATGGTCTGTATAAATTTTCTCAAGTTCCAACAATTTTTCATCTAGAACATCCCTTATCTAATGATATCTAACATCGATATGTTTTGATCTAGAATGAAAAAATGAATTCTTACCAAGATGAATTGCGCTTTGATTATCACAAAATAGCACACACCTCTTTTGCTTGAACCCAAGTTCTTCCAAGAACTTCTTCATCCATAGCATCTTTTTACTAGCTCCAATCGCTGCAACAAATTCAGCTTCAGTTGTAGAAAGTGCAACACACTTCTGCAATCTTAACTTCCATGATACAACTCCACCCGCAAAAGAAATCAAATAACTAGAAATAGATCTTCGAGTATCAATATCTTCTATCAAGTCGGAATCTGTGTATCCAACTAACTCAAGTTTCCCGGTCCCGAAACTGAGTTTCAAAATTGAAGTTCCTCGAAGATACCTCATAATCCACTTTACTGCATTCCAGTGCTCTCTGCTTGGATTTGACAAATAGCGACTAACAACGCCAATTGCATGTTTCAAGTCTAGGCGTGTACATACCATCGCGTACATTAAGCTTTCTACAACTGAGGCATATGGAACACTTTCTATATCTTTCTTCCCTTTATTAGTCGTTGGACTTTGCTTCATATTTAACTTAAAGTGGGCAGCAAGAGGAGTACTAACCACTTTAGCCTTGTCCATATAAAATTTCTAAAGGATCTTCTCGATATATTTCTCTTGCGACAAAAACAATTTCTTAGCATCTCTGTCTCGGGTAATTCTAATGCTAAGAATCTGATTCGCCAAGCCCAAGTCTTTCATGGCAAAATACTTGTTCAATTGTTTCTTCAATAACTCAATTCAAAGTATTCCTGCTAACAATCAGCATATCATCAACATAAAGCAAGAGAATAACAAAATCATTATCAGAAAATTTTTGGACAAACACACAGTTATCCGAGGAAGTCTTCTTATAGCCCTATGCTGTCATAACTGACGCAAATTTTTTGTACCATTGCCTCGGTGCTTGCTTTAGGCCATAGAGAATTTTCTTCAGTTTGCACACGTAATCATCTTTCCCTTTCACTTTAAAACCTTCAGGTTGTTTCATGTATATCTCTTTCTCCAAGTCACCATGTAAGAAGGCTGTTTTGACATCCATTTGCTCAATCTCCAAATCTATGGTAGTTGCCAACCCTAGTACCACACAGATAGAAGACATTTTCACTACCGGAGAAAATATATCATCAAAATCAATACCATTTCTCTGACCAAATTCCTTAACAACCAATCTAGCTTTGTACCGTGGTTGTGAAGTATGTTCATCTTGCTTCAACCTGTATACCCACCTGTTCTTCAAAGCTCTTTTACCTTTAAGTAATTTCACCAGCTCAAAAGTATGATTATCATAAAGTGACTGCATCTCATCTCGCATAGCACTCATCTTCTATTGCTTCTACAAAGCACTATGATTCACCTGCATCAGTCAATAATACATACTCATCTTCAAAATACCTGGTGGAAGGTCGTCGGTCTCTAATGGATCTCCGGACCAGAACATCCAATGGAACATCTAATTGAGCATAATATTATTCGTTTCAATATGTTCAGGAACATGTGCATTATTTGGAACATTAACTTCCTACTGCTATTCATCAACCTGTGTAGGAATATTTGAAAGAGGAACTGGATCCAAATTATCACTAACCTGTGGTGCATAAATTGTCTCTATTTTTTTAATATCTTCTATTGTTTGATCTTCCATAAACACAACATCTCTGCTTTTTACAATTTTCTTTTCAATCGGATCATAAAATTTATAGCCAAGCATATTCTATCCATAACCAATGAATATGCACTGTCATATTTTCACATCAAATTTAGACCTCTCATCTTTGGGAATATGCGCAAATGCTTTGCACCCAAAGACACGCAAATAATCATAAGAAACATCTTTGCTTGTCCAAACTCTATTAGAAATATCAAACTCTAAAGAAACGCATGGAGTAAGATTCAATACATATGCAACTGTACTTAAAACCTCACCCCAAAAGGATCCAGGTAGTTTTGACTGTGAAAGTAAGCATCTTATCCTTTCAACCAGTGTTCTGTTCATTCTCTCAGTTAAGCCATCTAATTGAGGCATCTTGGGAGGTGTCTTTTGATGTCGAATACCCTGTTGTTTGCAATATTCATCAAAAGGTCCAATATACTCTCCCCCGTTATCAGTTCTGATGCATTTTAATTTCTTTCTAGTCTGTCTCTCAACTAAAGCCTGAAACTGCTTAAAAGCATCTAATACTTGATTTTTAGCTTTCAAGGTATAAATCCAAATTTTCCTTGAAAAATTATCTATGAAGGTAACAAAATAAAGAGAGCCACCAAGTAATTTTGTTTTCATAGGACTGCAAACATCAGAATGCACTAAATCCAATATACCCAACTTTCTTGAAGGAGATGAGCTTTTAAATGCAACTCTGTTCTATTTTCCTGCTAAATAGTGAGCACGCTTCTTTAGCGTTGAACTTTTCAATCCTGAAATGAGCTTCTTCTTGGCCAATATAGACAAACCCTTCTTACTAATGTGACTGAGCCTCTTATACCATAACTCAGCTGCATCTTCGCTGTCTATTGTATTAATTTTTTTGTTGACAACTTTGCCTGCATAAGGTACAACGAAGAATTTTTTTTTTTCACCTCTAGCTACAACAAGAGAACCTTTGGTGAGCTTCCATTGACCATTACTGAAGGTGCTACAATATCCCTCATCATCCAACTTGCTTGTGGAAATAAAATTCAAGCGGATATCAGGTATATGTTTAACATTATTCAATACTAACATCGTGTCATTGCTGGTTTCTAGGCACGCATCACCGATACCTACAACTTGAGCCAGCCTATTGTTTCCTATCTTCACAGATCCGAAGTCGCCTAACCTGTATGATATAAAGAAATCCCTACGAGATGTAGCATGAATAGATGCACCACTATCAATTACCCAATTGGTCTCATGAGATACAAAATTCACCGCATCATCATCAAAAATAATGAGAAAGTCTTCTTTAAGTGCAACAACACAATTGTCATCACTGTCATCATCACTTTTCTTCTCTTTATCTTTCTCCTTTTGTTTCTCCCTTTTCAACTGGCGACAAAATCTCTGAATATATCCCTTTTGATGACAATAATGGCACTCAACATTAGCAAATTTATTATACTTACCTTTGTTTTTATCTTGACTCTTATCTTTATTTCTTGGATCTCAAGACTCACTTATTTCCCTTTTCTCAACCACCAAGGCATCAGTATGTGAAGAGGACGATCCTTGTATCTTCCTTCTCATCTCTTCATTCAAAATACTACTTTTGGCCAAATCCATGGTAATCATACCATCCGGGGCAAAATTAGACAAAAACATTCGAAACGTCTCCCATGAGTTTGACAAAGTACCAATCAACTATAGTGCTTGTATCTCATCATCAAACTTGATTCCCATTGCAGCCAACTGATTAATAATTCCTTGAAAAGAATTTAAATGATCAGTCAAACGAGTACCATATTGATATCTCAGAGCCATCATCTGTTTTATCATAAATAACTTATTATTCACAATCTTTCGAGCATATAACTGTTCGAGCTTATTCCATAAACCGCGTGCATGTATTTCTTCAATAATATGGTTCAAAACATTATCATCTGCCCACTGCCTAATATAACCACACACTTGACGATAAAATATAGACTATTCAGCATCGGTTTTATTCTCCGGTTTCTCCTCGGCAAATATAAGCAAATAAAAATCTTTCACATATAAAAGATCTTCCATCTTCCCTTTCCAAATATGATAATTCGAACCATTCAATGTAACCATTCTACTCGTATTCGTTTCCATTGTTTAACACAAGGCAGAAAAATCAAGCAACAACCAAATGCTCTGATACCATCTGATGGGAGAACGATAACAATTCGAACAATATCGAATTAACGCAGCGGAATAAAATAATCTCCCCTCTTGTATAAACCTAATAGGAACCGATATAATAGAGCAAAATAAATACCAAACACGCAAACACAAAACGATTTTTTTACGTGGAAAACTCTCTCGATTTGAGGAGATCAAAAAACCACGGGACTAGAGTCCACCCAAAAATATTCACTATCAACAAAATTGGGTGAACAATGTCTTCTCTAGTAAATACTGGAGGTACATAGTAGCAAAGATCTCAAGAACATAATTCTTGACAATACACATAAACTTCATAAAAGATCAAGGATAAATCTGACAAAAACACATGTTTTGATCAATCCATGAAAAACCTAATGTAGGGAGCTTCAAACAAAAATTAAACTGTTCAGATTCGAGGAGATTGCACCATGAACACGCTGACAAAATTTCAGCTCAATCGAACCTCGAATCGACCTCCGATGCCAGCTTGATGTAAATAAGACTTTACCCCCAATCCCAGATTTTCTGCTTTCTCTTTTTCTCTTGTTACTACGTCTTTTGCGACTACCACTTCTACGATAGTGAGAAACCCTATTTCTCCATATAACATATTATATGGGCTCAAGCCCTTTTGGGCTTCCTCCACATAGGAGTGAACCCAGCTAACACTCCCTTCTTTTCTTTCCTCTCTACGTTACTGCAATTGGGTCGGAGATATGCTTATTCATAGGCTTTCTCCACCAACATACTCATGTGAAAGTGGGAAATGCATTGGCCAGGTGTTCTCCCATATTCACACTCTTTTGACTATTATCCAAGTCACTTGATAAGAACTTATTTCTTGGATTCTTGTGAAATATCTAGAGAAATATTTGTAAAGATTATTTCATGGAGGCTTACTGCTTCAAGATTAAAATTTCTTCCAGCGACACGACCATATCACATTAATTGACGCCTTACCCAAAAATAGTAAATAAATAGAGGGTGCGTTTAGTTCGGCTTTGTAAATGAGTCTTGGGGAAATGTAAATGCATTTGATTTAAAGTCCCTTGAGATCAAATGCAAATTGTGTTTGATAAAAAATCTTTGTAAAGCTACTTTGTCTTAAATGGTGTTAGGCAAATATTTTCTTGCAAAGGGCTTTAGGGTCTAATTTTTCTTTTTTAATAATAAAAAAATCAAACCCTAGTTATGTTCATCATCTTCTTCGAGCAAGGAAATTAGCAAGGCTAGATCAAGACGGTGAAGGGCCGATAAGGCTAGATCAGGATGACGAAGGGCTAGCAAGTTGCAGTATGGCTACCTAGCCTAGGGTCGCATGACCCCAACAATGGCCGCCTGGGTCATCCGCCTAGGTCATGCAACAATGTTGCAATCTAGGTGGTTGCCTAGGGTTGTGCAACCCAAGTGGCCGCTTGGGTCATGCGACTCACTTGGGGTCGCGCGATTCAGGTGGCCGTCCTATGACTTCGATGACCCCTTGCCAGCCTCTCACCAGACCTTTGCCGTTTTGACCTAGCCTCGCCGGTCCTTTGCCATCCCGATCTAGCCTCATCATCCTAATCTAGTCTTACAGGCTGCCTTGCTCAGAGAAGATGATGAACAGTAATAAGGATAAAATTAGAAAATTAAAGAATGAGTTGGGGTAGTTTTGAAAAAAAATTATTTTCAGCATTTGGCTAAATGCTAAAGTCTAATGCTAGTAGGCATTAGCATTGGGCTTTCAGCTTTTCCAAAACCAGCATTTGGTCAAAAGTCTCTTAGGAAAACCTGCCAAATGCTCTAGTATTTTCCCGCCAAAAGCTGGATAGTTGAACCAAAGCGCATTTAGAGTCTTCCCTTTTACTCTTTTCCTAACGTTATTTCACTTTGTGCCAAGGTCCTTCTTCCCCTATAATTGCTAGGGACATTCCTTTTAGAGCAAACTATCATATTTAACTAATTACATGCCCTCTCGCTATTCCGTTTCATAATTTTTGAAGTAGTCCAGTCGGTTGATCTCAAGAATTAGAAAATGTTCTCTTGACGTCGTGAATGGTATACTATTAAGTAAATATTCAAAATGTAAATTTTAGCATAAGTATCCTCATTTGGCCTTCGACCTTATAGTCATATGCTTTGTTGACATTTCTCAGTAAACCGAAATGAAGTAGTTAGGACTCTGTCTGTTAGGCCAGCGCTTATAAGTTATAACCTCGAATCTCTATTTATAAACGTCTATCCTTCATTGAAAATCATCGAGGCCAGCAGGACCAATAGCGATGTTTTGCAATTGGTACTCCATTGGCGTTCATACCACCGAATTTCTTCTATCCTCCAGATGAAGTTCGACACTGACATGTTCAGTGCGTACGCTTTTTTTCTCTTTCTCCCCGGGTGTTTTGGTTCGGGGCCCGGCGGGGGGGGGGGGGGGGACGGGGGGTGTTGTGTTCTAAGCTCGTACGCTAATTGGTTTCCTAGGTCTGTGCTGTTGTCCTAATTATACAGCAGAGGAAGCTTGCTTAATTATCTTCCATGCATGACCCAATTCCACTGTTGCCATTTCCCCACGATGCCTTTAACACTACACTGGTCGCAGTACAGTGAGAAGATATTGCTAACACATACAGCCATCAGACGTCTCTAGGGGATTCGGAGATCGAGATTGTCTTTTTTTATTGGTGGTCATGTGAATGTTGGGAAAATTATCAAAAATATTAAATCAATGGTATTGTAGCCAATTAGTCTTCAACATTTAAGTTAACCAATTCAGTCCTAAATTTTATGTGATTTACCAATATATCATTTTATTAGTTTTGGCCGAAATTGCCAACTGGAGCACATTTATCCCATATGATGCTGTCAGTGTTAACATGAAACATTTTTGCAATTTTTAAATTTTTTTTTGACTCTTTTAGGTTTGACCCCACAACTTATATGATGCAAACATGTATTGGCCAGTTAGACACAGCTTATTCCATTTTATTGTAGCCTATAGGTCCACATCATACGATGAACTGATTAGTTTCTATTAAATTAATAAATTGTTTATCTAAGTGCAACTCAAAAGGAAAATTACAGGTAAATAGTCAAGAAGCAATTAGATATGCCGTTTTTTCTCTTTCCCCTCTAGGATTCTCTCCTCTTCATTTCATTTTCACACAGCTTTCTTTTTCAAACTCTATGAAGTAGAGAATTTGAGATAGATCACTCTCTCCCTTCCATTTTCCTTTCTCTATTAGTTGATTTGGTTCTCTATTTTCTTTTTCTTACTTTCCTCCTGCTCTGAGAATCTTTTCTCTTCTATTCTAATTCAGATCTAGAAGTTTCTCTCTCCTGTTTCGAAAGAATTCTATCCCAATCTACTCTAGATTTGTGGTTTTTTGTGCGTATGTTTTTGGGATTTTGCTTCCATCAAGTTTCGCCAATGTACAAGTTTAGTTTCAAAGGAGATTGGAGAAGTTTTGTGAAAGTTTTGCTATCACAAATGTTGAATCTGTGCTCGTTCAACCTTGTTACTACCTAGGCTCACATTGCTGAAATGCCATAACAACATATGGAGTTCTTGGTGTGTGTTCATTACTGAAAACAGATTCGGTGATAGGCCATCGATTTTAATTTGAAGAAATCATAGATATGCTCTTTACACATATAACCCCTAACCTTGTTATCTTGATTTATCTTATTATTTGGAGCTTGTTTTGTTCTAAATTTATTTGGAATTTATCTTGATTTGTAGTTGGACTGCATTATTACTTTCTTATGTTTCAATGGAAATGAATATCACAAAAACAAATAACAAAAAAATTAGCAAAAAGTCTTAAATCTATTGTGCTTGTGTCAATTCAATTTTAAATATTTCAATTGTGCTAATGATGATTTACCATATAGTTCTTTCAGTCAATTTTGATCGAAAAATATTGATGTGACAGTCCTGTCAACGTTGGTCATCCTATATGACATAGTGGTGCTGACATGGATAGCTTTTAAAATTTTTATGATTTTATGATTTTTTTCTTTTTCATTTTTTCCTTTCCTTTTCATCGGTGGTCAATCTCAAACCACCACTTGAGATCGAGCCCAAGTGATGGTCATTGAGGGCTATTCAAGGCGCCCTTGCCCAATCTGGTGAGGATCGCCCCTGTTGAGAAAACTCCTTATTTTGATGTTAACAAAACTTTCCATAGTTTGTCACTCAAAAGGTTTATCTGCCTAAAGGAGATAAATTTTGAGAGTTATATGTAATTCCTCTTTATGTTGAAATAATGGAGATGTATAATTTAAATGATTTGTCTGCCCAAAGAGGATGATGGATCATTAAAGATTATATGCAATTCTCCTTATCTATCTCTATATATTGATATTATGGAGATGTATAATTTAAATGATTTGTTTGCCCAAAGGGGATGGATCATGGACAATTATATGTAATTCTCCTTGTTGTTGTTTTACAATCTTCATGTTGTAGAAAATAATAGTATATTATACGCTCTGTCCAAATGGGAGTTTATAATATACTAATTATTTTGTGGAATTGCTTATTGCCCATAATTAATCATATTGCATTATGTATGTCAAACTTTTAAAGGGTACTGAGATCCAAATCCAGAGTTTGAGTTGCAAACTTGTGACAAGTATGCTATTTCACACACGGCCCTCTTGGCATTCAATAGGGACTGCCTGTCAGTCACCAAGTTACTTCTCAAATAATGAACTTAGATACCAGTAAATTCTAGAATATCAGAAATTCTGATGCACAGGATCCCCTAAGGGCAAGTGCAGAGCATACTTTAGGATTTTTCTCAATCACAGTGTTTGTTCAGAACCATCGTTCTGGACTAAGAGAGAATGTGAGTGTTTAGAAGATCATGTTGGAAGTAGAGTATACAACACACTTCTTATTTCACTCGATGGATCTTACAATGGGGACTCCTTGCTCTTACATAGGCAAAGGAGGATACAACAGACAAGAGCAGGCGGTCTGGCCATGCTAGAACATAATTGAGCAAACTTAGCCCCTTAAAGGCTACACACGTAGGGAGTCCTAAAGAAATCCCATGACAGGCTATGAACAGTAGTTTTTCGCCTGTTGCTGCAGTGAAAACAGACTGGGTGAATAGTGAACAGTGTGCTACAGTACCGGTGTACAGTGTTTTCAAGACGGTTTTTTATTTGTCTCTTCCGTCTCTAGCATTGTAGTCATAGTCTGAATCATCAGAGCTATGATGAGCTATCTGTTCCTTGAAGAGAGCTTCTTCGTCGATATCTAATGGGCTGGAGCTTCCGTCTTTTTCTCTTTTGAAGGCACGGATGAGATTCTCAATTTCTTCTGCCAACAGTCTTGGTGGACGGGAGGAGCTAGCACCGAAAGTATTGGAGAAAGAGCCGGGATAAGGGTCCTGTGAGAGTGGCCCCCCCATGGATCTCCCCAAGGGTCCTGTGAGAGTGGCCCCCCCATGGATCATAGGGGGTGGGGGAGTCTGGATTGTTCTGTCGAAAGATTTAAAGGGCCTCTTGGATCTGGTTTTTGGTGGAATCCCAAGCTTCAAGGTGGTCCCAAGAGACAGGGACCTATGCAGATGGCCATGCTTTTGGTAGGATGGTACGATTTTCTTGGCATAGGATTCTTTGGAGTTCACGTGATGCTGGTCTGCTTGTTGTGACTGAATATGGAAGTGTCTGGTGAATTTGAGCAAATTCTTGAAAGACCTGGGGCCTGTAACTTGAAATTCCTGCAACAGAAGGCTTGTCAGAAATCCATCCACATGGATGGGAAAATGTCCATGGCCTGTGGAATAAGACAACAGTGTGTCTTTCTGGTTCGGGCCTTCTTTGGCGATTTTGGACTTTGAAAAGTTCTTGCCAATATTAGAATGGTTTGTACCACGCAAAAATTTCTAAAAGATGTTTCTGATTATGGACTTGGCCTTCTCCATCTGTTCGAATGACCTGCAAAATTTTGTCAGTAGGAAATTCAATGGCTATGGTGTACAGGTTGAACATGTACCATAGTAACCATTTCAGGTCTTCTAGAAATTCATCATCAGTGAACCATTTGAGAGGGTGAATGAATGGATATTGCGGATGAAGTCCGTCTGGTCTAAGCATCAAACCGCCATGGTCACGGAAAATTCGGAGGTGATATTCCCACATTAATTCTGGAAGTCTTTCTTTTAGATTATTGTGATGGATTGCCTCAGGAACATCAGGAGGGTATTTGAGGCTGGGCCAGCCACCTGTGATTTTGTCTGTTCGATATGTGTCCTGGAAGGGCTCTTTTTTGACATACATATTAATGGTTTGCATTGGTTCCTTTGGACGGGACAAAAAATCGGCAAGGACATTCTTAGTTCCTGGAATGTGCTTGACTTCAAAGGAATATTTAGAAAACCATTTAGCCCATCGGAGCAGTTGTGGATGAGGAACTTGCTTTTGCTTGAATTTAAGCATCTGGGGGAATGAGGACATGTCCATTTCAACAAGAAAATGGTGTCCGATAAGGTGAAATTCAAACTTCTTGATGCCATACTTAAATGTAAGTATCTCCTTAAAAGTGGAGTGATAATGGATCTCTGCTTGAGAGAATCGACCACTTTTGTAGGCACAAATATGCTTATTTCCCTCAATTTCTTCGAAAAGAATAGCTGCCCAATATTTGTCACTGGCATCAGTTTGGAGAATTCTTTTGCCAGTGGATGGAATTTTTAAAGGAGGAAGGTTTTACAAGAGCTGTTTGAGTTGAGCAACAGCTTGAGTCTGTTTTGATCCCCATGGGGGAGGATCTTTTTTGAGCATTCACTGGAGAGGTCTTAAATACTTAGAAATGTGTGGAACAAAGTCTCTCAAATAATTTACAATGCCAAGAAATTGCTGGACTTGTTTAGGATTGAGATCCTTTTCAGGGAATTTTTGGAGTTCATCAGCAATATGGGGTTCAGGGCAGTAGGTTCCATCTTTGAGACGCATGCCAAGGAATTCAATTTCCTTTTGGGCAATAATCATCTTTTTCTGAGAAAGCATAATGCCATGGTTTTGTACAATGTCAGCAAAGTGTGTCAAGAGTTGACAATGAGACTGTTCATCATGGCTGAACAGAAGGATATCATCAATATAAATATGGGAGTTCGGAAGGATGGGTTCAAAGATTTTACACATAGCCTTTTGGAATAGGGAGGGGGCAGTTTTGAGACCAAAAGGGACAACTGTCCATTGAAAATGTTGGTTTGGGATACAGAACCTAGTTTTGGGTCTATTTGCTGGGTCAACACCCAGTTGCCAAAATCCTGCTTTAAGATCAAATTTTGAATAGATCTTTGCTTGGGCAAGGCTCAAAAAAAGAGAATTTCGATGAAGCAATGGGAATTTATCATCTTGAAGGAACTCATTCAGAGGTTGGTAATTAATTACTAACCTCATTTTCCCACGGTTCTGCTCGGCTCGCTTGTTGACAAAGAATGCTTCACACGCCCATTGGGAATCAGAGGGTTCAATGAGACCTTGTGCCAGTAATTCTGCGCATTCTTGCTGTGCGAGTGTGAGATGTTCAAGGCTCATTCCTGAGTGACTAGCCTTTGTGGGATTGATGTCTTCATTCCGTTTAAAGGGAGGTTTGACATAGAAAGAAGAGTTTTTCCACAAGGGTTAGGTGCAAGTTTGGGAAAATTGGGAGTGTGTTTCAGCACAGGAAGAAAGTAGACTCTGGATTATTGGATCTAGGATGGCTGGTTAAAGGGCATAGAATCGTTTGATGTCTACAAATTCCTTAAATTGATTCTTGAAGTGAAGGCCATTAGACAGAATTCTGAGTTTGGGAAGTTGGGTCAAGATGTCCCAACCAATGATGATATCTTTCTCTGGAGACTGAGAACCAAGAACTTTGGTGGTAATAGAACATTGGGGAAAAAACTGAATAGTGATGGGTTTACTACGATACTTGGTAGCAAAAGTGTCACCAGAAGCAGAGTTGAAGTACCTAGTGTATGGTTTCCAAAATTCTTCTGGAAGAATCTTTGCGTCTAGAATGAAAGAGCTTGCTCCAGTATCTATGAGTGCTACCAAAGGAATTGGTTTATGGTATTTGGACAGGAGAATGTGGACAGGGATATATGGGTGATGGACAGGTTCATTGAGCTCAATTTCTGCAGGTGAATTAGTGAAGAATGTAAAGACATCGTTCTCAGAATCTGAACCTGAATCTGAGCTATATGTCTGAATAGCACAGAGGGTTTTTTCAGATGGTTGGTCGTCTAACGAGAAGACTGACTCAATATCCGAATCATCAAGTTGGATGCCGGTGCTTTTGGCAATTTTGTCTATCAAATGGCTTCCTCGCTTGCTTGCCCGTGGACAATTTTTTGCAAAATGTCCTTTTTTGTTGCAGACATAGCACCTGTCTTTGTTACGCTTCTTCGAAGAACGATGATAGCTTTTCCGCAAAAATTTCCACTTACTTTTGCCTTTTCCTTTGCGTGTCTTTTTGAAGGAAAGTCGTTTGAAATGTCTTTTCTTTTTGCATCCGGTGCAGGAAGGATCAGAACAATCCTTGGGACATTTAATCTTCAGACCGGGTTTCAAGCATGCTTTATCAAGATGCCTGTTTTCTTTGAGAAAGCTTCGAAAGGCTTCTCTTCGAAGGCAAAGTTCTTCTATGGCGATGTGAACGGCTTGTTGGATTTCACCAAGAGTAGCTTCTGTTACGCTCTTCTGCCTTTGTTGGAGAGTTTTCTCAGCGGCTTGGCTGAGTTCTTTTGGGATGGATGCCAAGAAGATGGGCTTGAGATTCCAATCTGCGCGAAGTAGATAAAACAGTTTGATCATAGCTTGAAAATGACGATCAAGATCTCTGCGTCTTAGGGAGCAACATTTCCGGTCAAAGAACTCCTTTCTTTTGAGTTCTTTGGAATCTTCAGGCTTGCTGATGAAATACATATGGATAATCTGGATAGCATTATCCAAAGGTTGAGTCAAGAAGTATATCTGATCTTGTTCTACAGCAGTGTGCCATCAATCTTCAAGTGCTCCTGTGAAACGATTAGTGAATTCCAAAAGAATATCATAAGTGCTAGGTTCAGAAATATGTCGGGCAGTGAGCCAAGCATGAAATTCTTGAAGCCTATCAGGCCATTTAAAATATGGAATGTCATCTAGTGTGAAATAGATTTTGGATGATAAGGCTGTAAAGGACTGGGTGGCGTCAGGTTGTTCCGGATGATGGATTTCGGGTTCAGAGAATATTTCTTCATCCTTGACACTGTTTGTCATGAAAAATGATCCTTCTGAAGAGGGTGACTCAATTAAAATATTAGAATCATATCCAGATGATGCTTCAGTTTGGTTTGTGGCAGAGGGTTTGATAACAACAATGGAAGGGATCTGTTGGCGAAGAAAATTCTCTAGTGGGTTGGAAATGGTTAGGGTGGCTGATTGTTCCCCAGGAGGGTGATTTCCGGGGTGATTTCTTCCTGATTGTTCCCCAGTAGGATGATTTCCGGGAGGATGTTCAGATGTGCCCGGAGAAAGTGGGGAATACTCAGTGGGAGGAGGGGATTTCTTCTGCTTTAGTTTAAGCTTTCGAAGATTTTCTCGAAGAGTCAGAAAATTATTCTGAGGAGGAGGGGCAGCTGAGCTTAAAACAGCAGCAAAAGAAGAGGATGAGCCAAATGAAGATTGTAGCTTTTGTGACAGGGATTGGATGACGTTGATAATAAAGAGCACATTAAGAAACTGATAGGGAATGATTCTTTACATTCAGGATCTAGAATAATCATTACAACGAGAAACACAATGACTCTACAAGTTGAGGGATTTAAAGGTGAAATTCTACGATATGAGATGCTAAAGATGGATTATGGTCTTGCACTTCAACTTTTTTGTTGGCATGCCTTTAGTAGAGACTCTCCTTCCAATGATTGTCATGGGCTTTCAAGTGAAATTGTCTCAAGTACAGGAGGACTTCCTCTAGCTATTGAAGTGATAGGTTCATTACTTAATGGGAAAAACAAAGCATTTTGGGAAGAGACATTGGTCAGGTTAAGAAGTGTACCAGAGGAAGAGATTCTAAAGAAGCTGAAGATTAGCTATGATGACCTAGATGAGTATTAGCAACAAATTTTTCTTGATATAGCATGCTTCTTTTTCAATGAGAACAAGACCAATGCAATTTACATGTGGGTTGATTGTCAATTTTCCTCGAGAGATCAATTGATGTCCTTACCTGTAGGTGCTTGATAAAGATATTAGACAATGATAAGTTTTGGATGCATGGTCAACTTATAGACTTGGGAAGGCAAATTGTTCGTCAAGAAAGTCCAAGTGACCTTGGAAAGCGGAGTAGGTTGTGGATAGCAAAAGAGGCCTATGAAATATAAGAAGTGAAGAGGTAAGTAAGAAATGTCTCATTTTCAAATAGAAATTGCATATCTTGGCATTTAGGATTCCTTTTTTTATTTAGGATCTTTATCTTCTTCTTTTTATTCCGATTTTGAGTTGTTAAAAATAATGGTTGGAAGTTGACAAACTTTTTCACATCATCGAGAAATTTCACTTGCAGAGGAAGGACAAGGTTCAAGCACTTGAGATAGATGGACTAGAAGATTACATAGAGATCACAAATGAGGAGTTTGAAAGGTTAAAAAATCTAAGATTCCTCAAGTTAGGCGTTGGAACTTTTGTTGGGGATTTTGCAAGCTACCGTTCAAAGTTGAGATGAATTTCTTGGTATTCTCCTCATGATGATTTTAGGGCGAACAATATGTATCTCGATCATCTTCTTGTTTTCAAACTTGAAGATAATAACTTCACAGATGATTCGAAAGCATGGGACTTAATCAAGGTAAATTACATGTTTCATTTCTAGTATGACAATCTTAGTGTGTATAATGCAATGGTTCTTACATCTAACATGCCATCTATTTTAACAGCGGGCACAACATTTGAAAGTTCTATCTCTTACTTGGTGTTTAGGCATAACGACAACCCCAAACTTCTCTAAATGATTGGGTTTAGAGAGTTTGACTCTTGCACACTGCTACAGCCTGAAGAGAATTGAAAACTTCATTGGAGACCTACAGTCATTGATTGTATTAGAGATTGAAGGGTGCATGGATCTTCTAGATTTGCCTAAAGAAGTGGGGTCACTAGTGAAGCTCAAACGCTTCTCATTGGATGGATGTTCAGGGTTGAGAGAACTTCCAGACTCGCTTGGGAATTTAACCTCATTGATAGAGTTAAACTTATCACATACGGGCATTGCCAGATTTCCAAACTCCATCAGAGGACTAGTGAAACTTGAGTCTTTTCTTTTAACACATACAAGGATAAGGGAACTTCCCAACTTCATTGGAGAGTTAAAATCATTACGTGTATTGCATTTATCAAGAAAAGGATCATATCCTACGATGAATCATGTTTGGCAATTACCTAGTGGGATCTTCATGTTAGAAAATCTTGAAGAGCTAGATCTCTCAGGGCGTTTTGAAATGAAAGGTGACATTCCTGTTGGAATTGGGGAGTTGTCATCTTTAAGAATCCTAAATTTAAAGGACACTTGTATTTGCGGAATTCCAAGTACAATCAACAAGCTTTATCACCTCCAAACACTAGACCTAAGAGGTTGTCATATGATTCAAGTATTGCCGGATCTTCCCACAAGTTTGACCTATTTACTACTTGAATCTGAATCATTGCTCTCGGTCCCTAATTTGTCGAACCTTACTAATTTGGTTTAATTACTAATAAGTGATGGTTCTGGCGATATCAACAAATCCAACCTAATCATAAATTGCAACTTAAGGTGGATTGGAAGGATATCTAGACTGGAAAAGTTAGATTTACATCTGGTCAATGTCCCTGCACCTCCAGAGTTGGCTTCTCTTTCTAATCTAGAAGAGCTTACTTTGTCTCGTCTAGACCTAGAAAACCTAATGCACCTTCCGCCGTCTCTGCTGAGATTGAACATACCACTCTTTAGCATCAAGTGGGCAGAGTTGCTTCCCTCCTACTTGAACTTGAGAAATTTGTCGACTCTAGAGTTCTATCGTGGTGAAGTGGAAGACATTCCACTCGATGGACTTCCACGACTAGAGAGCTTAACTATTGACGGTTGTAAACTGCTTCAGAGATTATTTATTCCTTTGGAATTGAGGACACTACGGCAAACATATGTGTCAGATTGTCCAGAGCTAGTTGAGATACAAGTTGGGGGTCTTTCAAAATCATTGGAATCATTCTGCGCTATTGGGTGCAAATCTTTGAGAAGAATAGGTGGGTTATCATACTTGAAGAACTTGGAGGAATTGGTAATCCAACGTTGCGATGCACTTACCACCATTGAGGGCCTCCGTGAGCTAGAGTCTCTGAAATCCTTGAATGTTAGAGGATGCATGTCATTAATAAGGTTGATTGATGCATCTTACACAAATATACCGGATGATTGCCTCGTCCAAATACAAGGATGTGGAGTCTTTATCAAAGATTCTAGTCGAAGCTACCCATTTGGAATCTCTTGGAAGCGTTACAAAGAGGAGATTCTTTTAAATACATCAAACAAGGTGCAACATCTTCTTCATAAATAGATGTGTGTGAATGGATGGGTTTGAAAATTGGTTTGATCTAATTTCAGTTTGATTCTATAATTCCGTAAAACTACACAAATTGTAACAAGTTAAATTTTATTCTCAAATTTACATGGACAAAAATAAATATTTCAATCCAGCAACGAAAATATGTGAGAGATGATCTTTAAGTAATCCTTCAACGTGTCCTTTTCAATTCGAAATTTTGTTTTGTACAGATTAAATAATTACACAAATAAAAATGCTAGAAAATGAAAGTTTTTATTAATTCCTCGTAATATATTTGAGTGATGGACATTATGTATTGCTGTTTGTGTTTATTTTGATGTATTAATGTGCCCTCTTGAAGAACTTTAGCACTCCCGCTAAGGGTTGCCTAAAATGGACAACTCATTTTTCTTGACCAAATTTTCTTAACTAAATTTATTAACCATGCGTCATTCTTTATTTTCTAACTTCTTAAACCATGAAGTAGATTCGAAATGTGTTTGTCTAGTTTCAGTTAACATTTAATGGCCATACAAATGGGAACAATAATGCTGAAACAAAAAATGAAAGTTTGGGAAGTAATCTATATTCCTGCTACCATGTAGTAGTGCCAACACTTGCGAGGGTAATATGATATTTTCAAAGTGCGGAGCTACTTTGAGTTCGGGAAGGTGGGTAGAGGTTCGACTTCAAGAAAGAGGAACAACTAAATGGGCGCAGGTTTAAGATCACGGACAGACAAAGGTTCAAGCTCAGCCAAGGTGCGTAGCCTCCACCGTCAAGGTCATGATAAGAACGGTAAGGCAAACTCGAACAGGCACCGAAGCAGGCAGAAGATCTCTGAGATCTAAGCTAATACAACATATTAAGTAAATGTAGATTACTTCAGGAAAAGGGCAAGCCATCAAATTCAGGAAGGGGCATAGCTTCGAGTTCACAAAGCAGCGCAACTTGGAGCTCGGGAAGGTGGGCAGGGGTTCAACTTCAGAAAAGAGGAACGACTAAAATGGGCGCAGGTTTAAGATCCAGGACGGACAAAGGTTCAAGCTCGGCCAAGGTTCGGAGCCTCGACCATCAAGGACATGATAAGAAGAGTAACGCAAACTCAAACAGGCGCCGAAGCAAGCAGAAGATCTAAGCTACGTTCTTCAGCGTCCGACTAACCTTCATTATTTATGGGTGCCCATGCCACAGGCAATGCAAAGTTAGATACTCTGCTTTTCGGAAGTGGCTCAAGACCAATTTGTCAAGGTAAAATTCTAATTTCCTTGAATTTTTCTACAGTTTTTTCTCAAGGAGACTCAAAACTAATGAGTGGTTATCGGGACACGGATCAATCGTCTCCTTTCCATGGGTAATCAGCTTGTCTTCAAGAAAGGGGAAGGTGACACGTGTTTTCAGAGTTTTCATTCTGAAAATAAAAAGTGGCGACCTTTTCTGGGGTGAGCCTAACCTACTGGATCTAGACTGAAAATTCGTGACTCTTTTGGTGACTGTTCATTCTAATTTCATTCTATCTTCCATATATATTTTTATATTTTCCAGTGGAAACGGATGTACTGGGGACCTGAAAAACAGAGGACCATTCATTTCTTGATCACCTCCAATCAAATTTAGTTTCTTGTTTCAAAAGCACAATCTCTTCGATTTATGATCCAATATGCAATACAATTAATTTTTATTGAATGGAACACCAAATCCAATATAAAAACTAATGAAAAATATTCATTGACGTATTTATTAAACAAGTCATAGGCATTTTGCTCACTCTTGAATACCACGGCAACTGCACTTCTAAATGACCTAGAGATTTAAAAGGGTCAAATCAGCCCAGTTAAATCACATTTCCAGAATATATCGATGAAAAATGAGAAAAAAAAATCGAGAAGTTGTTCTCGCACATGCCCATCCAAATGACTAGAAATCTACCTCTGTTTATTGACTTTGTTCCTTGGTTAGTAAGATATCGGGCCACTAGAGAAAGGTTAAAACATAAGGCCTAAAGAATTCATTAAAGCCCACATGTTTGTCCCGAGCGTACCACCTGTCCGCATGAACGCAAAACAATTTCTTGACTAATCCGAGCTAAATTTTAGTTGTCGCGAGATGCAGGGTTGATAATTTCTGAGAATCTGGCTTTCCTACAAGCTCGAATTCTCGTTCCAGAATCTCGTCAACAAATTTCACGAGTCCAGACATTGCTGCTCTATGTAATGGAGTCTCAATGACCATAAATGCTATCAAGAATTAGTAGATCCTCTTTGAGCAAATCGAGCAAAGAAGGCGCGTTTCCTTCGGCTGCTGCTCCATAGAGCCTCCTCTCTATTTTCACTCCGAAACGAATTTGCGATTCATAATTTCTCTTTTCTTTTAGCATTTGGCTTTAAGACGGCCGTGAAAATCAACTCCTTGTAAATCGATCAACAACCTCACCACGAACCACCTTTTTGTTCACATTTGAAAAATTCTTTAAATTTATTAGCCCAAAAAAATAATATGACATGATTTATTCATATACCGGCACAAATAAATGTGGTTTTGATTGATGTATATCATGCCTATCGGCGTATTGTTACAGATAAAAATACATACTTTTAAAAGTTATGCATGTACTGATTTTTATGCCGCTTGTGCCTGTGCATAAGCTTCTACAATGTATAGAATATGTCTTTTAGCCTAATGTCATGGTCTGTTATTGGTAACAATACCATGTGTGTTTAAAAGTTATGCCTATGCTGATTTATATGCGGTTTGTGGCTTGGTTTCTAAATCCGAAATCGGTCGTTTGTACTCATGAGAATTAGTTGTGTAAGGTTTCGAAGTTGATAAATTAATGTTATTACGTCTAGCGTCGTGCTTCGTCCGTGGCTAATGGACATGTCCATGCCCTCCGAGGATTGGGCTTTCACATGAATTTTGCACTATCGAGGCTGGGTCCATTTAATGGACAATATGCTTGGTCAAATGACAACATCCAGTACGTATACAATAATATATTCTCACTTTCTCAAATGTAAGAAAAAATGAATATTCTTTCTTCCCTAGAAAAAAAAAAAAAACAATAATTCTAAGAAAGTGGGACCTCAGTTCATTTCGAGGAAATGCACCCCCGAACGACAAGGGCTGCTCGTACCTTATCTAGACTTTTTTTTTTTTTTTTGAGTAGTCCAAAATGTTACATTTTCAAGTATGGCCAAATGTCTGACTAAAAAAAA
Source organism: Corymbia citriodora subsp. variegata (assembly GCA_014858505.1). Taxonomy (NCBI): domain Eukaryota; kingdom Viridiplantae; phylum Streptophyta; class Magnoliopsida; order Myrtales; family Myrtaceae; genus Corymbia; species Corymbia citriodora. The sequence goes on along the minus strand of CM026412.1, from coordinate 33,781,876 downwards.
AAATGTTGTCAAATGTGGCGGCGCATTTGCTAAGATTGGCGGCCAGCATTGTTGACGAGGAGGAAGAAGACAAATTGAGAGTAGAAGGTGCGCGATGCGCGCGTCTGGGCTGGCTAAACTGTTGTTAATTTGCCAATTTAAAATTGATAATCATCACGTCCACCGTAAATATAATTCTTTTTCCAACATCTTCATCTTTCCTTTTTTGGTCGATACACCTTCATCGTCACATAGGGGATAATAAATAAATTCTATCACACAATTATATCTAAATAAATATATATCACATCCAGGGGTGGATATGTAGAATATATTCTTTACATTGACATTGAAGATATATAAAAGGAAAATACGAATGAAAACCCCAAGTTATATATCTGGAACTTTTTCTATTTGATTTATGGACATGTATTGTATATGAAGAAGACAACACGTTCTTTAGAAAAGTTTCACGTGATGATCTATTATTTATTTGCGCATTTGCCTCTAAGGTCTTCCAAGGAGTTTAAAGATTTTGAATTTGTTGAAAGGTGTCGGGAACTTCATTCAAAGTATTCCTCGATCTTAGTTAAATAAACCTATAGGGTTTGAACGATGAGAACTTCATCGGTCGTTCCTTTGCTAATGAAGACCATTACCTAGAAAAAAAACAATAAACTTTTGATCATAAATTGTGCCAACAATGTTCATGGGTATTGATTGGCTCGTTCATACTGAAAACTGCAGCTCCATTCTTAGCTAACGCCGCCCCGCATCCACCTTTTTCTTTAGCGGGGAGAGAGAAAGAATTAACGAATATATAAGCATATGTTTCCTCCTAAAAAAAGTGAAACAGAACCCCTTTACCACAAACAAGAGAAAGTAAATCAATTCCTGCGATAATTGCAATTAATTACTGGAAAAAGAAATGCGGTCACTTTCACTGTCGAAAGATATGGAAATAATATGAAAACATGTAATGACAATCAATCAAAGAAAGCCACAACATACTTTGAATTCATTTGAGATGAGAGGTTTAAAAGTGGTTGCTTCAAGATCCCAAAATTTTCGTTCGTCAGTGGGACGCCAACCCGCTGTCGAAGTCAGGATAAGTTGAAGTCATTTCCCACCGTCAAAGTCATGATGGCTCGAAGTCATGATGATCACCACCACCACCGTTCACTGGGTTGCATCGACCACACATCCCTTCCTCCCACCACCGATCAATAGGAATATTGCCCAAATCAATAATAATTTTGATTTTTTTTTTCAAGACCTATACAATGTCTTGTTTCCGATAATATGTACATCTAGAGATTTCCTTTCGAAATATAAGAGACATAGAAAAATATGAGTTTCCTTCTTCATTTTTATTTGGATATTCTACTGGATACTTTTTCATTTTTGAATTAACTTAAGCCAATAAGTCACTAAGGGGTGCATGGTAACATTTTTATTCCTCAATTTCTCTATTCTTTAATTTCCCAAAATAGAAAAACAAATAGAAATTCATTTGGTAACGTCAACTGATTTTTCTATTTCTTGGAATAAAAAGTTGTTTCCGAGAATAGATTTGGAGTAGAAATGAGAAGTAAAAAAAATAACTTATTGCTCCTAGGAAAAATTTCTAGAAACTTATTGCTTGGGGATTACTCGCCGCTCATAGCACACTGCCGCCCACCCCACTGTTGCCCGTCGCTTGCCCCTAGCTATCGACCATCACCATCGGTCGCCGGCTGCCCCGATCGCAGCTAGCCAAGGCTAGTCGCTAGCTTGTCGTAGTCGTCCGAGGTTGGTCGCCAGCCTCTCCCCGCCGCCCTTCACCTTGCGGCTGGCGACCCGACACGACCTGCAACTCGACACGACTGGCAACCAAGTGCAACTAGCGACCTAGCACGATGGGCAGCGACTGACGACCTGGCGCAATCAACAATGGCGACTAGCAACCCAATGCCATGGGTGGCAACCGACGACCCAGTGCGACAGTGGCGATTGGCGACCAGTGACGACCAATGGACAATGACCAGTGACAAGCGACTGACGATTGGCAACTAGCGGACTATAGGCGGTGACCGGCAGCGACAATGACAGGCGAGGGCGGCCAGCGACCGACAACCAACAATCGCCGCCAATTGCTGCCACCATCAAAGAAAAAAGAAATAAAAATTTTATGTTGATATCAAATACATTTCTATTCTTTTTCTATTCTGAGAATAATAAATTTTTGTGGTTATCAAACGCCTTATTTTATTTAAAAATTGTTCTAGGAAGTAGAAATAGAAAAAAACTATTTATCAAAAGAAATTATTCCTAGAAATATAAATGTTACCAAACGCACCCTAATATGCTATGGGGTAGTTAAAAGTAATTTACTCGACTATTTAGTATTGTTGATGGATGATGACAATTAACCAAGTGACGCTTTTTATCAACCTCATGCCATTTTGTAATATTTGAAATGTTGATATAAGCCTATTTCGAAGCTGTTGCATTTAAATCAATGTAACAAACTGGTGATATGGAAAACAAACCAAAACTTGTTCTCTGATTTAGCTCGACTACAAAGTGATCAAACTTCGACAAAACAAAATTTTCAAGATGGATGGAGGGTGATTCTGCGTTTAAAAAGCGTGCCAGCTTTTAAGGGCAAAATATGACGCGGAAAATGTTACCTCAATCTAAATGACAAGGAAACTAAACAACTTGGAAAGTAAAGTGTGAAGATTGAAATTGAAGGAAATAGAAAGGAACGTTTTGGAATCAAAGGAAATTAAAGGAAAATTAGAGAAATGACCATTGAAATTAAAATTCAAGTGCGACCACAGGAAAACAAATCACTAAGAAAGTTCACTGAAATGGAAATATCCTTAAAGTTACAAACATATTAATGCTTAATAGGAAACATTGAAATGAAAGCTCCACTATTATTCACAATGCACATGAAGACTAACAAATTTCAAAGCTAAGACTGAAATTGAAAGACGTTGGTTCAAAATGGAAAATGATCCGGAGGAAAATTTGGCAGTGTTTTGGCGACGCTCGAGCGTCCCCCCTCTCTCTGTTTTCTTTTTATATGTACTCTTGGGATTTCCTTCGACAATTATTGGAAAACATGTGTGATCCCCCTCTTTAGCCGCTCCATCTTTGCATGATTTGCTTTATTTACATTCCAGCTGTAAACTCAAGGCAATCATGTTTCCTATTTTAAACTGCCATTTAATTCATGATCTAATCTAATTCCGTAACCATTCTAGCTATTAACTCAAACAGCTCTAGGTACCCTTTCCTTAGTCTGATCGAAATAATAACCAATACAGCTCAAATTGAAGTCATGTCACCCAACCTTCGGGTGAAGTTAAACTGCATGAGCTCTAGATTGAAGTTGGGATTACTGTAACTTGATTCCTTATACTTCACTTAGCTCCCCTAACTCATATTGATAACTGAATCTCTCCTCAATATTTGGGCCACAAATTTTCACCACAAACAGGAGCTAAACAATAATGTTGTGAAAATCTCTAAAAGAGGTAGTACTGAAAAATTAATAGCACAAATAAGAGCAATATGATAAGAATTGTCATTCTCCTCTCTCATTTTACTAGTAGTTTATCATAGTGCATTCCATATCATACTTCTACTAAAGAAATTAATTTATCAATTTATCATTTTGATGTTGTGCATCACACAATTGATGAAGTTACTTTTGATCTTAAAGTGAGCCGATCAACAAAGACCAAGTTAGTCTTGGTCGTCTTCATTTTTTCTGCTGACAAGGGTCCATTCACTTGATTAGTTCATATTGAAAACCTTAGTTGAGTTCTTCGCTAAAGCCACACCACATCAACCTTCTTCTTTAGGTTGCTTTTGAAAAAAAAGCGAACCAGAGCCATTTTTACCATTCCCTTATTCTTCGTTCTCTCCCAAGACTGCTAAAAAATACATAAATAAGAACTACTTTCACTTTCCACAGACAAAATGAGAGAAAGACAATTAATTCCTACAATAATGCATCTTCATTCCTTAACCACTAAATTAACCCATAAGAGTTAAGTCTCTCGATATTCAATTTTGAACCAATATTAATGTAACATAGGCCTTTAAATGCCATTACACTTGGCATAATTAGATCCATAGAAGACTTACTTGCATAAATTAAGCCAATACAAATGTTTTGTGCACTCTTTTTTCAGGATTATATTTTCCTCGCAAAACTGTAGTGTTAAATGGATAATGTACCAATTTGGTAACTTTTGGCCAGGTAAGCCATTACTATAGTCTTCAGAAATTTCTATAATAAGAAATGTACAACATATCAAGTGGATTCTACTAAATTAGCCCATACTAATTGTTCGGTGTAATTATATATCCATCGTATGTACTACAATATTTTCATGTGAAAATGTTGATAATCCCATGTGTAATGTGTGGGTATGCAATTAATTGAGTCAATTAATGAAAGTGCTTTTCTACATGGCAGCCAAGCAAATATTGTCAAGATAGTTGTTGAGAAAGTATTGGAGAAGATGGTGATGAAACAAAAATCTGTGACTAAAAATTTAGTTGGACTTGATGGTCGAGTAGAAGACTTGACAGAGTTATTAGATGTCAATGATTGCAATGTGTGGCTCATTACAATTTACAAAATGGGAGGGATCAGTAAAACAACCATTACCAAGGTCATCTTCAATTGAATATCTTCCCACTTTGGAAAGTGCTGTAGCTTCCTTGAGGACGTTCGAGAAAGCTCATCAACTAAGGAGGGCATAGTCGAGCCGCAGAAGAAATTAATATCTGACACTGTTGATTCAAGACTAGCAAAACAAGTCAAGGATAGAGAACAAGGATTGAGGAGGATTGGAGAAGCACTCCACACAAACAAAGTCCTTGTGGTTTTGGATGATGTTGCAGAAGAACAACATATTAAGAATCTCATAGGAAACTACTCATTACATTCAGGATCTCGCATAATCATTACCACACGAGATAGAACTATTACGTCAGATGATGGATTTAATGGTGAAACTCAACGATATGAGATGCTAAAGATGAATGCTGCTATTGTGCTTCAGCTTTTTTGTCGGCATGCCTTTGGTGGAGACTCTCCTTCAAATGATTATCGTTGGCTCTCATGTGAAATTGTCTCAATTATGGGAGGTCTTCCATTAGCTATTGAAGTGATAGGTTCATCAATTAAAAGGAGAGACAAAGCAATTTGGGATGAGATGTTGGTCAGTTTAAAGAATGTATGTGACGAAAAGATTCTAAAGAAATTGAAAATTAGTTATGATAGCCTAGACAAAAATTCAAAAACAAAATTTTCTTGATATTGCATGCTTCTTCTTCAATAAAACGAAGACCGATGCAATTTACATGTGGGCCAGTTGTCAACTTAAACCCAAAAGAGGAATTGAAGTCCTTACAGAGAGGTGCTTGGTAAAGATATTGGACAATAATAAGTTTTGGATGCACGATCAGCTAATAGCATTGGGAAGGCAAATTGTCTATGAAAAAAGTTTAGGTGACCTTACAAAGCAAAGTAGGTTGTGAATTGGAGAAGAGCACCTCCGAATCATAAAAATCGAAAAGGTAAGTAAGAATTTCTTTTTTGTTTAGGAATTTAATCAATTTTTTCCTACCCATTCAAGTTCTAAAACATAATGGTTGGAAGTTGATAAACTTCTTCACTTCATTGCAAAATTTTCCTTCCAGAGGAAGCGTGAGGTTCAAGCACTCTTCATATCTAAATTTGGTAGCCTGAAGATCACAAATGAAGACTTGGAAATGTTACCAAACCTAAGATTCCTCAAATTAAAAGGAGAAACTTATGTGGGGGACTTTGCAAGGTGTCATTCGAATTTAAAATGGTTTTCTTGGTATTCTCCTTGGGATTTTACCAAGAACAACAGTCGACCAGATTTGGTTTGGCTAGGACAGAGCTGAAGGAGAGAAAAACAGAGGGCGCTTAGTTTCGGGCATGGATTGTCGGTGCTCGCAGCGGTGGACGGACGGCAGCTTGCCGACGATCCGGTGTGTGGCTAGTGGCTAGACCGAGTTGCGGGGGCAGCTGGAATAGAGGCAACAACGCAGCAATAGCAGTCGTCGTCGGCTGAAACAAACGAGAAAGAAGAAAAAGAATGCTGAAGGGAGATGGCATGCAGGCGTGAGGGAGAACCGAGAGAGAGAGAGAGAGAGAGAAGAAATGTTAAAGATAGAGGGAAGAAAAAGGACGGGGCAGTAGATAGGAGGAAAACATGCGGAAGAAGGAGGGGAAACGAGAAAAAGAAAAGTAAAAAAATAATACTTTATATACAAGCTTCTAGAAAATGGCATTTTGATCATTTTACCCTTGAAACACAAATTTCCCAAAATTTTGAGCTTACCAAAAGTTAGGTGGTTCAACGAGGTGACATCAATAATTTAGCCTTGAAGTCTTTGAATGTTCGATATCCGATATCGGATTGAAATTCGCGGTTAAAAATCAATTAATCATGACTTTAATACGACTTAACTATCGAGTGGCGCTTAAGGGTTTTCGTGCGTTTGACTCGTAGTTGATAACTTTTCAATTCACATTCACGCCTCTTCAAATCAAGGTAATCCTCGGTTGTTATATAATTATGAGGGGTTGCTTACTCACCTTGAGTACAAAACCAAAATGAATCGGCTTAATGTCGTTCAAAATTAATATCGAAATCGTGGGGAATCACTCACAGTCCGACCTCATACGTCTACTGAATCGATTTATTTTTGTTCGCTAAGTGGCTTGCAACAACATGGTATCGTCCTTTTTTTATTCTTATGGTCGAGTAGCCTATCTTTGATTAAATTCATTAGTAGTACATATATCGATCCTTAATTGCCTTTCCGAGTAAGTAGTTAACTCATAAGTTGTCACGACCCCCTTCCAGGGTCTGAGCTACGGGTTATTTTCACGACATCCCAGGCTTGTCGCCGTCTAGATTCATTTTATCTTGTTTATATGCACATGCGGAAGCATAAACACAATAACCACATCCTCGACAAACATCACTGGAAGAACATGGGATGCAAGTATATAATACTACTATTTTCGTTAGTAGTTCGTATACAACCGACTTTTATATTACATAATATAAAAGGCTTGGGTATCCCTATCTCCGCTACCTCCGCGGCTTCCAAAATTGGGAACCCTTTTTCGTTACAGGCCAGTATCACTGATTAGCATTTGTCTCGTCGGACGTGGACCCTCCACTTGGGTTCATCGGGCCTCTAAAGCCACGAATAGGCCCGATTATCTCACCGTCTGACCAAACGTACCATGCCTCGTAACGGTGAGGGACCAACTCGATTTGTCCCTCATGCACCCATACGGTTGAGGTATACTTCCGATATGTTATCCCTGCTTCGACGTGTATGACGTCTACGGTCGACCCTTCTATTCTCATCGGAAGACCAAAACGTACAGGAGGAGGGTTAGCCATCTTACCAACTTGAAAAGGTAAAGGGGGTGAGTTTTTGGGAAACTCAGTAAGTAAAACCTCTACTCTCGGCTAGCGTGACATCCCTTCATTAACGACTAGCCAGAGCAACTCATGCAGACAGTGTCGATGGCAGATCAATTGCAACTCACATACAATGTCATGACTAATGCTAGGGCTCTACTTACTCACCCATCGACTAACACATAAACATATATCTTCTACACTCAAGCACATATACAAGGGTTTCACTTGCTCACGTGTCGGCTAACACATAAATCAATATTACCCATACTTGAGCATAACCGGCATTCGTGTAGATCACTTTACATCGTCCTGGCTCAACCAGGCCCTCTCGACTCTTGCCGAGGCTTCTCGAGGCCAGCTTCTCGAGGCTTCCGGGGTTACTTGGGACATCCCGTTGCGGGGGTACCAGTTGACGTTGTCCTGGCTCAACCAGGCCCTCTCGACTCTTGCCGAGGCTTCTCGGGGCCAGCTTCCCGAGGCTTCTGGGGGTTACCCGGGACATCCCGTTGCGGGGGTATCATCATCTTTCCCATCTTCCATGGGGTGATCTCACAAATGCATCACTTATGCCGGTTCTCATCATTTCCTTAAGCCGACTCATTCATGACTCAACAACGTCATGCTCATACATAATCATGCACGCCGTGCTTTCTACAACTCGAGTCTAATGATGCCGTGAGTAACTCTAAGTCCGAGGTTTGGCTCAAACGCTAAGTAACAAGGATCCCGCACCAAATCCAAGACATGAGCTCGGCATACTTCGATGCCAACCAAGACCTTGTGGGCTTGAGCGATCCCCGTACCAAACGAGACTAGGATTCGGCATGTCTTGATGCCGATCCAGGACCTCGTGGCCTTGGGCAATCCTCATACCATACAAGACTTGAGTTTCAACACTTCGTTGCTGATTCAAGCCTTATGGCTTTGGGCGTTCCCAACTTGCATTGAACACCAACGACGAACCATGGCATCATCTCGGTCGTGAAACAATCACGCATATGCATAAGATTCACGTATGAACCAATGTACACATAATCTCCCATACAATCACAGTTCAACAAGAGAAGACCGTCTAGTCCTCATGATAGAAATGATCATACTAGGGAGAAGTAAGAGATTCTACTTACCTGGACAAACCTCACGAGACTAGAGAAGCTACTTGAGACAGAGAAAGTGGCTTCTTTGAAGACCAAAGAAGAGAGTGGGCGTGAGGAGGAAGAGGGCAGCCAAGGGAGGAGGAAATAGGAAGGAGGAGAATGGTGCAAATGATGAGGGAGGAGAAGAGGCTTCTCCTATTTATAGTTCCCAAGCTCATCATTGCATTTCTAACCGTCCAATCCTCTCTTTCCAAGTGGCCCGCCTAGGATCCTTAAGTGGCAAGCCTATTTCTTCAATAATTGCACCTAAGTGATGACTAGGCAAAGCTAAAGATTCTACTTGGTGGTCTAATGAGTAGACATCATCGACGATGGCCCGCCTTTCGCTTTCCTATTGGTCCACTTGTTTCCCCTCATTTATTGGCATTTATGAAAGTTTGACTGGGAAGATGTCTAACTTGCCAACTAAGTCTCTAAAATTCTATAGGCTCATGATGAGGGTTCGGGTGTCGCCTTCCGATTGGGCCATGTGTAATCCATCTCCATCATAGCCCTCAAGATATTTTTGACCGCAATTATTAGCTTTGAATGGTAAGAGATGAGGCTTATCCAAAGCATTTAATGAGGGTTCTAGAGAATTCTTCTTCTTTTGACTTTTCCTTCCTCAAGAAGGCGGTCCGGAGAATTCCACCATCCAAGTCGGTTTCGGGACCGGAAAAGGGATCATAGTACATGTCTCAGAAAACCAATTTACATGTGCCCGGGGTTCGGGTCACATATACCCCAAATTCGCCCAAACCGCTTCCTTAGGCGGTTGGTTGGCCTTGAGGGTCGGCCCTACGGTCGGCACAATGGTCGACCCTTGGGTCGGCATAGTCGGCTCTAGGCGGCTCCAGGACTGGCCCTCGGGCCGATCCCTAGGCCTCTTGCTGAGCCTAGTGCGACTTTCCCTCATAATTCGGTCCTTGGTCCTCGGATCGGTTCAAAGCCAATTCCAAGGTTACCCATGGCCTAGCACTAAGTCAAGGCACTCATGGACCTTAGGAATTTCGACGGAATAGCCGGGTCTATCCCGAGGCTCATTCTGATCGACGCCCGATCCATCCGCATGGTTCATGGTTGGCGTATTGCCGATCCATGGTCGGACATCACCAATTCGAGATTCATTTCCGATTACTAAGAATTAAATAGGGAATGATGCATTTTTGGTCGGAAGACGATCACTTTTGGTCAAGTTGGATCGTCCGTGGATTGGTGCATAGCCGGGTGGAATCACCCGCGGCCAGGCGTTATGACCGTTCGGATCGATCCATGACCATTCGCCGATCCAAAATCGTCCCATGATCAATTCTTGTGACCGAAAAGTCGTCTTATGAGCTGGTAGTCCGTCCCCATCGGTATGGTCGGTATGCCTTTCATGGCCGACGTCTCGACCAATTCATGACCGGTCGATCGATCAGACCATGACCGATCCTTGATCCTTGCCGATCGAACCAATCGATCCATGGCCAACGGCCCATGGTCGACTCATTCATGATCTTATGGCCAATTCTTACGAGGTCGGTTTTCGAGGATGTTACATAAATGATCAATTCAGAGTAAACGTAACTAACATCATGTTAATAAAATAACAATTTCATATATTCTGAAATAAGTCGAAATTCAAGACATCACAATACAACCCAATGATAGGGGTTAGTGTGGTTACACTTTCCCCTCAGTTGTCTTTACCTAACACCTTACTTGTCCCGTCATTGATCACAAAAATGATTTCTATTGGATAGCTCGCCGAAGATATGAATTGTATTGTTCGAATATATCCTTATCCAGGATATCCTCATGAAGGAGATCATTGGACATGGCACTAAAAGGGGGGTTGTATTGTTTAGATGATCTCAGATCTAGAAGTGTGCATAAGGCCCGGGGTTCACCTATCAATAAAGAAAAACATATTTGGCTTTCACATCAACGGTTGGGACATCCTTCATTTGGCTATATGAAAAAGTTGTTTCCCGAGTTATTTTTAGATTTAAAAGAGTAGGATTCCTATTGCTGGATTTGCATTTTGGCTAAGGGCCACCATGTGTCCTTTCCTATAAGTTTAAATAAGAAAAAAGTGCATTTTTCATTAGTTCACTCTGATGTGTGAGGTGCATCTCCTATTGCTGCTATCTCGAGCTATTGATGATTTGTTATATTTGTTGATGATTGCTCGCGTATGACTTTGTTTTACTTGATGAAAACTAAGGATGAAGTGGCTAATATGTTTAAAGTATTTCACAAGATAGTTCAAACATAGTTTGATGATAAACTATGAGCTCTTTGGAGTGATAATGGCAGAGAGTATGTGAATCAAAATCTCACAAAGTACTTTCAATAGCATGGTCTCATTCATAAGACCTTGTGTACTCAAACTCCACAATAGGATAGAGTGGCCGAAAGGAAGAATCACCATATACTTGAGACTTCTTGAACCCTCTTAATTGATGGACATGTTCCTCCACGTTTTTGGGATAATGCTATTGCCACGGCGATGCCTCACCTCCACCAAATGCCCTTGAAAGTGCTAGATTTCTATACGCCTCTACAAGCACTCTCTGCATCAGTTCCATTGCCATCAATCCTAGCAATTCCACCATGTGTGTTCGGATATGTTGTGTTTGTTCACATTCCGAAGAACCAACGCACCAAACTTGATGTGTGTGCCTTATGGTGTATGTTCTTGGGGCATGGTACTCATCAAAAAAGGTTATCAATGCTACAACCCATCTAATAAGAAAACTTATATGACTATGGACGTCACATTTATCTAAGGAGAGTTTATTTACCTGAGTATCAATTCTACCTTTCAAGGGGAAAATTAGGCTAGAAAGGGAGAATTTGTGAGAGATTGTTATTGGAGCTATACCGAAGGAAGAGACGTGGTTGTTAGGGGTGGTGGTAGTGTCGATAATAGCTCCGACACTAGTGACGGCAGGGCTAGGTAGGCTCAAAGTGGTGTTGGAGCTACTATAGGTGATGTGGGTGGTGTTAGCATGGCTAGTATTGATTGTGGAGCTGCTGGGCAGGTGACTGATGATGCTGGTGTTGGTGAATTCGCGACGAGTGTAGCTACAAAAGCCTCGTAGGATCTGACAAGGAGCGAAAGTTGAACAGCCCCCTTCCTCTCTAGTACTCAACCAAGTTCATCAGGATTTTCCTAAGGTAATCTCCTCTACTACTTCTGATTTGTTTGATGAATCTAATATATCTGTGGAATATAAATTACCTACTAAGCACAAATCGAGGAAAACCCCTAAATCGATACTCACTAGATGTTGAAGAAAGGAGATCAAAATATTCCATTGCAAATTATGTTTCAACAAGAAGGTTATTTAAACCACTGAAGGAGTTTGTGTTGGTCGTATCTTTGGTTCACATTCCAAATGGAGTGCAAGAAGCTTTGGAGGAGCCGCAGTGAGTTCAAGATATGGAAGAAGAGATGGAGGCATTGCGGAAGAATAGAACGTGGAAATTTATGGACTTACATGAGGGAAAGAAAATAGTGGGACGCAAATGAGTTTTTTCTATCAAGTATAAGGTGGATGGGTTCATTGAAAGATACAAAGCAAGATTGGTAGCAAAGGGGTATACACAAATGTATGGAATTGACTACCAAGAGACTTTCTTTCCTATTGCAAACTTAACACTGTTTGAGTTTTGTTGTCTCTTGCAGCTAATTTAGACTGGCCATTACATCAGTTTGATGTGAAAAACGCATTCCTCCATGGTGACTTGGAAGAGAAGATTTATATGGACGTGCTATCAGGATATAGGTCTCCCTCACATCCAAGTGTGGTTTGCAAATTGAAAAGGTCTTTTTATGGTTTGAAGCAATCACCAAGAGCTTGATTTGGTTGGTTTAGTGTGGCAATGAAGAAGTGAGTATAGGCAAAGTGAGTTAGATCACACCTTGTTTCCTCAACGACAAGAAGGGAAGATAATTGCATTGATTATCTACGTTGACGATGTGATCATTGCAAGGGATGACATGGAAGAAATGACCTCACTCCAAAAGAGGCTTTCTAGAGAGTTCGAGATGAAAAATCTGGGAGAACTGATGTGTTTTTTTAGAATAGAGGTATCAAGGTCAAGATAGGGACTATTCATGTCTTAAAGGAAGTATGTAATGAACCTATACTCGTTCTGCTCTTTTGTTATTCTGAACTTGTCATGTTTTGGACTTATCACGTTCTGTTTGAAGTAGACTTCTCAGTCTGTACTTGAGTCTAAATGTATTCATCCTCAAAGTCTGTGTCTAATAGATTTATCCTTCTGTAACACGTAAACTCAGAAGCGTCTCTTTGCTTTTCTTTCTATAACAAGTAGACTCAACAATGAGTCTATCTTCTGGTTCTTTCAAGTATGATCCTTGATAATATCCTATATACGTTTCATCATTTGCATAGCGGCTTGTTCGTCTTTCACCAAATTACTCAATCAATAAATACGTTAGTAACCTTTGATTTATTTTGTCATCTTCAAAACATTATAAGGAATTTTCCTAACAAGCTCGACCTTACCTCCATTGCGAATCCATCAATTAACTCTCCATGGCAATTTTGGCCTACATAGCTGATGGCCCCGGTTGTCAATCCCTCAAAGAAGGAAGCATCAACGTTAAATTTGAGGGTTGCTTTGTTGGGTTCTTTCCAGCTCTGAGGTAAGCTATCTTTGGTTACTTGTGGTTTGCTCTTGATTTTGGCCCATTGAACACAGCATTGATAATCGGCCATGGCAGAACTAACAAGCCACTGTGGACCGGGAGCTTTCTTGTGGAAAATGAAGCTATTCCTTTCTTTTTATATACTCTAAAGAACAGTGGCAACGGGGTCGAAGCTCAACGAGCTATGTTGAAAATCCAGGATTCAGTTTTCGATTCGAGTGAGACCAATGGGTGAGATAGTGACTTGCAACGCAGGGTAACACTACGCGTCCAAGGACATAGTAAAAAGAGGTGCTCCATGGTTTCTGGGTTTTGCTTGCATAGATCACAGATATTATCTTCACAAATTCCTCTTTTAGCCAGGTTTTCCTTAGTTGGTAAACCATTTTGACAGATTCCCCATAAGAAAAACTTAATCTTGGGGCTTGTATTTCTACTTAAAATATCACCAAGAGGCGAGCTGGTTGATTAACTTTGCCGCATCGAATTCCACTGAAAGAACATTTGCTTGAGACAATCCTCATTCTTCCATAGGACTCGTGAGCGGCTAGCTATCGTCCAGTGTGGTTGAATCTACATATTTAGTGAATCCTTGGTCCCGCGCAACGGTTTTGGATACATACTAAGTCAGAGATGACAGATGAATGAGCTTAAACCTTTTCCACCCCGATCTCTACAAAAACAGGCTATTGACGTTTCTGGGAGATTATGGGGGTGCGCTTAATTGTGAGCTAGAGGTTGATAAACTGTGCTAGATCGAAAATTCTGGTTAAAAGCATAAATTGTTAGGATATGGGTGAACCAAGTACGATAAACGAATGCTTAATTATTTAAGGAGTCCTTCAATTTTTTAACAAAAATCCAGGGTCTAAACAAAATGCCTTGGGAGATTTCTCTAATATAACAAAAGTTCCAACTTTTTGAAAAGTTCTTGGCACTTAATCTAAAGAATATGTCCAGATTGAGGGGATAACACTTCCATCAGTTGCCATCATAGAACATGAGCGTTTGATGGTCCATCACACATGTAAGAAGAGAGCTATAATGAGAATGTCATGGATTAAAGCAAACAAGTTAAGCGCTTTTTTGCATGCAAGAAGTTCAAGATAAGATCAATTGGGGGTTTTAGGTTTGCAGTAATTTTGTTCATTCATTTCTTTTGTTTGGGTTTAAAAAAATCTTTGTCATGATCAATATGTCTTCATAGCGACTAATATTTAATGTATTGCAAAAAAGATAAGACTAACCATAACATCCACTGGAAAATGGAGTTTAATTGTTGGATGAAAAGAAGAGTTGATCCCTTCATTATTGGTAAAATTACAACCTAATTAAATCAATTCCTATACTTTTAGCAAGTTGCTATGTCACATTGTGTCTCACAATGGCAATTGGCAATGGCCAAATTAAGAAAGTGCTGAACGTGTTGATTGGACAAGGAAATAGTGTTCGCGAATGTGCTAAACATTTCATGCCGCTGCACTGTGTCATCATGCTCACATGCCTCATCCGTCATTCAAATCGTCTGTCCCTCTCTCTCCACGTGCTCTTCCCATGTGCCACCTAACTGGAATATCCTTTCCCTTCTTTTCTTGATTGAAAAATGCTTAAAGGACGCACTACCCTCATAACCAAAATAACACTTATACTAACAAGTGACACAATACAACACGATCCACAAACATGTCATTTCTCAAAAAATAAAGAATTCCGATACGTTATGATATGTTATATATTAAATATATGTTTTTACATTTTTATGATTATTTCAATCAAATTATTTGATTCAAATTCACAAATAAATAAATAATAAAAATCCTAAAATGAATTTATGCTAAAAATATTAATCCATTATTTGTTAATATTATTCATTATTTCAATTTGATAAATTCTCCATAAAACTTGGAGGAAAAAATCAAGTAACTCACATTTGGGACACGTGTCAAAGCGTGTTGAAAGAGAAGAAAAAAAAAACTTGGAAGAGTGAATTGTGCATCATGAGAAGTGAGAGTCTGAAGAGAAGAGAAGAGAAGATGAGATTAGGTTTTTCTTCTTTCTTTCTTTCTTATTTTTATTATTTTTATATATTTTTAACCCTTCATTTACTGAAAATTTTAAAAATTGACCTCATACATGTTGTAATCACGTGTCGAAATTTTGAACTCACATGTCCAAATTTTGGACTCGAGTGTTAGGAGAGTGATTCCGACACTTGTTAACCTAGTGTCGAAGAGTTTTAGACACGTATCGGAATGTCCTATACAATATTAAGACTTCTAAAGAGTTTCGATGCTTCCGAACTCCTAACTACACATCCCAAGCGTGTTGTTCGGCAATCATCCCGTCTTTGAGTTTTGAATGATGTTGGTACTCTCCTAATCACACATCCCTAGCTTTTCACTTTTCTTGATTTTTTGTTTTTGAAAGGAGAACAAAGTCTGATTGGCCTTTAAAAAATTTCCGTACTTGTTGAAAAGTCTTAGGCACCTTCGCGATTGTCTCCTTGCTGATGCAGAACGTTAGGTGGGAGATATACAATAAAATTTGGCTTCCAACCGAGCCGGTCAAGTATTTTAGGTTTGGAAATCACTTGCTTCGTTCATATCCAAAACCTCAGCTCGTTTCTTAGCGATGCCACACAACACCAGCCTTCTGATGCAGCCTGCATTGAAGATCAGCTCTCTCAATCAAGAAGATCGGCCCGCATTCAAGCTCAACAAAACCGAGAAACCGTATATGTTCATCTTGTTTTCCAGTGTGTGAGTCACTCTCCCAATCCTATCGTTTGAGAAAGCCTAACCTGGGCTTGCATCACCTTCTTTCTCTTTAGATGAGAGGGAGATCTGGAAGTAACAAGCTTCCTAGCTATGGCAAACTCAGAGATTGGAACAAGTAGTGATGTTGCACGAACATCAGGAAGTGAGTACCAAGTGTTTCTGAATTTCAGAGGACCCGACACCCGTCATGGATTCACAGACTTCCTCTACTACCACTCGAACGAAGTTGGATTCCGTGTATTTAGGGATGATGAGGAACTTCGTGTCGGCGATGTGATTGGAGAGAGCCTTCTTTGTGCTATCAACAGCTCCATAATCTATATACCAATCTTCTCTAAGACTTATGCTGTCAGTAAATGGTGCCTTCGTGAGCTTGCATACATAGTAGACAACATGTCTAAGTCAGAGGGTGAAAAAAGTATCATTCCCATTTTTTTTCATGTGGAACCTGATGATGTTAAACTTAAGACTCCACTATATATTGATGCTTTTTCGGAACACGAGAAGGAGTTTCCTGACGAAATCGAGTCGTGGAGAGCAGCTCTTGAAGAGGTAGCCAAAAGCAAGGGATTGAATGTGAAAGAGGGCCAAAGGTAATACTTTTTTAAAAGCCCTACCTGTTCCTTTTCAGCTTGCCTAAGACAACGTGCCCAATTGCTACTCTCATCCTCCTCTTTTAACATCTTCCCTAATAATTTCCCCTATGATGTGAAGAACTTCGATTTGATCTGCATCCTCACGTATCGAAATATCTAGTTTGTATCTTCAGGAAAAAAAAATTAACCTAAAATATACATGTGACATCCCAGGAAACACCAATTACACAAGGAAACTATGATTGGGTGAAGAAAAATCATGTCTAAATATTCAATAGAAGCGAGAGCATCTTAAGAACATGTAAAGAATGATGGGCCATCATCCCGGGACCTCGAGTTTTGCAGAGGTCGCGGGGGGTCCAAATCGAGGCTACACAACCTCGATTTGGGCAAGGCTGGAGGCGAAGACCATTGCTCGGGGATGGCCCAGAGGCCTCCGAGTTGTGTGGCCTTGCGCACAGAGGTTTAGGAAAGAGAGAAAGAAAATGGCACGAACGGTGCATGGGGCGCCAGAACTTATTATTATCCATTGGATGAATAAGTTATAGTGATGAACGCAATTTGAAAAAAATAAAGAGGTGAAAATTGGGAATTAGATTTGTGGACATGCAATTTTATGCGTGTGGAAAATGGCTTTTGCAATTCGTCCTTTTATTTTTTGTTTCACCTTTCTTCAGGGTCATCTCAGGAAAATTAAAATGCCTTGATATAGTAATCAGTAATCACCCGTCTAATTAAATGCAAAGCAACAAAGGTGGAAATGAATAGTAGGCCACATGGCTCGAAAATGAGCCTGCATGGCATTTGCACTTTTTTTGGGGGTTATCGCAGGGCATGTACTTTGACAACTTAATATGCTTATCATCATTCATTATA
>CM026412.1:33733499-33760490 GCA_014858505.1 Corymbia citriodora subsp. variegata | reverse complement strand
CTCCACCTTTTTGTGGTTCCTATCCTCGGTGTGTTGGATGGTTCTTTAACATTGCCAGTGAACTCATTTAATCATTCTTTGGATATTAATTTAAAAAATTCTTCATAAATTAGATATTTAAAAGATTACAAATTATAGATTTCAAAAAGCACAGCTTGAAAGACTGCGTTTAGATGATACTGTGAGATTTAATGCTCAGTCGTACGAGACGACTAACAGTTGCTACTCCCTCCTCTGACGCCCTCGTTTGCTACTCCCTCTGCTCGAATTATTCGAGAATAGTAGAGAGAAAGACAACAGGATTCCTAGACCTTTGTCTTCGAGATTTCCATTTACTTGAAATATACAAACATCAGTTCTGTCAAGTCAACACACTAACAAAAACGTGCTGGTAAGCTATCACTCTCTCGTATAGGGTATAAGCAGTTCGGATTTTCAATGAGGTATGATTTTGATATTAACCAAATCTGACTTAAATTGAATATGAATCAAACCAAAAGCCGGTTCGGTTCAATTATTGGATTTTCCTGATTTTGCCTTTTTTATTGAAACCGAATTGAAGAAGGGGTGAGAAAGAAGAGAGATTATAAGCTGCTAATTCAATTTTTGTTAAGAATTTTGGTTTGAATCAAATAACCAAACCGAATCAGAAAAATTAACGGTTATTTTTCGATTATTTGAATCTAAACCGAAAATGCACGAAATTTTAATTCAGTTTAGTTGCAGTTTTGGTTTAGTTTTTCAGTTTGATTCTTTGACACCTATATCCACATGTTCCTGTATATATTCTGAATTGACTGTTAACCTTTTTTCCTTTTAACCTTTCTTTAGCGATCTAGGACTTTTACTTATAGTGATTGAAGAGAAAGGGGTCCTTGTTGGGCTAGAAGGGATTTATATTGACTTTGCAGCCTTTACTTTTGGGGCTACAGAAATTGAGAGTGAAGTCGGACTTGCACGATGACAATGGCACGAAGAAGGCCATTGAGATAATCTCAAGATTTGCAGGTATCATTCAGATCAAGGATTCTTCTCACCTGTGACTCTCTACTTTTATGAAAAAAAAATAAAATCCCTGGTCTTAATTTCTGCGGTTAAGAGATCGTGCTCAAAACAGTGTGAATTTCGCTGCACATGTGCAGGGGTTGAGTCGATTGACATAGACATGATGGACCACATACTGGCGGTGACAGGAGCTATGGATCCCGTGGAGGTCATCTCGAAGCTGAGGAAGTCATTTTACACGGAAATAGTCTCGATCAGAAGGGTCAGAGAGCTTCGCGACCTCTCTCTCGTGTCCCGGGAGGCTAATGGCGCGGCTGAATGCCTCTCATCAAGACTTTAGTCAGGGCTCTCCCAAGCTCATCAATTCACGGCTTAATATTTGAATTTTTTAATCTGTAATTCAATTTCATTTAAAAAAGAATCGCCACTAATCAGTTTGGAGTGGGTCGATTAGAAACTTAAATAAAATATTGAGAGAAATATTTTACTTATGTACAACCAAAGAAACTAGAATCGGAAACTTAATTACACTAGTTAATCACTAATGGTCTTTCGGTACCTAATTTTGTTTAAACCCTTGGGTTTGAAAATTTTGAATTTTTTAAAGATTTTCATGCATTTGTGAAAAAAGTATTTTTGGCTTTTTCTGTTTTATTCTTTTGAAAATATAAACATTTTTAGGTTTTTCTTGGCTTTTTGCAAAATATGAAATATTTTTTGATTTTTTGTTCTTTTCGTAAATTATGAATTATTTCTGGATTTTTATGATTGGAAAATAAAACATATTTTTCGGATTTTCTGATTTTTTGGAAGATAAACAATATTTTTGGATTTTCTTTTCTTTGTTGGAAATTATAAACCTTATTTCCGATTTTTTTATTTTTCTAAAAAAACATTTTTTTTAAATATTTTATTATTATTATTATTAAAATAATATTATTATATTATAATATTAAAAACCGATCGGAGCCGGGTCGGATATCCGGGTCCGGTTCGGGTCGAGACCGGCTTGGGTCTACCCAGGCCTCCGGCTGGGCTAGCTTCCAAGTGGGCTCGGCCCAACCATGCTTCCCTGCACAAAACGAAGCCAAGCCCGCGATTTGGGCTGAAACCCAAAAAACACAGAATAACTAAAATCTAGGCCCGGCCCAGCCCACTTCAGTCAATCCAGCGACCAAACCCTACCCGAATTCAACCCGCGCCCGACCCGGTTCACGACCCGGATCACGGCAGTCGCTGCCCTCCTTCTCTCCTCGGCACGTCGGGAACGGTGGGGCCGGGAGGCGTGGCCACGGCGAGCAGTGTCGACGGTTGGGCGGCGACGGCTACGGCTACGGGCAACGACGAGCGCGACGCGGGCGAGCGGCGCCGTCAGCGGTGGCGTCGGGGCTCGGTCCTACGGGTCTGGACGGCTTCGGACGCGGGTGGCGACGGGAGCGGCCTGCTGGCGGAAGAGACAGCGACGGCTTTGGGCACGGTCGACGGCGGAGCAGCGTGAGCAGGCGACGTCGGGGGTTCGTCGGGCCCGGCAACCCACGTCGTCCGCCTGACGCCGGGGTTCGGCTCCGCGGCTCTCTCTCTCTGGTCACTCGACTCTCCCTCAGATCTGGTTTTTCGCCGTCTGCTTGCTCTCTCTCCTCCTCCGGATTTGCTCACTCTCAGACCTCTCCGGATGTCTCTCCGGTGAAGCCTTCTGAGCTCGCTCCTCCTCTGCCCTCCTCAGATCTCTCCTCTCTCAGATCTCGCTCACTCTTAGATCTCTCTTCCCTCTCTCTTTCTCGCTCTGTGTTGCTGTTGCTCTCCTTCGCTCAACCCCTCTATTTATAGGCGAGGAGCCCGGTCGACGGAGGTGCTCCGACCGGCGGTCCTCGGCGCGCCAGCCGGGCTCTCCCTCGGCCGAACCGGCATGACCTCAGCTGTCCACGTCTCCGCTCTACCGCGCCACTTGCTTTGCATTGGATGCGTCCGGATCCTTCGCCGGATCTTGCGCTGCTCCACTCGGCTGTATTAATGGCGCCCGCAAAGCGTCCCATCCGTCGCCGGCCACCGTCTTCCGCTCTGCTCTCCTGCTTCTCGCGTGCAGGGGAAGAAGAAGGGAAGAAGAAGAAGAAGATGGCTGGAGAGGGCTGGGCCGTGAAGGTGAGGAGGGGAAGACGGGCCTGGGCTGCATGGACAAGAAGAAAGAAAAAAGAAGGAGAGGGCTGGGCCGCGAGGGTGAGGGGGCCAAATGGGCCCGAACCCAAGAGAATAAAATGAACAAAAAGGGGCTGGGCGCAAAGGCCCAGCCCGCGTGGGCCTCCCATCTCTCTTTTTTTTTAAATAATAATAATAATAATAATAATAATAATAATAATAATAATAATAATAATAATAATAATATTTATCCGAAAAATAAGGGAAAATAAAGCTTAGCAAAGGCAAATGATATTAATACTTAGGTGGTGCAAAAATCCTTTTTGTTATGGCCAAATTAGTTCCTAATTTTCTAGGAAATTTAAATTTGAATGCTTAGTCAAAATTTAGGTGTCAACAAGACAAAGGACGATAACTAGGAAGACGAGCAGGACAAGAAGAAGGACGATAACAAAGAGTAACAAGAACTAGCAGCCAACCGATATTAAGTGAGACTCCTTTTGCTGTTCCTCGAAATAGCACAATACCTTACCTATTTATATGAAATTTTTTTTTTTATACCCAGAAACCGTCGTACAGCCGGTAGCCGGCAACATAAACCTGGGGCGGCACTAGCGCAAGACCCACACCACTACGACGCCGCATTTAAGACCACTAATGGCTACGCTGGTATGTTAATCCGGGGGTTTGAACTCTCGCCTTACCGTGAAGAGGGTCTAAGCGCATACAAACGCAGCCACCACATGGGGTGGTATTTATAAAATAATTATTACAAGTAAACACGGTTATTTTACTCGCTCGCTCACTCACAAATTCCTCACGTCAATCCCCCACGCACCTCACTCTTCTCACCGATGGAGAGCTCTCATACATACAATTTTTTCTCTCCACTCTCTACGTTGTCCTGTACACTCCCTTCTTTTCTTTCCCCTCTACGTTACCGCAATTGGGTCGGAGATATGCTTATTCATAGGCTTTCTCCACCAACATACTCTTGTGAAAGTGGGAAATACATTGGTCAGGTGTTCTCCCATATCCACACTCTTTTGACTATTATCCAAGTCACTTGATAAGAACTTATTTCTTGGATTCTTGTGAAATATCTAGAGAAATATTTGTAAAGATTATTTCATGGAGGCTTGCTGCTTCAAGATTAAAATTTCTTCCAGCGACACGACCATATCACATTAATTGACGCCTTACCCAAAAATAGTAAACAAATAGAGGATGCGTTTAGTTCGGATTTGCAAATGAGTCTTGGGGAAATATAAATGCATTTGATTTAAAGTCCCTTGAGATCAAATGCAAATTATGTTTGGTAAAAAATCTTTATAAAGTTACTTTGTCTTAAATGGTTTTAGGCAAATTTTTTTTTGCAAAGGGCTTTAGGGTCTAATTTGTCTTTTTTAATAATAAAAAAATCAAACCCTAGTTATGTTCATCATTTTCTTCGAGCAAGGCAATCGGCAAGGCTAGATCGGGATAGTGAAGGGCCGACAAGGCTAGATCGGGATGACGAAGGGCTAGTGAGTTGCAGTACGGCTACCTAGCCTAGGGTCGCATGACCCCAGCGATGGCCGCCTGGGTCATGCAACAATGTTGCAACCTAGGTGGTTGCCTAGGGTTGTGCGACCCAAGTGGCCGCTTGGGTCATGCGACTCACTTGGGGTCACGTGATTCAGGTGGCCGTCCTATGACTTTGATGACCCCTTGCCAGCCTCTCACCGGACCTTTGCTATTTCGACCTAACCTTGCCGGCCCTTTGCCGTCTCGATCTAGCCTCATCATCCTATTCTAGTCTCACCGACTACCTTGCTCAAAGAAGACGATGAACAATAATAAGGATAAAATCGGAAAATTAAAGAATGAGTGGGGGTAGTTTTGAAAAAAACTTATTTTCAGCATTTGGCTAAATGCTGAAGCCTAATGCTAGTAGGCATTAGCATTGGGCTTTTAGCTTTTCCAAAACCAGCATTTGGTCAAAAGTCTCTTAGAAAAACTTGCCAAACGCCCTAGTTGAACCAAAGCGCATTTAGAGTCTTCTCTTTTACTCTTTTCCTAACGTTATTTCACTTTGTGCCAAGGTCCTTCTTCTCCCATAATTGCTAGGGACATTCCTTTTAGAGCAAACTATCGTAATTTTAACCAATTACACGCCCTCTCGCTGTTCCGTTTTCATAATTTTTGAAGTAGTCCAGTCAGTTGATCTTAAGAATTAGAAAATGTTCTCTTGGACGTCGTGAATGGTATTAACTATTAAGTAAATATTCAAAATGTAAAATTTATAGCATAAGTATCCTCATTTTGGCCTTCGACCTTATAGTCATATGCTTTTGTTGACATTTCTCAGTAAACCGGAAATGAAGTAGGTTAGGACTCTCTCTGTTAGGCCAACGGCTTATAAGTTATAACCTCGAATCTGCTATTTATAAATGTCTATCCTTCATTGAAAATCATCGAGGCCAGCAGGACCAATAGCGATGTTTTGCAATTGGTACTCCATTGACGGTTCATACCACCGAATTTCTTCTATCCTCCAGATGAAGTTCGACACTGACATGTTCAGTGCGTACGCTTTTTTTTTTTTTCTCTTTTCTCCCCGGGGTGTTTTGGGTGGGGGGCCCCCCCCCGGGGGGGGGGGGGGGAGACGGGGGGTGTTGTGTTCTAAAGCTTGTACGCTGATTGGGTTTCCTAGGTCTGTGTTGTTGTCCTAATTATACATAAAGGTGTCAAAATGGGTCATAAACCCATATTATGACTCACTTTTAGTTAAATGGGTCAAATATGGGTCAAGTGAAAGTTAAATATGGATCAAATATGGGTCAAGTGAAAATTGAATATGGGTCAAATATGGGTCAAGTGAAAATTAAATATTAGTTAAATATGAGTTAAGTAAAAGTTAAATATATGTCAAATATGGGTTGAGTGAGTCATTTAACATAGAGTTTCGAGTGAATTTGGGTTTCTCTACAATAATAATGGCTTTTAGCAATACGGGTCGGGTCAGGTATGGGTCGGGTGTGGGTCGGATCGGGTATGAGTCATGATATTTACATTACATGAATTTGGGTCAAAACGGGTTAA
The DNA here is from genome assembly GCA_014858505.1 of Corymbia citriodora subsp. variegata. NCBI lineage: Eukaryota > Viridiplantae > Streptophyta > Magnoliopsida > Myrtales > Myrtaceae > Corymbia > Corymbia citriodora. Next base: position 33,754,268 of record CM026412.1, on the reverse strand, counting down.
ATGGGTCAATATGGGTCGGACCATTTTCGACCTGACCCAAACCCGACCCGACCCACCCATTTGACTGGTCTTTATACAGCAGAGGAAGCTTGCTTAATTATCTTCCATGCATGACCCAATTCCACTGTTGCCATTTCCGCACGATGCCTTTAACACTACACTGGTCGCAGTACAGTGAGAAGAATATTGCTAACACATACATGCCATCAGACGTCTCTGGGGCGATTCGGAGATCGAGATTTGTTCTTTTTTTATTGGTGGTCATGTGAATGTTGGGAAAATTATCAAAAAAATATTAAATCAATGATATTGTAGCCAATTCAGTCTTCAACATTTCAAGTTAACCAATTCAGTCCTAAATTTTATAGTGATTTGCTAATATAATCATTCTATTAGTTTTGGCCGAAATTGCTGACATGAACACATTTGTCCCATATGATGCTATCAGTGTTAACATGAAACATTTTTGCAATTTTTAAAAAAATTTCTGACTTTTTTAGGTTTGACCCCACAACTGATATGATGCAAACATGCGTTGGCCAGTTAGACACAGCTTATTCCATTTTATTGTAGCCTATAGGTCCACATCATATGATGAACTAATTAGTTTCTATTAAATTAATAAATTCGTTTATCTAAGTGCAACTCAAAAGGAAAATTACCGGTAAATAGTCAAGAAGCAATTAGATATGCCGTTTTTTCTCTTTCCCCTCTAGGATTCTCTCCTCTTCATTTCATTTTCACACAGCTTTCTTTTTCAAACTCTATGAAGTGGAGAGTTTGAGATAGATCACTCTCTCCCTTCCATTTTCCTTTCTCTATTGGTTGATTTGGTTCTCTATTTTCTTTTTCTTACTTTCCTCCTACTCTGAGAATCTTTTCTCTTCTATTCTAATTCAGATCTAGAAGTTTCTCTCACTTGTTTCGGAAGAATTCTATCCCAATCTACTCTAGATTTGTGGTTTTTTGTGTGTATGTTTTTGGGATTTTGCTTCCATCAAGTTTCGCCGATGTACAAGTTTAGTTTCAAAGGAGATTGGAGAAGTTTTGTGAAAGTTTTGCTATCACAAATGTTGAATCTGTGCTTGTTCAACCTTGTTACTACCTAGGCTCACATTGCTGAAATGCCGTAACAACATATGGAGTTCTTGGTGTGTGCTCATTACTGAAAACAGATTCGGTGATAGGCCATCGATTTTAATTTGAAGAAATCATAGATATGCTCTTTACGCATATAGCCCCTAACCTTGTTATCTTGATTTATCTTATTATTTGGAGCTTGTTTTGTTCTAAATTTATTTGGAATTTATCTTGATTTGCAGTTGAACTGCATTATTACTTTCTTATATTTCAATGGAAATGAATATCAAAAAACAAATAACAAAAAAATTAGCAAAAAGTCTTAAATTTATTGTGCTTATGTCAATTCAATTTTAAATATTTCAATTGTGCTAATGATGATTTACCCATATAGTTCTTTCAGTCAATTTTGATCGAAAAATATTGATGTGACAGTCCTGTCAACGTTGGTCATCCTATATGACATAGTGGTGTTGATACGGACAACTTTCAAAAAATTTCTGATTTTTTTCTTTTTTTTCTTTTTCATTTTTTCCTTTCCTTTTCGTCAGTGGTCAATCTCAAACCACCACTTGAGATCGAGCCCAAGTGATGGTCATTGAGGGCTATTCAAGGCGCCCTTCCCAATTTGGTGAGGATCGCCCCTGTTGAGAAAACTCCTAGTTTTGATGTTAACAAAACTTTCCATAGTTTTAAACAAATGACACTTTTAGTATAAATTGTGGAAGAAGACTCATGTGTTGTTATATATTCAGCAAAGTCTATCCATTACAGAAGGAGGTATAAACATACGCGGAATCTCATTCGGTTAGGGACCTAGAACGAACCTCAAGGACTAGAACGAGGACAAGATGCTCAACGGCTACAAATTTCACTTACCTTACTTATATTGGTTTAGCTAGTAATCGATTGGCAAAATCAATTAATGAGACAATTTCCAAAGAATAATGGAATACTTATGGAAACCTAGATTCTGCTCGTATGGGTGACCATAATCAAATGGAGTTCAATCTATCTCCAATGGCTAGGAAATCTTTCCTTATGAAGTTTGTCCAATAAAGGAAATGAAAGATAATCCTTCATGGTGATAGTCAACAGCTAGTTTTGGTTCGAATGGTATATAAGGAGGATATACAACTAGTAAAAGAAGAAGGGAACATGAAATTCCAAAGTCTAATTCTGTCTTTCATCAAATTGTTTCAAAAAGTGCAAAAACAGAGTGATCAAGAGTGAATTGCAAAGAAGAGTGACTTAGTGAGAGATCATATCATTGAGTACTTGCACTCAAGAACGTGTAATTATTTTTTATCACATAGTGAAATTTAGCCTATTGGCTGATAACGTGGAAGAGTGGACATAGACTTGACAAAAGTCAAACCACTATAATACTGTTTGCAATCTTTTCTTCCCTTACTCCTTTTATTTTGAATTGCTTATGACAAAAGTCTGTCACTTCTAGACTATCCTTAATTCATAAATTCTGCATCTATTAAATCTAGACTTTGTGATTATTGATTTAGCGTAGAAATTTCATTTACACCTATTCACCCATCTCTAGGTGTCGGTACTAGCAATATCAGCCCTCACTGGCCACAAATGAGCGATGGCCTTGCTTAGGCAATGGTATTTCACCTACGGCTAGTAAGGGTGGCCTACAACCATATAGGAAAAAATTCAAAAATTCAAAAAATAATAAAAAAAATATAAAAAATTATCCACATAACCTCTAGTGGATCGGCATCAATGTCAACGATTTCTAAATAAATTTGGTTGGATAAACTAAATTGGTAAATTATAATTTAGAATTGAATTAGCTAAATTAAATTATTTAGGAATAAATTGACGTAATTTAAAAAAAAAATTTAGTAATTTTCCAGCAATTCAGCCGCATAGTGTCTTGTTGCCACTCTTTAGCAACGCCAACCCACCATCGAAGCGATGATGATCACCACTAGCACCTCGTCACCAGGTTGGATCGACCGCTCATCCCCCTTCATCCTTTCTCTCGCTCGCACGTGGTTGTGGCTGACAAATCCATTTCATTCCCTTCTAACGTTGAATTATATTTTTTTCATATCTTTTTGTATGATTTTTTCCATGGGAACTAAATGTTAATTGCTAACTTTTCCTTTTTATGCGAATAATGTCCACCTGTACATGCTATAGCGGACAACACGACGAAATCAAAAGGGAATAAAAGTAACCTTCCCGCATTTTTAACTATGTTAAGCGAAAGATTTAGCTGTGTAGGGATGCGTTTCCAAAACGCAAGGCGCAATTTCCCATGAAGTCAGAGCAGCGAGATCCGCATAGGTGCAATTAATGGATGGAACTCTAATGACTTCGGGTAAAGTGAGTCGATTAGTTTTTTCTTCTTTTTTTGGGGGGGGGGGGTTGGGTTGGGGTTGTCAATAAGTAAGTCATGTAGTTGTCTACCGAGTTATTTGTCAATCATAGGCTTTCCTCAACCAGAGAAGATAAACACTTACTATAGAGGATAATAATAACAAATAAATTAAAGACAACACGAACCAAATGAAACGAAAAGATAAGCGCAAAATCTTCATAACTGACTAATTAATTAAGGGTTGGATGATTTGTAGAACAATACATTCGAGGTAGTTTGTGGGTTATTCATTGATAACGGTAGGATTAAAAATAAAGCAATGTTGACAAAATTTCTATCATTCATGAAGTAGAGTCCAGCGAATTTAATGTGGTTTGCAACGCGTCTAGTTTTAAAAAGAAGAGGAAATGCAAATCAAGTAGAAAGCATACTATCCATAATTGAAAATATAAATAAATGTGTCTATTCAATCTTATCATTTCAGGAAGAGGTGTCTAACCTTGGGTTCGAGCATGTCTCACCTCGGTGGTGCCCTCCTCGGCTCGACGTGCTCGTCCGACCAGAACGCCCTTCTCAGTCCCTCCCCATCCCCTTACAGCACCGTCGCCATCAGCACCCCAGCTGGCCGTTGTTCCTTGCGTCAAGCATCGCTGCTCCCATGCATGGAGGTAGTGAAGAGGGTGGCGATCGAGGGCGGGGCATTCAGTGCCCGATCAGCGTGCGGAGCACAAACCTGGGAGAAAAGAAAGAAAGAAAGGAAATAAAAAAAAAACTCTAAATTTCTCACATTGACCACATATTGAGTAAAGCTGTACATGTCAAATTGCTAGCCATGTCATACACAACGGCCGAGTTAAGTACAGCGGGAGTGCCAAAACTTGGCACAAAGGGATACTTAAGTGCCAAAAATTACAAAAGGTACACTTAAATGCCAAAATCGGAGTAAAATGGATCACTTAAGTGCCAACGGCGAAAAATTCCGGCCAAATTGCCACGTGTCCATTTTCCGGCGACTTTATTTGCTAACGGAGCATTTTTTTCAAAATAAAAAATTCACGTGGCAATTTTTTTTTTAAAAATTGTCCACGTCAGATTTTTGAAAAAATTAAAATCGATTTTATTAAAAAAAAAGGGGAGGAGGGGATCGGCTTTTTAATTATTTAATATTATTTAATTAATAATTTTTAAATCCACGTCAGCCAAAACGACGTCGTTTTAGCTGATTTTTGGCCGATTCAGTTTCCGACGAGCCACATAGGCAAGAAAATTAATAAAAAATTGCTATGTAGGATTTCTGGCAGGGTTCCGGCGACTTGGCACTTAAGTGATCCATTTTTTTTAAAAAGTGGCACTTAAGTGTACCTTTTGTAACTTTTGGTACTTAAGTGTCCCTTTGTGCCAAGTTTTGGCACTCCTGCTGTACTTATCTCCACAATGGCCTACGTTGACTGGATCTCAATGTCAATTTTTCAATCTAAATTGATTGCATAAAATTTACTGTAAAATCGTCAAAAAGTTTAGGGTTATATTTGATCAAATTAGAGAGTTTAAAGACTAAATTGGTATCCGCACAATAAATTTATGATTTTTGGGTAATTTTTCCTAGAAAAGCCTACATTCGTGCAAATGTAAATACTCTATTAAAAATGAGTTACGCTTAACGATTTGGCAATGAATGCTTCTTCTACTATTTCAGATTTCATAACAAAAGTTCTATTTCTTCTGCATATAGCTCCCTTTTACCTTTGCTTTGCTCTGTGATAAGGACGAATCATCAAGCAAAACGAGTCAGAAAAGCTCAATCAAGATTACCAATCTTCAAACCACTCGATAGTACGAAATCCTCCAAAAACTTGCCGCCAGTGTCACATTAGAGGCAAATTAATCGATTAACAGGTAAAATCCAGCTATGGCTTTCTTCATCCCAAGCGCAATTCAGTCGAAGACCATCCTTTCAGAATTCGGTACCTCTTCTCCACCATGTTTAGCTAGAAGAACCATGTAAACAAATCCACTTTACTGCAACTTCTTGAAATTAAAAAAAAAACACACAGACACGCATACACTCACACAATAGGATTATTACATATACATAGCATGCAAAACATTTAATTAGGAAGGCAAATTGGGGCCTAATAAGATTTGAACTCAAAACCTTCAAATCTATTACTATAAGAGATTTTGTGAGATTACAATCAACTGTTCTAAAAGCTTAAGCTGTTAGATAAATGCGTGATTTATTATTTTAAACATTTTAACATTGTGCATTACACATGCTATTGACCTTATGTAAGTTGATCAACAAGCCTTATCATATGTGTACAAAAGAAAAAAAGGATAAAGTTATTGGAGTCTATGAACTACTATAAAACTTTTAATTAGGCTTTCAACTATTGTTAGTACAACAATCTTCAATCAAACAAACTAGGAGCCGCGGTCGCCGCCGCCGACCACAACGCAGTCGGGTGCTTCAGGAGATGACCTTGACAGAGCGGGAGTGAGGCATGGAGAAGGAGGAAAGGGTTGATTTCAAGGAGTGATTGACAATTATGAGGTCACAAGAGCTCGTGGAGGCGCATGTTATCTACATGAACACGGTCGACGGTGCATTTGATTGGGAGGAGAAACAATTAGGGCCAACCCATGGGCTGCCCTGCACATCTTTTTATTTATTTATTTTGCCCTTTTCCTGTTTCTCTCTTTCGCGGGGAAAATTGAATTTTCCCAGGAAATGTCGGTGAATATGTGGAATACATGGGGATTTTGTTGGGATGAGTTTTGTTGCGATTGGAGTGACTAGTAAGTCTCCATAGCGCCTAATATTTTAACATTAGAAACTAGAGCTTGTTTGCTGGATAAAAAAGAAGTGTTGATTTCTTCGTTATTGGAGAAATATCACCTAACTAAACCGGTTCTTATAATTTCAGCAACTTCATAATTCATTCCGTGTCTCACAACGTCAGTTGTCAAATTAAGAACCATCCCCAAGTAAGGACTACAACAGCGCGTGACCCCTTTCCCATGACAAAAAAGATTCCATATGATTTCTAAATGGCTATTGATCAACCCTAAAAAAAATATGCATGATGCGAATGTACTTGAATCAAATATCATGATAAATTATTTTGAGTTTTTCTAACATCATCTAGCTCATGGATACTGCTGCTAATGTAAAATCGTTATTCGTAAGTGTAATATAGGAGTGTCAAAACCGAATCGAACAATTAAAAACTGAATCAAATCGAAATTTCATGCATTTTCGGCTCGGCTTGATTTTCGATTCAGATAATGATAAAAACCATATTTCTTTTCATTGGTTTGGTTAACCAAAACCAACTGATGATATATAGAATCACACTTATAGACAATTCTCTCTCTCTTGTCTTCTCTTGCTCGAGTCCAAGACGAATGGAGTTGCATCGATCTCTTTGAAGCAACACCAGCAAGTCCTTCTATTGCCAGGGATGGCACCAGTGCCGGCGACTAGGTTTCAGACCCAAAATCACAAATTGAGCGACCATGAAAAGCTGGTTCACGCCCAGCGTTTTCTTCGTGCTCCTCAACCTCAAGATTGGCACCATTTTCATCACCTCGAGCCTCAGCACTCACAAGCCCAAGGAAGAAGAACAGGAGCCGAACCAAGACCCCAACACCTCACCAGATCTCCATCAATGCTACAGATACCAAGAGCGCAACACCCATTTTGGCAAAATCCCGTGAAATAGAGGCCAATATGGGTTCTTGCAGCAAAGTCCCAAGCTTGCACAGGAACAAGAGGAGGAAAGTGAAAAGGAGACGCCCTTCTTGACCAGATCTCCTTCGATGCTGGACAGGCTCAAGTCCTTCAATCTCTACAAGGAGGGGTCCCAAGAAGCCAGCTTTTCATCGACCCATCACATCTCTCAGCAGCCCCTGGAGCCAGAACAACAGAGTGCCCAAGCTGAGGAGGAAGAACAAGTTGACCTAGCTGGAGATGAAGAACTAGAAGAGCAAGAAGAGAAGACCAGTCCAACACCAAGCCAGCATCAGGCGAGAATATGACAAAGCTCCTGAAAAAGATGAGGAAATCTGTGAGGGTGAAGTCTGCTTTTGCGCCCAGCGACGGTGAGGGAAGAATCTGGTTCGGTTCAGCCGGAAAAAAAAAAGTGAAACAAAATTGAAAACCGAAAATCCAAACTGAACTGAAACGGCATTTCAGTTGGGTTCATATTCGGTTCTGGTCTTGCTCATTCGGTTCAGCCATTTACCATAACAGTTCGGTTTTCTTAGAAAACCGAATCAAACTGAACCATTGATATCCCTGAATTTTGGCATTAAAAGTATTGGGTTCCATGTAGATCTCACTCAACAGTTTTAACAGCCTGAAATAAGTTAGTTGACGCATTAACTACATGAAATACTTGCTCGTTGCTCGTCAATCCTACTTTTATTTATGGTCCTCAGAACTATTCATCCATCACGTGATGTTCGTATTCGTTTGTGGAATTTGCAGTTTATCTTTATCATTTCGTACATAGTGGACTTTCAACTTTTCCAAACCTAAGGAATACATGTGGTCCATTCTTCAACTATTTCAAAACCTAATGAATATCAACATCTTTTTGTGAGGCTATCGACAATTGTGAGGCAGATGACTCACGAAATTGAAATGACTTGAAGATGCAACTCAACTGCTGTAAAAATGCTAAACTGATTTGATCGATCTAATTGATTACTTTAAAAGCTTTATTGTTGAATGATGGCTCTATTAAGAATTGATTCGACATTTACTTTCGATCGTGCATAGACACGCACAAGTCACATGTCTGTGTTGGTGTAGCTGCACATCACTTGCCGATGAGAGAGCCGACCTCGAAAACGCGGGAAGGATGAGGTGGACCCCTGGAAGTAAAAGATATGACCCACGGCCAATTAAATGTGCAATAAAAACTTAAAATGAAAAAAAAAAAAAAACACTAGAGAACCATGGTAGGGCAAGCTTCTTACAAGAGTCAACTTCCCCGGTAAAAAGTAAAAAGAATAAAAAAAATAGAGAACCGAGATAGGGGATTGGTTTTGCAAGAAAACAATTTCTATGAGACCTAGGGGTGTCAAATGGGTGCGTCGGGTCGGGTTTGGGTCGGGTCAAAAATGGTCCGACCCACATCGACCCATTTAACCCATTTTAACTAATTTTCATGCAATGTAAATTTAATGACCCATACCCGACCCGACCCATATCCAACCCATACATGATCCATATTACTAACACATATTAATATTTAACTTAATTTAAGAAAATCTACTCCCACTTATTTAGTCTACTTTAAACTTTTCACATATAAATTATTTGAATAAAAATTTCACATCAAATTTATAAAGTAAATTAAATAATAAAAAATTAGTAAATAAACATATGTGGATACCTCTAAATTGAAATAGTTGGAGGAAAATAATTTAAAAAAAAATCGATTTTTTAATTATTGTTGAGTGAACCTCATCGGATCGGCAACGGAGGACGAGAACGCATAAATGAGGGAGATGGAAGGAGAGAGATGATGGGTCTACTTAATAACTCACTCAATCCATATTTGATCCATATTTAATTTTCACTTGACCCATATTTGACCTATTTAACTAAAAATGGGTCATAATATGGGTTTATGACCCATATTGACACCTCTAATCAGACCTAGAGAACAACACAAAGAATTGGTCAATTAATTATTATTAACGATCATATTACTATTATTAGCATTGTTACAAGAGGAATAACTACCAAGAAAGTCTCAAACCTATTATGGATGTCATTTCAATGCTAAATTTTTTAAGTTGGTCAATTTAAAACCTTTTAATAATTTGTTAATGTAATCCTGCTAGTTACTTTAGTCGGAATATCGCTAACGTGGAGGCCAACCGACTTACATGGCATAGTGACGCTAACGTGGATAATTTTTAAAATTTTTAAAAAAATTCTGAATATTTTAGATATATTTTTTTTCTTCCTTGTCACTAGTAAGGGTCACTCATGGGCGAGGGGTAGGATGAGGGTTTGCAGGCTCTCACCTAGGGGCCAATGAGGGTCATTAATGACAATGAGAAATAAAAAAGAAAAGAATATGAAAAAGAAAAAAAATTAAAGAATAAAAAAGTTAATTTTTGTTTTAAAAATTTTGAAAAATTGTCCAAATCAGTGCTGACCATCCTATTTAGCATGGCCAGCGTCAACGTCAATGATTTCTTACTAAAAGTTGTTGGAATAACTAAATTGATAAATTGCCAAAAAGGTTTATTACTAAATTTGCATTCACACAATTAATTTAGGACTTTTGTGATAAGTTTACCATTGTTGCTATTGCTATTAGGTCACTTTTTCCAAAATAGTTTTGCCAAAATAGTTTGAAATTTTTCTTATCAATGAAGTGGTATTAATATCTTATCAGTGCAATTTTTGACAAAATATTTAAAAATTTCTTTTTAATGCAAAAATTAATTCCCAATATAGTTCTTGAAAGTCTTGTGCATCGTACGGGCTATTGATCTTGTGTAAGCTGATTGACAAGCCTCATTATATGCACAAAGAAAGAAGGATCAAGGTATCGAGAGTTATCAAACAATTACAAAATGTCTAATAAAGTCCCTTAAATAGTTTTTTTTTTTTGTGTGCGATTGGGTTCCTAAACTATATACTTGCTTGATTCGAATTTGTAAATTCATTAAAAATACAGAGGGAGATGTTGGCGTGCCATTAACTGCTGATGTGGTAATTATAATATAAAATATTTTTCAAAAATTTAAAGATAAAAATTTGGAAAAGAATGAAAATTATTGAAAAAAAGAAAAATTAAACAAAAAATCATTTCGGAGCAATGCATGTGTCTCCATCTAAAATTGGTTTTGTGCTGCATTCTGTATTGCATTAGTTTAGTCTAAGCCAAATTCAATGTGTAATACTAATTCACGAAAATCATGAGAAATACATTTGTGTCCTTTTAGACGATCGCATTCTTGGCTCATCTCGGTCCTCTCAACTTAGCTCACGAAGCTTTTCGAGAAGCGGAAGATTGCCCTCTTCGATCTTCTTCAACGAGCTGTCCACGAACAAGTGCCTCTCCAAGTTCCCGAGTTTTGCGACGTCTGCCGCCTTAGGTCCATCATAGCCACCTTCTTCAATGAGGGCCACTGGCCTCAGATTTGGGCAAGGGCCGCCCTCTTGCCACCCGACTTTAGTATCCTCACCCTTATCGTCTTGATGTTTCTTTTCTTAATAATTTCTGCTTTCTTCCAGATTTTTACTTTTTAAAATTCTGAAATTAATTTTTATATTAAAATTGCCTTGTAAGGTGCAATGTCAGCATATAATGGCCATGTTACATCTTCGTTTATAATTTTAATAAAAAGACCAATACAAATAACAAATATACAGTTTAGGAATTTAGTTGCACGAAAAAGATTGAGGGAGCTCATTGAATTTTTTGAAATTGCCTTTATCCCGGAGTAATCAGCTTATCTTCAAGAAAGGGGAAGGTGACACGTGTTTTCAGAGTTTTCATTCTGAAAATAAAAAGTGGCAACCTTTTCTATGGTGAGCCTAACGTACTGGATCTAGACTGAAAATTCGTGACTCTTTTGGTGACTGTTCATTCTAATTTCATTCTATCTTCCATATATATTTATATATTTTCCAGTGGAAACGGATGTACTGGGGACCTGAAAAACAGAGGACCATCACTTGCCCTTGAATTTCATTTCTTGGTCACCTCCAATCAAATTTAGTTTCTTGTTTCAAAAGCACAATCTCTTCGATTTATGATCCAATATGCAATACAATTAATTTTTATTGAATGGAACACCAAATCCAATATAAAAACTAATGAAAATTTCATTGACGTATTTATTAAACAAGTCATAAGCATTTTGCTCACTCTTGAATACCACGGCAACTGCACTTCTAAATGACCTAGAGATTTAAAAGGGTCAAATCAGCCCAGTTAAATCACATTTCCAGAATATATCGATGAAAAATGAGAAAAAAATCGAGAAGTTGTACTCGCACAACCCATCCAAATGACTAGAAATCTACCTCTGTTTATTGACTTTGTTCCTTGGTTAGTAAGATATCGGGCCACCAGAGAAAGGTTAAAACATAAGGCCTAAAGAATTCATTAAAGCCCACATGTTTGTCCCGAGCGTACCACCTGTCCGCATGAACGCAAAACAATTTCTTGACTAATCCGAGCTAAATTTTAGTTGTCGCGGGATGCAGGGTTGATAATTTCTGAGAATCTGGCTTTCCTACAAGCTCGAATTCTCGTTCCAGAATCTCGTCAACAAATTTCACGAGTCCAGACATTGCTGCTCTATGTAATGGAGTCTCAATGACCGTAAATGCTATCAAGAATTAGTAGATCCTCTTTGAGCAAATCGAGCAAAGAAGGCGCGTTTCCTTCGGCTGCTGCTCCATAGAGCCTCCTCTCTATTTTCACTCCGAAACGAATTTGCAATTCATAATTCCACTTTTCTTTTAGCATTTGGCTTTAAGATGGCCGTGAAAATCAACTCCTTGTAAATCGATCAACAACCTCACCACGAACCACCTTTTTTGTTCACATTTGAAAAATTCTCTAAATTTATCGACCTAGTTATTAGCCCAAAAAAATAATATGACATGATTCATTCAAATGCCGGCACAAATAAATGTGGTTTTAATTGGTGTATATCATGCCTATCGGCATGCTGTTACATATGAAAATACATACTTTTAAAAGTTATGCATGTACTGATTTTTATGCCGCTTGTGGCTGTGCATAAGCTTCTACAATGTATAGAATGTCTTTCAGCCTAATGTCATGGTCTATTATTGGTAACAATACCATGTGTGTTTAAAAGTTATGTCTATGCTGATTTATATGCGGTTTGTGGCTTGGTTTCTAAATCCGAAATCGATCATTTGTACTCATGAGAATTAGTCGTGTAAGGTTTCGGAGTTGATAAATTAATATATTCTCACTTTCTCCAATGTAAGAAAAAATGAATATTCTTTCTTCCCTAGAAAAAAAAAAACAATAATTCTAAGAAAGTGGGACCTCAGTTAATTTCAAGGAATGCAACCCCGAACGACAAGGGCTGCTCGTACCTTATCTAGACTTTTTTTTTTTTTTTTTGAGAAGTCCAAAATGTTGCATTTTCAAGTTTGGTCAAATGTCCGACCAAAAAAAAAGTGTGGTCAAATATGGCAGCGCATTGTTCTTAATTTGCCAATTTAAAATTGGTAATCATCACGTCCACCGTAAATATAATTTTTTTTTCCAACATCTTCATCTTTCCTTTTTTGGTCGATACACCTTCATCGTCACATAGGGGATAATAAATAAATTCTATCACACAATTATATCTAAATAAATATATATCACATCCAGGGGTGGATATGTAGAATATATTCTTTACATTGACATTGAAGATATATAAAAGGAAAATACGAATGAAAACCCCAAGTTATATATCTGGAACTTTTTCTATTTGATTTATGGACATGTATTGTATATGAAGAAGACAACACGTTCTTTAGAAAAGTTTCACGTGATGATCTATTATTTATTTGCGCATTTGCCTCTAAGGTCTTCCAAGGAGTTTAAAGATTTTGAATTTGTTGAAAGGTGTCGGGCACTTTCATTCAAAGTAATCCTCGATCTTTAGCTAAATAAACCTATAGGGTTTGAACGATGAGAACTTCATCGGTCGTTCCTTTGCTAATGAAGACCATTACCTAGAAAAAAAACAATAAACTTTTGATCATAAAGTGAGCCAACCATGTTCATGGGTATTGGTTGGCTAGTTCATACTGAAAACTGCAGCTCCATTCTTAGCTAAAGCCGGCCCACATCCACCTTTTTCTTTAGCGGGGAGAGAGAAAGAATTAACGAATATATAAGTATATGTTTCCTCCTAAAAAAAGTGAAACAGAACCCCTTTACCACAAACAAGAGAAAGTAAATCAATTCCTGCGATAATTGCAATTAATTACTGGAAAAAGAAATGCGGTCACTTTGACTGTCGAAAGATATGGAAATAATATGAAAACATTTAATGACAATCAATCAAAGAAAGCCACAACATACTTTGAATTCATTTGAGATGAGAGGTTTAAAAGTGGTTACTTCAAGATTCCAAAATTTTCGTTCGTCAGTGGGACGCAACCCGCCGTCGAAGTCAGGATAAGTTGAAGTCATTTCCCACCGTCAAAGTCATGATGATCACCACCACCACCGTTCACTGGGTTGGATCGACCACACAGCCCTTCCTCCCACCACCGATCAATAGGAATATTGCCCAAATCAATAATAATTTTGATTTTTTTTCAATACCTATACAATGTCTTGTTTCTGATAATATGTGCATCTAGAGATTTCCTTTCGAAATATAAGAGACATAGAAAAATATAAGTTTCCTTCTTCATTTTTATTTGGATATTCTACTAGATACTTTTTTCATTTTTAATTAACTTAAGCCAATAAGTCACTAAGGGGTGCATGGTAACATTTTTATTCCTCAATTTCTCTATTCTTTTATTTCACGGAATAGAAAAAGAAAAAGAAATTCATTTGGTAATGTCAACTGATTTTTCTATTCCCCGGAATAGAAAGTTGTTCTCGGAAATAGATTTGGAGTAGAAATGAGAAGTAGAAAAAAAAAATAGCTTCTTGTTCCTAGGAAAAATTTCTAGAAACTTATTTCTTAGAGATTACTCACCACTCATAGCACATCGCCGCCCACCCACTGTCGCTTGTCACCTACCCCCGATTGTCGACCATTGTCGTCGGTTGTCAACCCCGATCGCAACCGGCTGAGGTTGGTCGCCAGCCTATTATAGTTGACCGAGGCTGGTTGCCAACCTCTCACCGCCGCCCTTCACCTTGCGGCCGACGACCTGGCACGACCTGCGACCCGGCGCGACTGACAACTAGGTGTGACTGGCGACCCGGCACAATGGGCAGCGATTGACAACCTGGTGTAATCAACGGTGGCAACTGGCGACCCAATGCCATGGGTGGTGACTGGCAACCCAGCATGACGGTGGCAATTAGCGACCGATGATAACCGACGAGCAATGACCAACGACTAGTGACTAACGATCGGCGACTAGTGGCAGCGACCAACGGGTGGGGATGGCCAGCGATCGACAACCAACAATCACCGCCAATTGCTGCCGCCATTAAGGAAAAAAGAAATAAAAATTTTACATTGGTACCAAACACATTTTTATTCTTTTTCTATTTCGAGAATAAGAAATTTTTGTAATTACCAAACGCCTTATTTTAATCAGAAATTGTTATAGGAAGTAGAAATAGAAAAGAACTATTTCTTAAAAAAAATTATTTCTAGAAATATAAATGTTGCCAAACGCACCCTAATATGCTATGGGGTAGTTAAAAGTAATTTACTCGACTATTTGGTATTGTTGATGGATGATGACAATTAACCAAGTGACGCTTTTTATCAACCGCATGCCATTTTGTAATATTTGAAATGTTGATATAAGCCTATTTCGAAGCTGTTGCATTTAAATCAATGTAACAAACTGGTGATATGAAAAACAAACCAAAACTTGTTCTCTGATTTAGCTCGACTACAAAGTGATCAAACTTCGACAAAACAAATTTTTCAAGATGGATGGAGGGTGATTGTGTGTTTAAAAAGCGTGCCAGCTTTTAAGGGCAAAATATGACGCGGAAAATGTTACCTCAATCTAAATGACAAGGAAACTAAACAACTTGGAAAGTAAAGTGTGAAGATTGAAATTGAAGGAAATAGAAAGGAAAGTTAGAGATATGACCATTGAAATTAAAATTCAAGTGCGACCACAGGAAAACAAATCACTAAGAAAGTTCATTGAAATGGAAATATCCTCAAAGTTACAAACATATTAATGCTTAATAGGAAACATTGAAATGAAAGCTCCACTATTATTCACAATGCACATCAAGAATAACAAATTTCAAAGCCAAAACTGAAATTGAAAGACGTTGGTTCAAAATGGAAAATGATCCGGAGGAAAATTTGGCAGTGTTTTGGCAACGCTCGAGCGTCTCCCCTCTCTCTGTTTTATTTTTATATGTACTCTTGGGGTTTCCCTCGACAATTATTGGAAAACATGTGTGATCCCCCTCTTTAGCCGCTCCATATTTGCATGATTTGCTTTATTTACATTCCAGCTGTAAACTCAAGGCAATCATGTTTCCTATATTAAACTGCCATTTCATTCATGATTTAATCTAATTCCGTAACCATTCTAGCTATTAACTCAAACAGCTCTAGGTACCCTTTCCTTAGTCTGATCGAAATAATTACCAATACAGCTCAAATTGAAGTCAGGTCACCCAACCTTCGGGTGAAGTTAAACTGCATGAGCTCTAGATTGAAGTTGGGATTAGTATTACTTGATTCCTTATACTTCACTTAGCTCCCCTAACTCATATTGATAACCGAATCTCTTCTCAATATTTGGGCCACAGGTTTTCACCACAAACAGGAGCTAAACAATAATGTTATGAAAATCTCTAGAAGAGGTAGTACTGAAAAATTAATAGCACAAATGAGAGTAATATAATAAGAATTGTCATTCTCCTCTCTCATTTTACTAGTAGTTTATCATAGTGCATTCCATATCATACTTCCACTAAAGAAATTAATTTATCGTTTTGCTGTTGTGCATCACACAATTGATGAAGTTACTTTTGATCTTAAAGTGAGCTGACCAACAAAGACCAAGTTAGTCTCGGTTGTCTTCATTTTTTTTTGCCGACAAGGGTTCATTCACTTGATTAGCTCATATTGAAAACCTTAGTTGAGTTCTTCGCTAAAGCCACACCACATCAACCTTCTTCTTTAGGTTGCTTTTGAAAAAAAGCGAACCAGAGCCATTTTTACCATTCCCTTATTCTTCGTTCTCTCCCAAGACTGCTAAAAAAAATAAATAAATAAGAACTACTTTCACTTTCCACAGACAAAATGAGAGAAAGACAATCAATTCCTACAATAACGCAATCGCTTATTGGAATAAAGAAAAGAGGAAAGAAATGCGGTCGCTAGACTGCGAAAAGACTACGAAAAACGCCATTTCTTAAATGGTCGTTAAGCCCTGCAGCATTGAAAAGAGAAAAAACTAACTAATCAAGATGGGAAACATATTAAAATTGATGGAGAAAATTAATAATTTGCACCCTGTAATGTAGACATAATTACAGATCCCATCCCACCGTATTTTCCAAATTACTATTTACATTCTGGGACTAACTTTTTGACCTTTGTTTGTCAGTGTAATTATTAGCAACGCGTTGACTGAGTTGACCACATCCATCAATAAGAGAAACAGAGATAGAGGGCGTGACTGAGAGAGTAAGGACGATACATTTTTGTAGAGACGATAACTTCTCTGGATCGTAAAGTAATTGTCGTCATACGCCTACCTAGAGTTATTCACAAATCTCTCTTCGTCAGCCGCACAGTGTCTTGTCTCTATCCTCTTTTGACGCCAACCACTGCGGAAGCCATGACGATCCCCATCGCCAACCATCACTATCGTGTTATTCACACACAGCCCATGGTGTGAGAATACTTCTTGTTTTATCTGGTTTGTCCTGATTGACGCCGTAAAATATTTTCTTTTATCATGACATTCTTTTTAAAATAAACGCGTTATTGACGGACAATTTTATTGACTTTTTCTCTTCTTTTTTAGTGCATTTCATACCATATAAAATATGCTTGCTGTGGCACAATTGGCACAAATTGAGGTAGAATTTTAAATTAATTTGAACCTTATATTATATGCTTGTTGTTTCGAAGAGATAACACATCTCTCGAAAGAAATACTTATTTGATTCCTTTTTATGGATAAAAGAATGGGAACGAAGACTAGTGCAAGTGCCATTCATGGGATTACCATAAGTCTCCCGCATCGATAACATTCAATTTGAGTATTAAAATTCATCTACTAGGATCACAAAGGTTCAAAGTTGACAAAACCATAATTGCAATATGAACTACATAACAATAAATACACAGTAAAATACTTATTAAAGGTGCAAATATTTCAATTGACATATTATCAGGATTACAGCAGAAAAACGTTGGTCACAACATCATCCTAGCCCTTTTTTAAGGAAAAAATTATGAAAATTATATTGATATATAACCGGTTATTTTAAATTTATGGTTTTTTTTTCTTTTCATCTTTTTGATCTTTGATCCTCTTTTTGGTACTAATATGCGTTTCATTTAAGGTCATAGCCGCACAGCCCCAATCTTTTTTACAACCCGTTATATAAGTCATCCGGTTTCCGAGGGATAAATTTTTTGACCGAAATCTGTCTATGACGAAGCTGCCTGGATATTACAGGGGTTTATTGACGAAGACCAAGTTAGTCTAAGTCGTCTTCACTTTTTCGCTGGTGAGGAGACGCATTCACTTGGTTAGGTCATATTAAAAAGCTCAGCTCAGTCATTAGCGAAAGAGACACACAACATTCCTTTTCTTTAGAGAGAGAGATCTGGAAGAATCTTCCTAGCCATGCCAAACTCACAGGCCGGAACGAGTAGTGATGCTGTTGGGGAAATCGCCTTCGTACTTGGGTAGAACAATGAAGTCAATGTGTGTTCGAATTAATAGAGCAATCACAACGGACTTTGAGGCGTGTAATCACTTTCTTTAAGGATTTATTTGCCCCACAAAGTTGCTAATGGTCATCGGCAAATTTCCTCCAGGATACAACAAAGTCTCAAATGAGAATACTAGATAGCAATTCTAGTATTTCTCCAGGATCTCTCTAGGAAACAATAGAAAATCTTGGCTGCAGTTTTAGGAAGAGGACTCGAATAATTGTAACCATTGTTTTTCAAAACTGACAAACATATATAGAAACAAAGACACCTTTTCGAAAGAAGTTACACAATGAATAGATGTGACTTTTCAAAATAAGTTATAAAATGAATCAATATAACCCTTTGGGAGAGTTGCAAACTGAACCAGTATAATTTCAAAAGTTGTCTTGAAAAAACACGTATAGAAAATTCGAAATAAATAAATATTAAATAATAAATAACCATAACTTCTTCACGAACAGTCGCACTGTTTCAATATAACATTATGGTTAATTTTTTTTATAAAAATAAATCCGAATTTTTTCAATAAATAAAAATGAATGATCATTGGTTAGTGTCAAATCTCGTCCACATGCGCACTCACATCTTTTCAATGTGGGATAAGGCAAAAAACACGTATAGAAAATTCGAAATAAATAAATATTAAATAATAAATAACCATAACTTCTTCACGAACAGTCGCACTGTTTCAATATAACACTATGGTTAATTTTTTTTATAAAAATAAATCCGAATTTTTTCAATAAATAAAAATGAATGATCATTGGTTAGTGCCAAATTTCGTCCACGTGCGCACTCACATCTTTTCAATGTGGGATAAGGCACCTCTCAGTTTGTTTTACAAACAAACTACCAACAATCCCCCACTTTTGTTTGTAAAACAAAGCATAAAAATAAAATAAAAAATACAGCCAACATTTCCATGAGATTAATATACATACATAAAGGTCTCTTTCGAGTTAAACCTTTACTTAGCGCAAGTATCTCAAAACCTTATCAAAGTAACAAATAGCTCGGCTTTAAATTTGTACTTTTAAGCGATAGAATCGGACATACCGCACATATACTAACCTCTTGTTTTAGCGAGAAGTTCTATATTACTCCGCACTATTATGGCCATGTGCTTGATCCTGTTTCATGAACTCTCTAGAAAGCAACCCTTGACTTTCGTAAGAAGCGGCACCACTTCTAAGCTCATATAGGTGAAGTATTTATTATGTGTTTCTGTTACTATTAACACATTACAAAATTGTACAATACTTCATTAAGAATTTAATTCAACCTGCAAAACGTAACAGACGATACTGACTTCTCATATCAGGGCTACGTCAGTATCAAACAATCACATTCAGTAACTTGTTCTTACCCATTAAACCTTGTAACTAGTGATGTTCTAGAAAAAGGTCGGGTTACCATTACTGGTGATTTTAATTAAAGGGTTCAGCCCTGTTTGTTGTGAGATCATCTTTACCACATCTTTTGGTAAAGCCTTCATAAAAGGATTGGCCAAATTCTTGATTGACCTCACGTAGACAATTGTTATGGTACCATTTTTAATCAATTGTCTCACATACTCATGCCTTAGGCTAATATGTCTAGACTTATCATTATAAATGCTATTATAAGCTCTTCGCCAAAATAGCTTGACTGTCACAAGGTATAGAAATATGAGGCATAGAACTTGGACATAATTTGTTTTCCAACAACAAATTCATAATCTATTCAGCCTCTTTCTCAATTGCTTTTAAAGCAATTATTCAAATTCAATAGTTGAGTGAGTTATATACATTTGTTTCTTGCTCATCCAAGAAACAACACATTCACGTAATGTGAAAATTCACCCAAAATTGGATTGTTTATTTCTCACAATTATAATCCAATTAGTATCGATGTATTCTCATAATACAGTCATATAATTAATATAGAACACACCCAAATTTTTGATTTACTAAAATAACCAAAATTCAGGTAATACCCTTCTAATGTTCTATAATTGGATTACGAAGAAATGTACTCAATTTGCACAAGGAATAAGTAATAACGGGTCAATTCAGTGCATCGCGTACATTCCCTATAGCACTCATGCTAAAGACCCTTTACCATGAATCAAATGGATTATCCATTTCTTTAAAACCTAAGATATTGAAATTTATTCAACATCTTTTTACATAATTATTTTTGGCTCAAAGAATAACCCCCACTATGTTTTCAACTTTAATACCCAAGAAAGTATCTACTTCACCCAAATATTTCATTTTTAAAATTGGAAGTCAGATGCTTCTTAGTTTATTGACTCAAGTCATATTGGTTCCAAAAATTCCAGTCAAGGATAAGTTAACAATCAAGAATCCAACAAATCTTGATCAAATTATGAGCCTCTTCCAAATGACCCACACGGCCAAGGAGATCCGCCATACAACCAAAATCAACAACAAGATACCCATAACTCAATGTTTCTATTGAGAGACACCGAGAGAAACAACATTGATCACTTCCAAAGGAAGAATCACTCTTTCAAGCGGTGAAATGCAAGCATGGTATTTCCAATAGTACTTACATGCCACACCTCCAGCACATTCAATGAGGGTGACTCGTTGCAAGAGACTCCCCTTTTGCAACAATCAGGGAAACATTTTATCACATGCAACATTTCCATTGCACTACTACAAGAATGTTTCGATGACTCAACCCCATGACCCTCT
>CM026412.1:33701586-33733399 GCA_014858505.1 Corymbia citriodora subsp. variegata | reverse complement strand
TATGCCAGGTAGGTGACCCAACCATATGAATATTCCCACCCGATGGTTTGGAGAATCAAATGTGTTGTGCACCTAATCCATACATATCTTCATTCAATAACCATCAAGTTTACCCCATGGGAGTCGGGTATCTTGATTTTCAACTTTGAACAAATCTTAATGTGACATAGCTCTTTGAATGCTATCATAATTGTTGGGTACTAGTTTCTGGGGTGAAAAAGGCTGAAGATCACCCAACAATAATCAAATCCATAGAAGACTTACATGCATAAGTTAAGCCAATAGTGATATTTTGGCCTAATTTTTTCCAGGATTATATTTTCTCCAACCAAATTATAGTGCTCAATGGATGACGTTGCATTTGTCTACTTTGTTGGGTATTAGGTTATGAGGTGAGAGAAGTCCAAGATCACCCAACAATAATCAAATCCATATAAGACTTACATGCATAAGTTAAGCCAAAACTGATATTTTGGCCTTATTTTTCCAGGCTTATATTTTTCCCAACCAAACTATAGTGCTCAATGGATGACGCTGCATTTGTCCACTACATTATCTCTGCTCATGATTCTCCCATTACCATTGCTGAAATTTTGTCTAGGCCTAGCGATAAATACTGAAAATTTTGCTTATGTTTGATTTAGTAGACACTCAGTAACTATAGTTATCGTGTAAGTCAATACTATAGTCATTAGAAATTTATATAATCATAGATGAAAAACATATCAAGTAAGTTCTACTCAATTAGCCTATAATGATTACTCTTTATAATTAGATATCGTTTTGATGTACTTCAAATCTCTTCAAGCTAAGATTTTGACAATCCAATATATGAACCGTGGGTATGAAATCAATCTAGTAACTAATGAAAGCGCTTTTGTGCCTTGCAGCCAAGCAAAGATTGTCAAATCAGTTGTTGAAAAGGTTTTGGAGAAGCTGACAATAAAACAAAAATTAGTGACTGAACATTTAGTTGGAGTTGATGATCGGATAGAAGAATTGACAAAATTATTCAATGTTGATCACAATGGTGTGCGGCTCATTGGAATTTATGGAATGGGTGGCATTGGTAAAACAACTATTGCCAAAGTCATTTTCAATCGACTATTTTTTCACTTTGGAAAGTGTTGCAGCTTCCTCGAGGGCATTCGAGAACAGTCAACTAAGGAGGGCATGGTCCCATTGCAAAAGAAATTACTATCTGACATTGATGGCTCTGAATCAACAGTAAAATTTAACAATAGTGAAGAAGGAGTGAGGAGGATTGGAAAAATACTCTGCAATAAGAAGGTCCTATTGGTTCTTGACGATGTTAGTGAGAAAGATCACATCAAGCAACTACTAGGAAATTCCAAATTAGATTCGGGGTCTAGGATAATCATTACAACAAGAGACAAGATTGTTCTAGAAGTTGAGGGATTTAATGATGAAATTCTACCATACGAGATGTTAAAGATGGATGATGATCTTGCACTTGAGCTATTTCGTCGGCATGCCTTTAGAGGAGACTTTCTTTCGGATGATTATCATCGGCTTTCAAGTGACATTGTCTCAATTACAGGCGGGCTCCCTTTGGCCATTGAAGTGATAGGTTCATTGCTTAATGGGAAAGACCAAGAAATTTGGGAAGAGACATTGGAAAAGTTAAGGAGGATACCTGAGAAAAAGATTATAGAGAAGTTGAGGATTAGCTATGATGACCTAGAGAATCATCATCAACAAATTTTTCTTGATGTGGCGTGCTTCTTTTTCAATGATGATAATACTAATGCAACTTACATGTGGACTAATTGTCAATTTTATCCCAAAGGAGGGATCGAGGTCCTCAAGAATAGGTGCTTGTTAAAGATATTGGACAATGGTAAGTTCTGGATGCATGATCAACTGATAGCACTAGGCAGGCAAATTGTTCGTGAAGACAGTCTAGGTGACCTTGGAAAGCAAAGTAGGTTATGGATTGTTGAAGAGGCTCTTGAAATCATAAAAACCGAAGAGGTAAGTAAGAAATGTCTCCATTTTCAAAGAGAAGTTGTATATCTTGAGATTTAGAATTCCTTCTTTTTTAGGATCCGTCTTTTTTGTTCCTTGCCCATTCGAGTTGCAAAACATAGCATTTGGAAATTGACAAAATTTTTTACATCATTGCACAATTTCACTTGCAGAGGAAACAAGAGGTTCAAGCACTTGAGCTATTTAGACGTTGGAAGACTAGTCCCCCAATAGTGATTACAAATGCAGACCTTGAAAGGTTACCAAAGTTAAGATTCCTCAAGTTGAACTATGGAACTTATGTTGGCAACTTTGCAAAGTGTGGTTCAAAATTGAGATGGTTGCATTGGTATTCTCCTCCTGAGAAGAATTTTGGGGCGGTCAATATGTATTTTGATCGCCTTGTTGTTTGTAAACTTGAGGATATTGCCTTCAAAAATGATTCAAAAGCATGGGACTTGATCAAGGTAAATTACATGTTTTAATTCTAGTCTAACAGTTCCAATGTGTACTATGCGATGATTCTTACACTTGACTTGCCACCCAATTTTGCAGAATGCAAGGGATTTGAAAGTTCTATCTATTGTTACGTGTTCGGGCATAAAGACAATCCCTAAAATCTCTAAATGCTTGGGTTTAGAGAGGTTGACTATTGAAAGTTGCAACAATTTGGAGAGAATTGAAAGCTTCATTGGAAGTCTACAATCGTTAATCGAGTTAAACATCAAATCTTGCATTTATCTTAGAGATTTGCCTGAAGAAGTGGGGGCACTTGTGAAGCTTAAGCACTTCTCATTGTCGGAGTGTACAAAATTGAGCAAACTTCCAGGCTCACTTGGGAATTTAACCTCATTGACAGAGTTAGACTTGTCAGGTATGGACATTGCCCTACTTCCACACTCCATTGAAAAGTTGAAATTCATATGAAATTTGAAACTTTTTCTTCTGACAGGCACGAGTATAAGGGAGCTTCCCAACTCCATTGCAGAGTTAAAATCATTATGCATTTTGCGTTTCACAAAATATAGATATAATAATCAAAAGGATCATGTTTGGCAATTGCTTAGTGGCATCAGCAGATTGGTGAATCTTGAAGAGTTGGATCTCCATGGGCATGATAAAATGAGAGGTGAAATTCCTATTGGAATTGGAGAATTATCATCTTTAAGAATCCTAAATTTAAAGCACACCGGTATTTACGGAATTCCAAGGACAATCAACATGCTTCATCGCCTCCAAACACTAGAACTAAGTGGTTGTCATGAGATTAAAGAGTTGCCGGAACTTCCTACAAGCTTGACTTGTCTACGTCTTGAATCTAAATCATTGCTCTCAGTCCCCAATCTGTCAAACCTTACTAATTTAGTTGAACTACTATTAAGTAATGACAAAGTTCTTGGAGAGAAATCAAAACCACTCTCAGGATGCAACTTAAGGTGGATTGGGAGGTTATCTGCACCGAAAAAGTTAGAGTTAAATTCACCAAACGTCCCTGTACCTCCAGATATGGCTTCTCTTTGTAATCTGAAAGAGCTTTTCTTAAAACACCTAAACCTAGAAACCCCTGGGCAGCTTCCGTCTTCTCTGTTGAGATTATATTTTGAATCTTTCAGCATCAGGAGGGCAGAGTTGCTTACCTCGTGGTTGAGATTGAGAAATTTGTCGACATTAGAGTTAATTGATGGTGAAGTGGAAGATATTCCACTTCATGGACTCCCACACCTGGAGAAGTTATTCGTTACTCGTTGTAAACTGCTTCAGAGGTTATTCATTCCTTCGGAATTAAGGAAGCTACGGCAAGCAAGAGTGTTCTCTTGTCCAGAGCTAGTTGAGATACAAGTGGGTCTTTTGAAATCATTGGAATCTTTATGGATTGATAAGTGTGAATCTTTGACAAGATTAGATATGGCTTCTCTTTGTAATCTGAACGAGCTTTTCTTAAAACACCTAAACCTAGAAACCCCTGGGCAGCTTCCGTCTTCTCTGCTGAGATTATATTTTGAATCTTTCAGCATCAGGAGGGCAGAGTTGCTTCCCTCGTGCTTGAGATTGAGAAATTTGTCGACATTAGAGTTAATTGATGGTGAAGTGGAAGACATTCCACTTCATGGACTTCCACACCTGGAGAAGTTACTCGTTAGTCGTTGTAAACTGCTTCAGAGGTTATTCATTCCTTCGGAGTTAAGGAAGCTACGGCGAGCAAGCGTGTTCTCTTGTCCAGAGCTAGTTGAGATACAAGTGGGTCATTTGAAATCATTGGAATCTTTATGGATTGATAAGTGTGAATCTTTGACAAGATTGAGTGGGTTATCGTACTTGAAGAACCTGGAGAATTTCACTATCCTGTGTTGCAACGATCAAACTGTTGTTGAGGAATTTCACGAGTTACAGTACTCGGATATCATAGAGGGCACATCATTGAGGAAGCGTAGAATCTTTTTGCTGTGTTCCAGAGAAGAAATTCCTATTGATACATTAGGCAAGGTACGGCATCTTCTTCACTAGATGTTTTGATTGCATGGGTTCGGAAATTGATTGGTTCTAATTTCAGTTTGATGCTATGATTTAGTAAAACTAAACAAACCGTAAAAAGTTAAATATTATTTTAAACTTCACATGGATGTAAAATATGTATTTTTTTAATCCAAAAGGAAAATTTACCGGAGATGGTCTTTAACTAATAATAAGTAATTAGTGTTCCTTCCACATGTTCTTTTTAATTTGCAATGTTGTTTTGTATGAATTAAATAAATACACAAAAAGTGTTTTAAAGTGTAATTTTTAAATTGATTTCTTGCATATAATTGAGTGTTGAGTATTATGTATGATATGTGTCAATTTTGATATCATAACACGTAGCAATAATTGCCCTCTTGAACTTTGACACTGTTGCTCCATAGTCCACAAAATCTAAAAAGTTATAATTACCCTCCCACCTTCGCCCCACCTAAAGAAAGAACTTTGATTTATGTCGCATCCATTAATTTTTCAGTCTGCGTAGCTGCTAAGGATTACCTGAAATGGACCAGCTCATTTTTCTTGATCTAATTTCCTTAACTAATTTTATTAACCGCGCATCATCTTCTATTTGTTTTTAACTTCATAAACCACGTCACAGATTTTATTCTGTCATAATGAGTTAATCCATTTTCAATTAACATTTTACGCCAGTACGTATTGAAAAAAGTAATGGTTGAAACAAAAATGGAAGTTTTGGGAGTAATCTATAACTTTTCCAAGTTTGCTTGCTACTTTGTAGCATGGTCAAATTTTAGGAGGGTAATTTGATATTTTCGAAGTGCAGAGCTGTCGTGCAAGGGGGCTAATGTACAATAGGGTTTTGAGCAATTAGCCCTGATCTTTAATGTAAGGCTAACCGTAGAGCTTAATAGTTCATGTAGATAAATAGGGACTTCGTTTAATTTGGAACTTTCATTTTTACCCATTACTTTCAATAATAAATGACCTACTATTATCTGTAAGCATTCCAAAGTCCTCAAAGCGCTGGAAATAGTTACTTAATTACTTTGTAAGAAAAGGAAAATCCTTATTGAACAGTAAAAAAATATGTGGAATACGGATTCTTGTAATTTGTTAGTATCTAAAAAAAAAAGTGGAATATGGATATGCGCTCTCTTGCTAGTAAAGGAAGGAATGAAATTTTAAAAAAAGTCTTGTTTATCAGATGAAGCTTTGCTGCCTTTCTTTAGCCACACACTGACTGCCTTCTATAGATTTCGTAGATAAGATTTTAGATGATAGATAACAAATTATAGATTTCAAAAACATAGCTTGAAACGACTGTGTTTTAGATGATACCGCGAGATTAATGCAGGGTCAAGCGAGACTACTACGAGTTGCATAACTTTGAATGAGGCGAAATTGACGCTGGTTGGCTAGAACTCCACATCGTCCCCAAGATTCTCCCCACACGCACTGATTTGTTTCTTCATCTGCCCGACTTCTTCACTTCTCTCTCTCTCTCACATTATACGAGAAGAGAGTTAGACCTTTCTCTTTTAGATTTCCATTAACTGGAATTATAGGAACATTAGTTCTGTCAAATTCAACGCACTTACGAAAACAGGCTGGTAAGCTCTCCCCCTCTGATGCTCCCCTGTATATGCGGAATCGGGTATCCAACTTTTATTCCCAACCTTTCTTTAGCGATCTAGGACGTTGACTTGTGGTGGTTGAAGAGAAAGTGGTCCTTAGCTGGGCTAAAAGGGGTTTATTTTGACGCTGCTGCCTTTGTTTTTGTGGTGATAGAAAGAAGTTGTGTTCAAGGTGGACTTGCGCAATGACGAGGACAAGAAGAAGGCCACGAAGATAGTCTCCAAATTTGCAGGTATCAATCAAATTAACCTTTCTTCTCGCCCGTGTCTCTACTTCTATAAAAGGAACAATCCCATATCTCTTAATTTCTATAGTCAAGAAAACCGAGTCAAAACGGAGTGCAAATTTCGCTGCACATGCGCAGGGGTCCATTTGAGTGTGATTAACATGGAGGACCAAAAGCTGATGGTGATCGGGTCCGTGGATGAGGTGGAGCTCTGTGTAAAGCTGAGGAGGTTTAACGCAAAGATTATGACGGTCGGAATGACAATGAATCTCAGAAGCACAGTAACAAGGCAACAAGAACGACCAGTCGATTTTGAGTGAGACTCGTATTGCTATTCCTCAAAATAGCAAAATTGCTTCACTATTTATATGAAATATTTATTACAAGTATACACACTTATTTTACTCACTCAATCTCTCACAATTTCCTAGCTTCACTCTCACACACGCCTCACTCTTCTCGCTATTGGTGAATAACTCTCCCACGTACATTTGCTTCTCTCGACTCTCTCTCCACGTTGCTGCAACTGGGGAGGAGATATGACTATTCATAGGCTTTCTTCAAGGACATAATCTTGTGAAAGTGGTACCAGTAAATGCACAGGCCACGTGTTCTACTATTATCCAATTTCGAGTTTGATATTTTCCTTTCTAGATAAGCTCATCTCTTTGACCAATTGGTTTTTACAAAATGATATAAGATCTTCAGTCTGCTGTTACATCAGTTCATGATCATTAGTCATCCAATTTAAAGCGGCCTTATTTCCATCCCATTTTGACTAAAACACTCTTTTTTTCCACTTAACTTACTGAAATACCCTCCTCTCTCTTCAAATTATTATTATTTTATCGGGCTAAAGCACAAAACTACTTTTTTTATTATTTGATAAAAAAAAATAAACAATTCGTTGTGCATTCATAAGCCATTAAAACTAGAAATTTCTCATCTTTTATGTAATTTCGTGATTA
Source organism: Corymbia citriodora subsp. variegata (assembly GCA_014858505.1). Classification (NCBI taxonomy): domain Eukaryota; kingdom Viridiplantae; phylum Streptophyta; class Magnoliopsida; order Myrtales; family Myrtaceae; genus Corymbia; species Corymbia citriodora. The sequence goes on along the minus strand of CM026412.1, from coordinate 33,726,100 downwards.
AAATATGAGCTCATAAATTAAAATTAATGACCTTTCTAGGAAAAATGATAAAATGATACAAGGTAAGATAATATCGTTTTAGGTGTAATTTGAAATTTATATTGTGAAACTAATAAAATTATAGATTTCAAAAACATAGCTTGAAACGACTGTGTTTAGATGATCCTGCGAGATTTAATGCTGGGTCTTACGAGACTAGTACGAGTTGCATTACTTCGAATATGGCGAAATTGACGCTGACTAGAACTGCACATCGTCCCCAAGATTATCCCCACACGCACTGATTTGTTTCTTCCTCTGCTCGACTTCTTCACTTCTCTCTCTCTCTCACACATTTACGAGAAGAGAGTTAGACCTTTCTCTTTTAGATTTCCATTAACTGGAATTATAGGAACATCAGTTCTGTCAAATTCAACGCACTTACGAAAACAGGCTGGTAAGCTCTCCTCCTCTGGTGTTCCCGTGTATATGCGGAATCGGGTATCCAACTTTTATTCCCTTTTAACCTTTCTTTAGCGATCTGGGACGTTGACTTGTAGTGGTTGAAGAGAAAGTGCTCCTCAGCTGGGCTAAAAGGGGTTTATTTTGACGTTGCTGCCTTTGTTTTTGTGGTGATAGAAATACGTGTTCAAGGTGGACTTGCGCAATGACAAGGACAAGAAGAAGGCCACGAAGATAGTCTCCAAATTTGCAGGTATCAATCAAATTAACCTTTCTTCTCGCCCGTGTCTCTACTTCTATAAAAGGAACAATCCCAGATCTCTCAATTTCTATAGTCAAGAAAACCGAGTCAAAACGGAGTGCAAATTTCGCTGCATATGTGCAGGGGTCCATTTGAGTGTGATTAACATGGAGGACCAAAAGCTGACGGTGATCGGGTCCGTGGATCCGGTGGAGCTCCGTGAAAAGCTGAGGAGGTTTAACACAAAGGTTATATCAGTCGGACCGGCAACGAATCTCAGAAGCACAGTAACAAGGCAACAAGAACGACCAGTCGATTTTGAGTGAGACTCGTCTTGCTATTCCTCAAAATAGCAAAATTGCTTCACTATTTCTATGAAATATTTATTACAAGTATACACACTTATTTTACTCGCTCGATCTCTCACAATTTCCTGGCTGCACTCCCACACACGCATCGCTCTTCTCACTATTGGAGAATAACTCTCCCACGTACATTTGCTTCTCTCGACTCTCTCTCCACGTTGCTGCAATTGGGGAGGAGATAGGACTATTCATAGGCTTTCTTCAAGGACATAATCTTGTGAAAGTGGTACCCGTAAATGCACAGGCCACGTGTTCTACTATTATCCAATTTCGAGTTTGATATTTTAGTTTCTAGATAAGCTCATCTCTTTGACCAACTAGTTTATACAAAAGGGTATAAGATCTTCAGTTTGCTATTACATCAGTTCACGATCATTAGTCATCAAATTTAAGGCGGCATTATTTACACCCCCATTCTGACTAAAACACTCTTTTTTTCCACTTAACTTACCGAAATACCTTCCTCTCTCTTCAATTTTTTTCTTTTATCAAGCTAACCCACAAAACTACTTTATTTATTATTTGATAAAAAAAATAAGCAATTCATTGTGTATTCATAAGCCATTAAAACTAGAAATTTCTCATCTTTTATGTAATTTTGTGATTAAAAATGAGCTCATAAATTAAAATTAATGGCCTTGTCTAGGAAAAATGATAAAATGATACATGGTAAGATAATATCTATTTTAGGTGTAATTTGAAATTTATATTGTGAAACTAATAAAATTAGAGAGATGATAAAAATAAAGGTAGTTGTATAGATTAGTATGGAGAGAGAGAGAGAGAGAGAGAGAGAGAGAGTATCTTGGTGAGTTCATAGGAAAAGGGAGTGTTTTAGCTAAAATGTGGGTGGAAATAGTCGCCCTTTATTTATTTCTATTTTTATTTATATGTTCAATTTTTTGTTCATCTTATGATATACATTTGGTATATATAAATATATATTTAGCATTTATATTTGTTACATATTTTAAGTATATTAGCATAGTTTACTATTAATAAAATTTTATTAGAGCGTGATGGAAGGGAAATAGAGAAAATAATTAGAAAAAGAGAGAGAGAGGGAAAAATAAAATAAAAAACTGTGGATAAGATATAACAAAATCCATGAATTTCATAGACCATCATATCTAGTCCTATCTTAACTAAAAATCCAAACATGTCTTATAGTTTTTAATTATTGTGACTGACAAAACACTTATGTGCATCCCATCATGCTTAATGTCCCAATTGTCAAGTCGAGATGATTAAACATTAGAAAAAAGTTGGGAATAAAATAATATGAGTGCCCTAACTTTTGTACAGCGCTCACTTGAATGCCATAATTTTTTTTCACTCATTTAAGTGCCACATCAAAGCAAAATTGAAATCATGAGTACCAATTTCGGCAAATCATCCTATGTAGATTTTGTTTAATTTTTTTTAAAATTTGAATTTCTTTTGTTGTTTCTTTTGCTTTTTTCCCCCTTTTTTAAGGTTGACGAGGTCACCAATGACCCTCGCTGACCGCAAATCTAGCCAAGGCCACCTCGCCCTCGGCCACAAAGGCCCTATGCAAGGGCATTGCGACCTTGCCAGCCTCGGGTGATGCTGCGAAGGCCCTCACTAGCTCTAGGCGACCGTAAGTGACGCCACCTCACCTAGATCTAGCGAGGGCTTTCACGGCCTTACCTAGGGCCTTCATGATCAAGGGCAGGGATCGCCAATGACCCTTGCCAACCCTAAAAAAGGGAAAAAAAGGAAAATAAAAAATTGAAATATAACAATAAATTAATAATTAAAAATATTAAAAAATTTCTACGTCAACGCCGGCAAAACATGTAGGACGTCCGATGTCTACGTCAAATTTTTCGGCAAGGTAAATTGATGATGGTACTCAAGTGATCGATTTTTCAAATTTACGGTACTTAAGAAAGTGAAAATAAAAAAAAAAAAAAGTTTTGACTCTCAAGTGAGTGTCATACAAAAGTTATGACACTTCTGTTGTTCTTATCTCAACGATGTCATTAGGATATTAATGGTCTCAAAACTAGTTTGCCAAACCAATCTAACTTGCGCATTGCCTATCACACTTTATTCATTTCGAAAAACTTTCCACGAGAATACAAATCACTTATGAAAGCATAAAATCGTGCGGATCCACATACTTTCATAAGCTTTCTTGAGTATGACCACGCAAGTACGAGTGGCGGAGGGTGGCGGTAGTTCGAAGAGATTGAGGAGGAGTGCGTGGATGAGCTCTGGTAGCGAATTCAATGGGGAGTGTTTCGTGGAGAGCAATGGTGGTTCTGATGTCTATAGGAGAGCTTTCGAGGTGGCTTGCTGCTTCAGTATTAATACTTTTTCTAGTGACATAACAATATCTCATAAATTGATGCCTTGTCCCCAAAAATGAGTAAACGCACGGAGCCTTCTCTTTTACTATTTTTCATAACGTTATTTCACTTTCTGCCAAGATTCTTCTCCCCCGTAATTGCCAGAGATATTCCTTTTTAGAGCTAATTATCATAATTTTAACTAAGTTACACGCACTCTCGCCATTCTGTTTTCATAATTTGCGAAGCACTCTAGTCAGCTGATCTCGAGAATTAGAAGATGTTCTATACGTTGTGAATGGTATTGAGAAAACATTCAAAATGTGAAAATTATGGCATAAGTATATTTATTTTGGCCTTCGACCTAACAAACATATGCTTTCATTGACATTTCTCAGTTAATCATAAAGCAAGTAGTCCGTCAGCAGATATCTCTAAGTACGTTAGGACTGCGGCTAATTAGTTATAACCTTGAATCTGCTATTTATAAAAGTCAATCCTTTATTGCGATTGTCGTGTTTGAGTTCGGTTTGCCAGCAGGACCAACAGCAATGTTTTGTAATTGGTACTCGATAAGTAGTTCATGCCACCAAATTTCTTTCTCCATTCTACAGATGAAGTTCGACACTGATATATTCAGCTCACGAGCTGATTGGGTTGCCTAGGTTTGTTGGTTGTCCTAATTATGCAACAGAGGAAGCTTGCTTAATTATCTTCAATGCATGACCCGATTCCATTTTTGCCATTTTCGCCCGATGCCTTTAACATTGGACTGGTCGCAATACAATGAGAAGAATATCGCTAGTAACTCGTGCCATCAGAATTCTCTGGGGCAATTCAGAGATCGAGGTTTGTTATTGGTGGTCAAGCAAATATTCTGGGAAAATTATCAAAATAATCTTAAATCAATTGTATGATAATTAATAGAGTTCTAAATATTTCGATATAGTCATTTTTTTAGTTGTAAACTTTTAGATAATTTGCTAATGTAGTCATCTTCATCAATTTTGACTAAAAATTGCTAAGATTAATGCAGTCATCCCACATGACATTGCCAACACTAATGTGCAAAAATTTTGAAATTCTTTTACAATTTTCTTAATTTTTTAGGTTTTGCCCCACAACTGATATATATAATGCAAGCATGTATTGGCTATTTAGACACAGGTTATTCCATTTTACTACAAGTCACATCAGACCGATTATCAAATAGTCTTAAACCTATCAATTCAATTTTAAACATTTCAACTATGCCAATTCAGTCCTAAAATTTTTAACGATTTACCTATGTAATTTTTTAGCCAATTTATGTAATTTTTCAGCCAATTTTGACGTTAACATGATGGTTCAATTAGTGCTAGCCATTCCATGTGGTGTAGTGGCGCTGATATGGACAATTTTTATGATTTTTCTCCTTCTTCTTTCTTTTCAATTTTTTCCTTTCCTTTTCATCGATGACCAGTCTCGAGCAATGATGCTAGAGAATGGCCAAGTCAATCGCTAGAGAGGGTTAGGCAAGGGTTGCCCTTCCCTCCTTTGCTAGCCATAAGCAAGGGACGGCCTTACCTGCGTGATGGTATTTCACCCGCCATTGGCAAGGGTTATAAAAAAAATTCAAAAAATTCAAAAAAAATTAAAAAAAAATGTCCATGTCAGTACTAGCGATACTACATAAAATAGTCAATGTCTACGTCGGTAATTTTCAAACAAAATTGACTGGATAAATTAAATTGGTGAATTGTTAATAGATCTAGTATTAATCTTTTTGTCCAACACGGTCTTTAAAAATCACACATGGCAGCTTAAATGAACAATGGGAGGCAAATAGAGCTAATGTTGATCCAACATGACTTTAGCTAAGCCCAAATGATCTTGTTTCATGTGGCCACGTTTGATCAACAAAACAATGTGGCTCCCCTTCGGAAAATGCAACCCAAGACCTATGGGGTTGCACATATCTTTCCAAAGTCAAAAAGGAAGAAGAAAATATTGAAAAGTAATCTGAACGGCAGCAATTTGCAATGACAATCAATGTCTACGTCAGTAATTTTCAAACAAAATTGACTGGATAAATTAAATTGGTGAATTGTTAATAGATCTAGTATTAATCTTTTTGTCCAACACGGTCTTTAAAAATCACACATGGCAGCTTAAATGAACAATGGGAGGCAAATAGAGCTAACGTTGATCCAACATGACTTTAGCTACGCCCAAATGATCTCGTTTCATGTGGCCACGCTTGATCGACAAAACAATGTGGCTCCCCTTCTCGGAAAATACAACCCTAGACCTGTGGGGCTGCACCTGTCTTTTCAAAGTCAAAAAGGAAGAAGAAAATATTGAAAAGTAATCTGAATGGCAGCAATTTGCAATGACAGTCCACTTTGGCGTGCAACCACGTGAACTTCAAATAAAATGAAAAGTTGTCGTCGGATTAGTTGGCATGTCGGAGCTTTACAACCAGAAAAGATTCTAAAGGAGACGACAGGCACCGATGACGGTCCAAGACTACAGCTACTTAGAAAATCATTCCTTAATTGAACATCCCTCAAGCTAAACGGACGGGCACTATCCTCTAACGTAGACATAGTACAATCAAATAACGACAATAATAATTCCTTGACAGATTTTTCCCATATCCACTGAACTCACGTATGATAGTTGTGTGGGAACGAGTCGAACTAGCTAATGTGTATGTTTGGTCGGATCAGGGTACAGTGAAGCTGAAGACAATCTGTCGACAGTTCAATTAAAACAGTTTTAAATTTCAATGAAAATGGAAAGATTTTTCCTTGTGATCGTGTCATACGAAACTTGACTAAAAGTGGGGAGAGAATCCAAATCTCATGGAATCATTTTTGCAGCAAAATGATTCTCGAACATCTATTTCATGTAGCATTTTTTATATGTTGTCTTGTTTACAAGGGTGCAATGTGTTACTGCTTTACTTGTCGCAATACCCAATGAAATTGTGACCAAATTCTGAATATCAACCCCCCCTGCTTATCCATTGTGCCAACGGCCCACAAGTTGATACCACCACCACATCGTCGCCCCCCTCAAGCAGCTCTTTCTCTCTAATTAGTTATTTAAATATTAAACCACTCATTTATCCAACAACTTAAATTTTTAGAACATTTGACAGTAATCTCACAAAATTTCACATTATGATAGATTTGGAGGTCATGGTTCGAATCTTTGCAGTCCTATTTGCCTCTCCAATTAAATATGTCAACGCTTAATACTAGGTAAATAAAGACTAAACTAAGCATGAGAGAAGTGTTAAAGTAATTAAATATTAAGTTTTTAGAACAGTTGACAGTGATCTCATAAAATTTCATTCTCTCTTTCTCCATCCAACCCTCCCTAGATGTGGAGGGTCGACTCGAAAATCATGCTTCCAGCGACCTCGATTTTCATGTCACGGCTTGATTTTACCACATACACACACGCAAAGAAGATTGAGAAGGCCGAGAATGAAAAGAGGGAAAAGGGAGAAAATTTGGGAGACTTATTATATGTCAACTTTTTAAAAGGGATAAATATAAAAAGTAAATTTATTCTGTACTTTTTAAGTAATCTCAATATGTGAAGCATGCGTCTCTAAATTTATCATTTTGTAGACAGTAAATGCAGGTGGGTTGAGGGACAATGTATTCGCATCCAACAAGACTCGTTGATCTTCACTTTGGAAGAAGACTCGTGGCATCACCTACGCCCAACAGATTCACTGATGATTTTTTCACCCTTTGTCTAAGAATTTTACAGATTATATGCACGGACGAGACAATGCTATGAATCACGAGGCAAAGATATAATTATTGAGTTCTATTTTGTGAAGACATTGGTAATGACATGTAGGCCCTTTTTTAATTTTCGAGGGATTTTATTGGCATAATAGTTTTAAAATTAATGTGAGAATAACAATTTCTTATGAATTATAAATTCTTAAAAGAATTAATCCTATAACAATTTATAATTATTTATTATTTGATTTTTTAAAAAGGAGTTGCACCTATGTATTGTCTTATTTTGTGATTCAAAACAAAACGTTATTCTCATAATAAATTAAAAACTACCACAATTATTTCTCATTTTTAATCTGTAGCTCACTTCCATAATTGAAGCACGAAAAGGTTAATAGTATCAACAATCTAGTATCCTTTAAACAAATATATCTCCATTTGCAAAGTCACGGTGACCACATTTTTCTTGGTTCTTGGATGTAAAATAAAGCCTCTACCATAGCTTCGTCCAAGACGGCTGTTAAAATAGTATGTGGATCCAACTATGGTTAATAGTTGACAAACAGAGCTAACATGGATCAAACGTGTTTTTAGCAAAGTCAAAACAACATCGTTTTGAATTGCTTGCTTTATCATATAAGATTGGAGGGTATTATAATAGAAGTATATTCGTCAGACTCGTACAAATTTGTGATTATTGTGACAAAAAAAAATAAATGTATGGGTTGATGTGGCGGTAAATATATTGTTGAGCTTTTTTTTTTTTGGCGATATCCCTAATAAGAATTCATTAAAAAAAAAACCGTTTCTGCAGTTTTTATGGCCAACAGGAGAATTAATTGCCTGGTGGGGTCCACAGCGATATGATTTGGATCCCCCATTGGATCGATTGTCACGCCTAGGCTTTCAGACAGTGCAATGGAGCATCTGGAAATTTGCGCGTTCCTTCGGAAAAGTCGTTACTGGCGGTCCATTATTTAATTGCACATTTGCCTTTATCGTCTTCTAATGAGTTTTGCCTTTATTCTCTTTAGAGGGAATGTGTTGAGCATTCTGATTATGTACACTTCATGCCGCCGTACTGTCTCCACATCCTCACATTCCTTATCCCTTTCTGATCATGTACACTTCATGCCGCCGTACTGTCTCCTCATCTTCACATTCCTTATCCGNTCTCTCTCTCTCTCTCTCCATGTGCTTTCTCTCTCCCTCCTTCACCAGATTCCACTTGAAGATCCAGAACATTAGATCGCAAATATACAATTAAATTTGATTTTACAGTGACCCGGCCAAGTTTCAAGGTATCAGTACTCATTTCCCTCGTTCATATCCGAAACCTCAGCTCATTTCTCAGCTAGGCCACGCCACACCAACCTTTCTTTTCTCTTCAGGGAAGGGAGAAATATCTGGAAATAATAAGCTTCCTACCTATGGCAAACTCAGAGGCTGAAATCAGTAGTGATGTTGCACCTAAGCCGGGAGGTGAGTACCAAGTGTTCCTAAGTTTTAGAGGGCCCGACACTCGCTATGGATTTACAAACTTCCTCTACGATCACTTGGTAGATGCCGGAGTTCATGTATTCAGGGACGATGATGAACTTCGCATCGGTGAAGTGATTGTGATTGGTGAGAACCTGCTAAGTGCTATTGACAACTCCATAATCTACATACCCATCTTCTCTCGGACTTATGCTTTCAGTAAATGGTGCCTTCGGGAGCTTGCACATACAGTGGACGTGTCTAAATCAAAGGATGAAAAGAATATCCTTCCCATTTTTCTTGATGTGGAACCTGATGATGTTAAACTAAAAATGTCAATATATAAGAATGCTTTATCAGAGCATGAGAGGGATTTTCCCAACGAAGTTGAGGTATGGAAAGCAGCTCTTAGAGAGGTCGGTCAAATCAAGGGATGGAATGTTAAAGCAGGGTAAAACTCTCTTAAGATCCCTACTTATTTCTTCCCCTGTTTTTTTCTTTTCAATTGCTGCTCCCATTCAATTTTACATCCCCTGCTTTTGACACCTGCCCTGAAATATTCCCCTGCGATGTCGATAACTTCAATGACATGGACCTCCATATTCCTTTGAACCTTTTTTTCCACTTCACTGTCTCGTAAGGGTACGAAATATTCAAGAGCACCCTTTTTCACATTTGCTGTTTGGGATGATTACCAAAATCAAGTTCAGATTTTGCATTCATATCAGTTTAAATTTAATTTATTATCTGGGATGATTACCAAAGTCAAGTTCAAATTTAATTTATAAATTTAAATGTAACTCATATTTCATATTAACAAATCAATTGTGTGGTTTTATAGCATGTGGGCGCCCATTAGCTTCTCTAAAGTAAATGAGCTGTTTTTGTACAAATAGTTAGGAGTGGGGAATCTCTTATGCTTTTGAGGTTACGAAGTTGATATAACCAACACGGCGCTTTGGAATTTTGGATTTTTAACCAAAAGATGTTAAATATCGACGAGGAAATTTACCTTGGATAAGTAAATTACAAAACTATGACTTATGCTACTAACTCTATGCCAGGTAGGTGACCCAACCATATGAATATTCCCACCCGATGGTTTGGAGAATCAAATGTGTTGTGTGCCTAATCCATACATATCTTCATTCAATAACCATCAAGTTTACCCCATGGGAGTCAGGTCTCTTGATTTTCAACATTGAACAAATCTTAATGTGACATAGCTCTTTGAATGCTATCATAATTGTTGGGTACTAGTTTCTAGGGTGAAAAAGGCCCAAGATCACCCAACAATAATCAAATCCATAGAAGACTTACATGCATAAGTTAAGCCAATAGTGATATTTTGGCCTAATTTTTTCCGGGATTATATTTTTTCCAACCAAACTATAGTGCTCAATGGATGACGTTGCATTTGTCTACTTTGTTGGGTACTAGGTTATGAGAGAGAGGCTCAAGATCACCCAACAATAATCAGATCCATATATGATTTACATGCATAAGTTAAGCCAATACTGATATTTTGGCCTTATTTTTTCCAGACTTATATTTTTCCCAACCAAACTATAGTGCTCAATGGATGACATTGCATTTGTCCACTACATTATCTCTACTCGTGATTCTCCCATTACCATTGCTGAAATTTTGTCTAGGCCTAGCTATAAATGCTGAAAATTTTGCTTATGTTTGATTTAGTAGACACTCAGTAACTATAGTTATCGTGCAAGTCAATACTATAGTCATTAGAAATTTATATAATCATAGATGAAAAACATATCAAGTAAGTTCTACTCAATTAGCCTATAATGATTACTCTTTATACTTAGATATCGTTTTGATGTACTTCAAATCTCTTCAAGTTAAGATTTTGACAATCCCACATCTAATACGTGGGTTTGAAATCAATCTAGTAACTAATGAAAGCGCTTTTGTGCCTTGCAGCCAAGCAGCGATTGTCAAATCAATTGTTAAAGAGGTTTTGGAAAAGCTTAAAACAAAACAAAAATTAGTGACTGAACATTTAGTTGGATTTGATGATCGGATAAAAGAATTGACAAAATTATTCAATGTCGATCACGATGATGTGCGGCTCATTGTAATTTATGGAATGGGTGGCATCAGTAAAACAACTATTGCCAAATTCATTTTCAATCGATTATGTTCCCACTTTGGAAAGTGTTGCAGCTTCCTCGAGGGCGTTCGAGAACAGTCAACTAAGGAGGGCATGGTCCCATTGCAAAAGAAATTACTATCCGACATTGATGGTTCTATATCAGCAGTAGGATTCGACAATATTGAAGAAGGAGCGAGGAGGATTGGAGAAATACTCTACAATAAGAAGGTCCTAGTGGTTCTTGACGATGTTGGTGAGACAGATCACATCAAGCAACTAATAGGAAATTCCAAATTAGATTTAGGGTCTAGGATAATCATTACAACAAGAGACATGATTTTTCTAGAAGTTGAGGGATTTGAAGGTGAAATTCTACCATACGAGATACTAAAGATGGATGATGATCCTGCACTTCAGCTATCTGGTCAGCACGCCTTTAGAGGAGACTTTCCTTCAGATGATTATCGTCGGCTTTCAAGGGACATTGTCTCAACTACAGGAGGCCTTCCTTTGGCCATTGAAGTGATAGGTTCATTGCTTAAAGGGAAAGACCAAGAAATTTGGGAAGAGAAATTGGAAAAGTTGAGGAGGGTACCCGAGAAAAAGATTCTAGAGAAGTTGAGGATTAGCTATGATGACCTAGAGAATCATCATAAACAATTTTTTCTTGATATAGCGTGCTTCTTTTTCAATGATAATAAAACTAATTCAACTTACATGTGGACTGTTTGCCAATTTTATCCCAAACAAGGAATCAAGGACCTCACCAATAGGTGCTTGTTAAAGATGGACAACGGTAAGTTCTGGATGCATGATCAACTGATAGCACTAGGCAGGCAAATTGTTCGTGAAGACAGTCTAGGTGACCTTGGAAAGCAAAGTAGGTTATGGATTGTTGAAGAGGCTCTTGAAATCATAAAAACCGAAGAGGTAAGTAAGAAATGTCTCCATTTTCAAAGAGAAGTTGTATATCTTAAGATTTAGAATCCCTTCTTTTTTAGGATCCGTCTTTTTTGTTCCTTGCCCATTCAAGTTGCAGAACATAGCATTTGGAAATTGACAAAAAATTTTACATCATTGCACAATTTCACTTGCAAAGGAAACAGGAGGTTCAAGCACTTGAGCTATTTAGATGTTGGGAGACTAGTCCCCCAATAGTGATTTCAAATGCAGACCTTGAAAGGTTACCAAAGTTAAGATTCCTCAAGTTGAGCTATGGAACTTATGTTGGCAACTTTGCAAAGTGTGGTTCAAAATTGAGATGGTTGCATTGGTATTCTCCTCCTGAGAAGAATTTTGGGGCGGACAATATATATTTTGATCGCCTTGTTGTTTGTAAACTTGAGCATATTGCCTTCGAAAATGATTCAAAAGCATGGGATATGATCAAGGTAAATTACATGTTTTAATTCTAGTCTAACAGTTCCCATGTGTACTATGCGATGATTCTTACAGTTGACTTGCCACCCAATTTTGCAGAATGCAAGGGATTTGAAAGTTCTATCTATTGTTAGGTGTTTGGGCATAAAGACAATCCCTAAAATCTCTAAATGCTTGGGTTTAGAGAGGTTGACTATTGAAAGTTGCAACAATTTGGAGAGAATTGAAAGCTTCATTGGAAATCTACAATCGTTAATCAAGTTAAACATCAAATACTGCATTTATCTTACAGATTTGCCTGAAGAAGTGGGGGCACTTGTGAACCTTAAGCACTTCTCATTGTCAGGATGTAGAAAATTGAGAAAACTTCCAGGCTCACTTGGGAATTTAACCTCATTGACAAAGTTAGACTTGTTAGGTATGGACATTGCCCAACTTCCACACTCCATTGAAAAGTTGAAATGCACATGAAATTTGAACCTTTTTCTTTTGGCAGGCACAAGTATAAGGGAGCTTCCCAACTCCATTGCAGAGTTAAAATCATTATGCATTCTACATTTCACAAAATATGGATATAATAATCAAAAGGATCATGTTTGGCAATTACTTAGTGGCATCAGCAAATTGGTAAATCTTGAAGAGTTGGATCTCCAAGGGCATGATGAAATGAGAGGTGAAATTCCTATTGGAATTGGAGAATTATCATCTTTAAGAATCCTAAATTTAGAGCACACCGGTATTTGCAGAATTCCAAGGACAATCAACATGCTTCATCACCTCCAAACACTAGAACTAAGTGATTGTCATGAGATTAAAGAGTTGCCGGAACTTCCTACAAGCTTGACTTGTCTACATCTTGAATCTGAATCATTGCTCTCAGTCCCCAATCTGTCAAACCTTACTAATTTAGTTGAACTATTATTAAGTAATGACAAAGTTCTTGGAGAGAAATCAAAACCACTCTCAGGATGCAACTTAAGGTGGATTGGGAGGTTATCTGCATTGAAAAGGTTAGAGTTAAATTTGTTAAACGTCCCTATACCTCCAGATATGGCTTCTCTTTGTAATCTGAAAGAGCTTTTCTTAAAACACCTAAACCTAGAAACCCCTGGGCAGCTTCCGTCTTCTCTGCTGTTATTATATTTTGAATCTTTCAGCATCAAGAGGGCAGAGTTGCTTCCCTCGTGGTTGAGATCGAGAAATTTGTCGACATTAGTGTTAATTGATGGTGAAGTGGAAGATATTCCACTTCATGGACTCCCACACCTGGAGGAGTTATTCGTTAATCGTTGTAAACTGCTTCAGAGGTTATTCATTCCTTCGGAATTAAGGAAGCTACGGCGAGCAAGAGTGTTCTCTTGTCCAGAGCTAGTTGAGATACAAGTGGGTCTTTTGAAATCATTGGAATCTTTATGGATTGATAAGTGTGAATCTTTGACAAGATTAGATATGGCTTCTCTTTGTAATCTGAAAGAGCTTTTCTTAAAACACCTAAACCTAGAAACCCCTGGGCAGCTTCCGTCTTTTCTGCTGAGATTACATTTTGAATCTTTCAGCATCAGGAGGGCAGAGTTGCTTCCCTCGTGCTTGAGATTGAGAAATTTGTCGACATTAGTGTTAATTGATGGTGAAGTGGAAGACATTCCACTTCATGGACTTTCACACCTGGAGAAGTTATTCGTTAATCGTTGTAAGCTGCTTCAGAGGTTATTCATCCCTTCGGAGTTAAGGAAGCTACGGCGAGCGAGCGTGTTCTCTTGTCCATAGCTAGTTGAGATACAAGTGGGTCATTTGAAATCATTGGAATCTTTATGGATTGATAAGTGTGAATCTTTGACAAGATTGAGTGGGTTATCGTACTTGAAGAACCTGGAGAATTTCACTATCCTGTGTTGCAACGATCAAACTCTTGTTGAGGAATTTCACGAGTTACAGTACTCGGATATCATAGAGGGCACATCATTGAGGAAGCTTAGAATCTTTTTGCAGTGTTCCAGAGAAGAAATTCTTCTAGGTACATCAGGCGTGGTACGGCATCTTCTTCACTAGATGTTTTGACTGCATGGGTTTGGAAAATGATTGGTTCTAATTTCAGTTTGATGCTATGATTTAGTAAAACTAAACAAACCGTAAAAAGTATATTATTTTAACTTCACATGGATGTAAAATATGTATTTTTTTAATCCAAAAGGAAAATTTACCGGAGATGATCTTTAACTAATAATAAGTAATTAGTGTTCCTTCCACATGTTCTTTTTAATTTGTAATGTTGTTTTGTATGAATTAAATAAATACACAAAAAGTTTTTTGAAGTGTAATTTTTAAATTGATTTCTTGCATATAATTGAGTGTTGAGTATTATGTATGATATGTGTCAATTTTGATATCATAACATGTAGCAATAATTGCCCTCTTGAACTTTGACACTGTTGCTCAATAGTCCACAAAATCTAAAAAGTTATAATTACCCTCCCACCTTCGCCCCACCTAAAGAAAGAACTTTGATTTATGTCGCATCCATTAATTTTTCAGTCTGCGCAGCCGCTAAGGATTACCTGAAAGGGACCAGCTCATTTTTCTTGATCGAATTTCCTTAGCAAATTTTATTAACCGCGCATCATCTTCTATTTGTTTTTAACTTCATAAACCATGTCACAGATTTTATTCTGTCATAATGAGTTAATCCATTTTCAATTAACATTTTACGCTGGTACGAATTGAAAAAAGTAATGGTTGAAACAAAAATGGAAGTTTTGGGAGTAATCTATAACTTTTCCAAGTTTGCTTGCTACTTTGTAGCATGGTCAAATTTTAGGAGGGTAATTTGATATTTTCGAAGTGCGGAGCTGTCATGCAAGGGAGCTAATGTACAATAGGGTTTTGAGCAATTATCCTTGATCTTTAATGTAAGGCTAACCGTAGAGATTAACAGTTCATCTAGATAAATATGGACTTCGTTCAATTTGGAACTTTCATTTTTACCCGTTACTTTCAGTAATAGATGACCTACTATTATCTGTAAGCATTCCGAAGTTCTCAAAGCGCTGGAAATAGTTACTTAATTACTTTGTAAAAAAAGGAAAATCCTTAATGAACAGTAAAAATATATGTGGAATACGGATTCTTGTAATTTGTTAGTATCTAAAAAAAAAAGTGAAATATGGATATGCGCTCTCTTGCTAGTAAAGGAAGGAATGAAATTTTAAAAGGTCTTGTTTATCAGATGAAGCTTTGCTTCCTTTCTTTAGCCACACAATGTCTGCCTTTTATAGATTTCGTAGATAAGATGTTAGATGATATAGATTTCAAAAACATAGCTTGAAACGACTGTGTTTTAGATGATACTGCGAGATTAATGCAGGGTCAAGCGAGACTACTACGAGTTGCATAACTTTGACTGAGGCGAAATTGACGCTGGTTGGCTAGAACTCCACATCGTCCCCAAGATTCTCCCCACACCGTGTGGGCCACACGCACTGATTTGTTTCTTCCTCTGCTCCACTTCTTCACTTCTCTCTCTCTCTCACACATTATAAGAGAAGAGAGTTAGACCTTTCTCTTTTAGATTTCCATTAACTGGAATTATAGCAACATCAGTTCTGTCAAATTCAACGCACTTACGAAAACAGGCTGGTAAGCTCTCCTCCTCTGGTGTTCCCGTGTATATGCGGAATCGGGTATCCAACTTTTATTCCCTTTTAACCTTTCTTTAGCGATCTGGGACGTTGACTTGTAGTGGTTGAAGAGAAAGTGCTCCTCAGCTGGGCTAAAAGGGGTTTATTTTGACGTTGCTGCCTTTGTTTTTGTGGTGATAGAAATACGTGTTCAAGGTGGACTTGCGCAATGTGTAGGACAAGAAGAAGGCCACGAAGATAGTCTCCAAATTTGCAGGTATCAATCAAATTAACCTTTCTTCTCGCCCGTGTCTCTACTTCTATAAAAGGAACAATCCCAGATCTCTCAATTTCTATAGTCAAGAAAACCGAGTCAAAACGGAGTGCAAATTTCGCTGCATATGTGCAGGGATCCATTTGAGTGTGATTAACATGTAGGACCAAAAGCTGACAGTGATCGGGTCCGTGGATCGGGTGGAGCTCCGTGAAAAGCTGAGGAGGTTTAACACAAAGATTATATCAGACGGACCGGCAACGAATCTCAGAAGCACAGTAACAAGGCAACAAGAACGAGCAGTTGATTTTGAGTGAGACTCGTCTTGCTATTCCTCAAAATAGCAAAATTGCTTCGCTATTTATATGAAATATTTATTACAAGTATACACACTTATTTTACTCACTCGATCTCTCACAATTTCCTGGCTGCACTCTCACACACGCCTCACTCTTCTCACTATTGGAGAATAACTCTCCCACGTACATTTGCTTCTCTCGACTCTCTCTCCACGTTGCTGCAATTGGGGAGGAGATATGACTATTCATAGGCTTTCTTCAAGGACATAATCTTGTGAAAGTGGTACCCGTAAATGCATAGGCCACGTGTTCTACTATTATCCAATTTCGAGTTTGATATTTTCCTTTCTAGATAAGCTCATCTCTTTGACCAATTGGTTTATACAAAATGATATAAGATCTTTAGTCTGCTATTACATCAGTTCATGATCATTAGTCATCAAATTTAAAGCGGCCTTATTTCCACGCCATTTTGACTAAAACACTCTTTTTCTCCATTTAACTTACTAAAATACCCTCCTCTCTCTTCAAATTATTATTTTTTTATCGGGCTAACGCACAAAACTACTTTTTTTATTATTTGATAAAAAAAAAATAAGCAATTCGTTGTGTATTCATAAGCCATTAAAACTAGAAATTTCTCATCTTTTATGTAATTTTGTGATTAAAATATGAGCTCATAAATTAAAATTAATGACCTTGTCTAGGAAAAATGATAAAATGATACATGGTAAGATAATATCGTTTTAGGTGTAATTTGAAATTTATATTGTGAAACCAATAAAATTAGAGAGATGATAAAAATAAAGGTGGTTGTATAGATTAGTATGGAGAGAGAGAGAGAGAGAGAGAGAGAGAGAGAGAGAGAGAGTATCTTAGGAAAAGGGAGTGTTTTAGCTAAAATGTGGGTGGAAATAGAGTCGCCCTTTATTTATTACTATTTTTATTTATATGTTCAGTTTTTCGTTCATCTTATGATATTAATTTCGTATATATAAATATATATTTAGCATTTATATTTGTTACATATTTTAAGTATATTAGTATTAGAGCATGATCGGAGGGAAATAGAAAAAAATTAGAAAAAAAAAAAAAAAGAGAGAGGGAAAAAAAAAACTGTGGATAAGATATAGCAAAATCCATGAATTTCATAGACCATCATATCTAGTCCTATCTTAGCTAAAAACCCAAACATGTCATATAGTTTTTAATTATTGTGACCTGATAAAACACATATGAGCATCCCATCATGCTTAATGTCCCAATTGTCAAGTTGAGATGATTAAACATTAGAAAATAGTTGGGAGAACAATAATATGAGTGCTCTAATTTTTGTACTGCGCTCACTTGAATGCCATAACTTTCTTTTCACTCACTTAAGTGCCATATCATAGTAAAATCGGAATCATGAGTACCAATTTCGGCAAATCATTCTATGTAGATTTTGTTTAATTTTTTAAAAAATTTGAATTTCTTTTGTTGTTTCTTTTGCTTTTTCCCCCCTTTTTAAGGGTCGACGAGGTCACCAATGAGCCTCACTCGCCCTTGGCTGCAAAGGCCCACGCAAGGGCATTGCGACCTTGCCGGCCTTGGGTGATTCTGCAAAGGCCCTCACCAGCTCTACGTGGCCGCGAGCAAGGCCACCTCACCTAGATTTGGCAAGAGCTTTTGCGGCCTTACCCAGGGCCTTCATGATCAAGGGCCGGGATCGCCAGTGACCGTCACCGACCCTAAAAAAGGGAAAAAAAAAAGGAAAACAAAAAATTCAAATATAACAATAAATTAATAATAAAAAATATTAAAAAATTTCTATATTAGTGCCGGCGAAACCACTTAAGACATCTAGTGTCCACGTCAAATTTTCCAGCAAGGCAAATCGATGATAGTACTCAAGTGATCGATTTTTTCAAATTTATGGTACTTTAGGGAATGAAAAAAAAAAGGTTGTGACCCTCAAGTGAGTATCATACAAAAGTTATGGCACTTCTATTATTCCTATCTAAAAAATGTCATTAGGATATTAATGGTCTCAAAACTAGTTTGCCAAACCAATCTAACTTGCACGTTCTTGTCACACTTTAGCCATTTCGAAAAACTTTCCACGAGAATACAAATCACTTATGAAAGCATAGAATCGTGCGGATTCACATACTTTCATAAGCTTTCTTGAGTATGACCATGCAAGTACGAGTGGCGGAGGGTGGCGGTTGTTCGAAGAGATTGAGGAGGAGTGCGTATATGAGAGTTCTGGTAGCGAATTCAATGGGGAGTGTTTCGTGGAGAGCAATGGTGGTTCTGATGTCTATAGGAGAGCTTTCATGGTGGCTTGCTGCTTCAGGACCAAAACTTTTTCTAGTGACACAACATTAGCTCATAAATTGATGCCTTGTCCCCAAAAATGAGTAAACGCACGGAGCCTTCTCTTTTACTATTTTTCATAACGTTATTTCACTTTCTGCCAAGATTCTTCTCCCCCGTAATTGCCAGAGATATTCCTTTTTAGAGCTAATTATCATAATTTTAACTAAGTTACACGCCCTCTCGCCATTCTGTTTTCATAATTTGCGAAGCACTCCAGTCAGCTGATCTCGAGAATTAGAAGATGCTCTAGACATTGCAAATGGTATTGAGAAAACATTCAAAATGTGAAAATTATGGCATAAGTATATTTATTTTGGCCTTCGACCTAACAAACATATGCTTTCATTGACATTTCTTAGTTGATCTTAAAGCAAGTAGGCCTCTAGCAGATATCTCTGAGTACGTTAGGACTGCGGCTAATTAGTTATAGCCTGGGATCTGCTTTTTATAAATGTCAATCCTTTATTGCGATTGTCGTGTTTGAGTTCAGTTCGGTTTGCCGACAGGACCAACAGCAATGTTTTGTAATTGGTACTCGATAAGTAGCTCATGCCACCGAATTTCTTTCTCCATTCTACAGATATATTCAGCTCACAAGCTGATTGGGTTGCCTTGCTTTGGTTGTTGTCCTAATTATGCAGCAGAGGAAACTTGCTTAATTATCTTCAATGCATGACCCAATTCCACTTTTGCCATTTTCGTACGATACCTTTAACATTGCACTGGTCGCGGTACAATGAGAAGAATATCGCTAGCTAACACGTGCCATCAAAATTCTCTGGGGCAATTCGGAGACCGGGGTTTGTTATCGGTGGTCAAGCAAATGTTCTGGAAAAATTACCAAAAGAATTTCAAATTAATTGTATGATAATTAATATAATTCTAAATATTTCAATATAGTCTCTCTTTTTTTTAATTGTAAACTTTGTAATAATTTGTCAATGTAGTCATCTTTGTTGATTTTGACTGAAAATTACTGAGACTGATGCAGTCACATCATATGACACTCCCAACACTGATGTGCAAAAATTTTGCAATTCTTTTACAATGTTTTGAATTCTTTAGGTCTTGCCCCCACAATTGATATATAGTATAATGCAAGCATGTATTGGCCATTTAGACGCAGCTTATTCCATTTTACTGCAGGTCTGCATCCGACCGATTACCAAAGAGTCTAAAACTTATTAATTCAATTTTAAACATTTCAACTATGCCAATTCAATTTTAAACTTTTTAACGATTTATCTATGTAATTTTTCAGCCAATTTTGACGTTGACATGATAGTCTAGTTAATTCTAGCCATTTCATGTGGCCTAGTGGCCCTAATATTGACAATTTTCATGATTTTTCTCCTTCTTCTTTTTTTCAATTTTTTCCTTTCCTTTTCATCGATGGCCAATCTCGAGTGATGATGCTAGAGAATGGCCACAGTCGATCGCTGGAGAGGGTTAGGCAAGGGTCGCCCTTGGCCTCCCTTGCTAGTCATAAGCGAGGGACAACCTTGGCTATGTGAGGGTATTTCACCCACCATTAGTGAGGGTTATAAAAAAAATTCAAAAATTCAAAAAAAATTCAAAAAATGTCCACGTCAGTGCTAATGATGCTGTATAGAATAGTCAACATCTACATTAGCAATTTCCAAACAAAATTAACAAGATAGATTGTGGAAAATTGTTAGAAGATGTAGTATTAAATTGACCGAATTAAATAATTTATCATTTTTATTTTTTTTTTGAACTTTTCCATGATTTGAGTGCATAGTGTCTTGTGGCCACCCTTTAGAGACGCCAACCCACCATGAAAGCAATGATGATCACCACTAGGACCCCATCACAAGGCTGGATTAACTGCTCATCCCCCTTCCCTCCTCTCTCTCGCTCGCACGTGATTGTGGCTGACAAATCCATTTCAATCCCTTGTAATATTGAATTTTTCTATTTTAAAATATATGATTTTTTCCAGATAATAGTCGCTTGAGCTTTTCGGGAGGCAATGCCGCCACTGAATCATTTTCACTGCCGTCGGGCCATGGTGCACCAAAGCTCTCCGGTCGATGATGATGCAAAGGCGAAACCCAAAAGAAAAATTCAAAAAATAATCACAAAATGCAAAATGGGTCCTCACATCCATTCATCTCCAACCTCAAACCGAGCGTAACATTTACTGCGAATCGTGGGCATCTAGGAACGTACCTGACACCAGGGAGAACCGGTTTGGTGGGAAAAAGAAGCCGAACATGAAGAGGGAGAGGCCGAGGGATGGAAGGAGAACTGCGGCTATGGCGACTGAGGTGAATCTCGAGCACATAATCGAAGGAGGAGACATGCCCGCTCCTCATCCAGATGCAGAGGAGGAGGAAGACGACCATGGCAGCCACGATGAGTCTGAACATGTAGCCGTTAGAACTTGGGGAACGGAGGGAAACCCTTCTCTCCTAGGGAGAGCTACAGGGGTGGGATTTAGATAAAATATTTTTCGTAAAACTGAAAATCATTTGGGATTATATATAGGGTTAATATTTTGAAACATCTCAAATTAGTACATCAACAATGAATTTATTCCAAATTATTTTTTTGTATTACCAAAAATCCTAAATTGGTACACATTTTACAAATTTACAATAAACCAGTGTATTTGTAATAAATTTACCTTCTATTACTTTCCGTTAAATATTATTGTTAAATTATTAGTTGGATGACATGTGAAATTAACTTATATACTAATTTGAGATTTGACTCTCCGTTTGTCACACTTATACCAGTTTTGTGGTTTCTTATTAAATTAATCCAATTTAACGGAGTGTATATTATTACAAATACACCGGTTTGAGTTTTTGGCTATTAAAAGAATTAATTTGGAGTGAATTTGTTATAAATGTATTAGTTTGGGTTTTTTGTAGTCAGTTGGGATAAAATTTGCTACAAACCACCCGCCTGGGTGGCGCCAATGGCTCGAGCTCCCTTCTTCTCGCAAAAGGTCGGGGGTTCGAAACCCACGGTTGTCATAAAGTTACTTAATTGGTCGTCTGTGTGTGGTGGCCAGCACTTTCGGCCCCCAGGGTTTACTCTCCTAGCTGTCGGCGGGGTGCGGGGTTCCCTAGGTTACCAAAAAAAAAAAAATTTGCTACAAGTCTATTAATTTTTTATTTTTCGTGATCAAAAAATTAGTTTTGACTAAATTTATTTAAGATGTACAAGTTTAGGTTTTGTCGCAATATTAACCCTTATATATGGTAATAAGAAAACCCATAAATTGCTTTTTGTCTGTTAATTTTGTTGTAAATTATTGACTTTCATACTAAACCACTAACATTTTATTTGCATAGCTTACCCAACTCGTCAAACTTATATTAATTACCGAGTTTAATCTGAGCAAGTAACCAATGTTTCTCTGATTGAATTAGAAAGCAGTTTTAAGTTGTCAACTTTGTTTTGGTCTGTCACTTAGCGACATGTGTTTGATCGATTCTAAATTACCATCTATGATTAAATTGCTTGCTGACTCTCACGTCAAATCACCAACTTGCCTTGAGTAGTATATTAGCTTCTTCTTTTTTAACTAAGTGACGTGATGTTTTAAGTTTAAGGAATGGGATTTTTCCCTTCTTCCTTATCAAAAGGAAAAATGATGAAAAATATTTTTCATAAATCAATTAGTCTTTTATCATCTAAGCATTATAAATTCAACAAATATTATCTGGAAAATAATTTTTCTTCAAACAAACAAACTCTAAATAAATGGCAGAATTCCATTGTTAGATACACTAAAAATCGAAATGATTTCACACATTACTAACATTAAGGTGGTGATATGATGAATATTTGAACTTTTGCCCCTTTTACATTTGAGTATCTAAATTATATTGTTGGCATTTAACTCAAATTTTCAAATATGGGTCAATTTGAAACCTCTGTTAAAATTAGCTATAGAAAATGCTAAAATGGACACTAACATTGTCAAATAGTAATGATCCACATCGACATCCATGATGGCCTTTAGAGATGATGTCATGTAAACGGAGTCATATTTAATAGCTAAGATAATCCTAGTTCGTATTATCTCTCTTTTCTCATCTCCCAAATCCTAAACAGAGATGAAACAATTTTGGCTATGGAGGGAGCCATGTCACCAATTGGGTTTAATTTTTATCGAATAAGCAAGTGGTTCGGGTACAATTAGGGGTGTGCATGGTCCGAGTGGGCGGTTCCCACCCTAGAACCGGGAACCACCCACTAAGGACCGGTTCCAAAAAATTGGATCCGGGAACCTCCCGTTGGTTCCATGGATCCACCCAAGAACCGGACCGCCGGTTCGGTCCAGTTCCCGCGTGGATCTATGGAACTGGTCTCACAAGCGGGCGAAGAAAAGAAACTCCATTGAACACCTATCGAAAATATGATATATTTAGAGATTTCGCAAATGTTCTCGCGTTTTTTTCTTTACCTCTCTTGGTAGGTTGCCTCAAATAGAACAATAAAAATTATAAACATGGGGCTTCAAAATTTTAATTTTTTTTCAACTAAAAAAAATTATTTTTTATAATAAAAATTAATATATATTATTATTATAATACCGGTCCGGTCCAAATGGATGGGCGGGCGGATCCGCCCATGGAATCGGGAACCGGACCGGTACTCACCGATTCCAATTTATTGGAACCAGGAACCAGACCGGTCCCTTTAGGAACCACTGGTTCCGGGCCGGTCCGGTCCGGTTCCAGGCAGTTCCCGGATCTTTTGCACACCCCTAGATACAATCGCATGATATGGCAACTTATTTAACAAACACCTCACATCAAGCTAGACCGGGAAAGTTGAAATACTTGATTGAACAAATATAATTTTGTATAGTGTATTAAGGCAAAATTTAATGTACTTATGATGTCGTTGCTCCTTAACCAACCGGTGTCAAATTTCGAAAGGAGAATAAAAAAAATTTCTTGACAAATAGTTGTCCCAGTCAAACATTGACAAGTTTCTAGGGAAAAAATAATATCACCATGATTAGCTACTTCCATATATCATTAACAATAGGTCTAGCTAGTTGGTGGTAAGATACCAATCAAACTACCAACAACTGCTCTCTAATTCCACCCCAGATCAACAATTGCATTCAGATTTTACAAAATTACAAACTTCCAAACAACAAAAACGAAGATAAAAAAATTTTGGATTTTACAGGACTGGTTGCGGGAACATAGAATTTGCCCTGAATTGCTGCAGGCCATTATGATTTAAGAACGAATCACATATTGATACATTCAATTTACTTCAAATTCTCAAAGAAATCTACATATTCCAAAAAAAAACGTGCTCTACATGGGCCAAGCCCTCAAAAGCTGTATTTTGAATAACCACACAAGATATAATAACCATTTTGAAAGTGACTGCCAAACGAGAAATCACTCAAGGTGATCTCTAAATTTGATGGTCACATGCTCAAGACATGAGACATCGGACATTAGAATTTAGCACAGAGGATTCTGTGTGCTATGAAACAGCTGCTCAGGTCGCATACGCTCCAACAGATCCCTCGAGAAACGAGCTATACAGTAATCTCATCTTTACATTGAAGAAGCCATCGGCTTAGCCCTGGACAAAATTATAATTCCTACAGTTTCTTACACACTTCTGCTCACCACTCAAAACCCACCAAAAACTGATAGAAGCTACCCCTAAAACGGACGAGCGAACAGAAGAAAAATCTCCTCGTCAAGCTTACAAAAAGACCTCGGTGACAGCAAGTCCAGTGGGAATACATAAGGGCACACTGATTTCAAGGTCTAACATCCTTCAACACGCCACCCTTCTCCAACTCGACCACTAGATCCCTAAGCGATGGCACCTTCATGGCCAAGGTCCTGTACAGCCTGGAGTACCGAG
>CM026412.1:33651269-33701486 GCA_014858505.1 Corymbia citriodora subsp. variegata | reverse complement strand
TCTTATTTTATTACTGTTACGATAGGTGGCAATGACGTGGCACCCACCAAGCGCTATGTTAGAAAAAAAAATAAAACATAAAAACATAATTAGATTTAAAAATAAAATGGCTAAAAGTTTAAAAAAGAGACACAATTCACCCTTGGCCCTCGTGCCCTCCCCTAGATCTGGGCTAGCAAGCCCAAACCGGGGGCTGCTAAGTCTTCGCTTAGGGCCAACAAGGGTCATTAGGCTTCAAGAAGGCTTGGGCAACCTTCACCCATGGCTAAGGCAGCTACCAACAATGGCTTGGTCAAGCCCTAAGTGAATAGTGTATTTCTTATCTTTTTAAACTTTTAGCTTAATTTTTTTTAATCTAATTTTATTTGTATTTTTACTTTTTAAATATTTTTCTGACGTGGTGCTTGATGAGTGCCACATCATTGCCACGTATCATAAGAAAATAATAAAATAAAACATGTCAGCATTTTTTGTTAGTTAAATTGGATGGAGTTAATAGAAAGACTTGATTGAATCAATTTGACAAGTTGAAGAAATTGATTGTACTTTTTGCAAGTTTTAGCATTCAATTATACTTTCGTGACAAGAATTAAGAATTCCAATCCACATATCATTATTATTTATAAAGAAAAAAGAGCTCTCACATGTCAAATAAGCAAAAATGATCTTGTTAGTTTGCAAGAGGAAGACATTAATAAAAGATACGAACTTGGAGGACTGCACAGCTCAATATTTTATAGTACACAGTAGCTTCGGATTGTGTTGAGAGATGTTGATATACTAATCATTTGGGGCGGCACTTGATAATGTTGAACCGCATCGACTTCCTTTCAAGATAAAGAAATGGGAGCTAAAGCTGAAAATTGAAACAACCAAAAACTGGCAGCCTCTGAAATTAAAAACCAAGGGAGAAACAGCAGCTGCAAGAGCGAAGGCGACTCATTAACAGCTTATAACTGGTGTCAACAGATTGTTCAAGTAAATCTACACTGCAAAAATTTTAGCCAAACTTTTTGCAAGAGCTGAGAATATGAAAAGAAAAACTGTTATGAGAAACATAATTTGACAAAAAAGGGCACATCTACCATCAAAATATACATAAAGCTACCTATACAGAGTCATGTGTCACAGTCCATGAATCCTCCCATACTTATGACACTTGTGAGTGATGTTTAGGGTTATTGGGTGAAGAGTGATTGATACAAAGAGGATGAATATAACTGATCCTTGAGAGTGGTGATTGAACGATAATAGTACTTAGAAACTCTGAAGGTGGGATTGGCCTCCCGTGCACAAATTGGTCGAGAGCTGATGCTGCCCTCCTAATGAGGCTATGATAGGTCGAAATCAATTGTTGAGTCTAAATAATATATTGTCTCGCTCGATAAACTAGAACATGGAGGAGCACCGAGTCCGACAGGTTGCTAATTGCAACGCGTCCATCGTCTCCGTCCACCTACCGAACGTTTCAACTCGACACAGCGTTGACCACCGAAACCCTAGCCATCTTCCGAGCTCTTCCGTACTTGAAGAAAGGGAAAGCGGATTAGCTCTTTGTCGAGATAGGGACCGACAGCAGATTTGTGGCAGAGCTCCTATACGGAAAAGCCGAAAGCCCGAGGGCCCTAATATCCTGTTGTGGATCACTAACGTTATTCATCGCTCGTGCGAGGCCGATTCTCTTGGAAACTGGGTTGCCAATGCCTATGGCCGGAAAATTCTTTCTTCCAATTTCTACGTTTTATTCTGGTTTTTACTTCGTGAGTGAATGAATGTGGCCTTATATTCCAGAAAAAAAAAAAAAAACTTGCTACTTTCCATGGAGATATCATCACCCGCCGTCGTTGATCGGTGTAATCAGGCTTGGCCTCGTCACTCTCCGTGTGACCATGCATTTCCTTGCGATAAAAGCAAATCCAGCATCTTGCCTTTCCATGTTCTGTAGTTCGCATCATTTGGGCTGACCACTGTCCTGGCACTCACAGCCACACTTCACCAAGGAATTTTCACAAACACCTGTTGTTCTCCGAACCTCGTTACTCTCTCCATAATGCAAAATTATGGAGCACTGGGATTAATCTAATTCCGCACCACAGGTGATATTTCGTTTTGCACCGTGACTTAAACGAGTATTTGCTAAATGCAGAAAGAACCAGAATCTCAGTCGAAGTGTTCAAAGGCAGTGCGACCCAAGGAAATCCAGCCGTGGGAATTGAAATGGATCTGTGGGAGTTATGTGCGAGCATATGAAATCATTGAAATCGCGGAGCACTTGGATCTCTGTTTAGACACGAGAAATACAATTTATTCTCCATTCTTTCTGTGTAAAAAGAAGTTTAGAAAATGGCCAATTCAGTAAAGGATCACGGCACTAGCAAGGGCAGCGCTTAGGAATCCGACGCATACACGTCCTTGGCATATTGCTGGTTTAATAAGGTAATGCTGCTAGTCCTGTGCAGGTGCAATGTCGAGGCACCGCCGATTTCCTCCGCAACCATGGGCAAGGGATCATTTCAAAGTGCATGAAGGTGGGATCGATTGAGCTTTTTTTTTTTTTTTTTTCTCTCCACATGTGCTTTTTTTCTGGTCCCATCACTTTCCTTATTGTGGCAGGCGCTAAAAGCGGTGTCGTGATTTGCCTTTTAAAGCACCGGACCAAATGAGCGACCTGTGACTAATGAAAGGCGACAATTATCATACTTAAATGTTTCTTATATAGTATATAATGTGCCGTTTGATTAGATTTGAATGGACAGTTTTTCTTAAAATGAAAACCCCGTTATCAAAAGCTAGTGTTATGCAAAAGGGCCAAAGCATGAAACAAACACAAGGAATGTTTGAAGCAAGAAGAGGCAAAGTTAAAGGGAGAAAATTCCAGATTGAAGATAATATTGGCCGTGTTGAGGGTTCCCAGTTATTTTAGCTCACATGCGTGGGAAGGTTAAAGGGAAGGATGTGTTGAGTCTACCATAATTTATGTTAGTAGACATTGTTTTGTGTTTAGGCATGAATGAGCTGTTGCAATACGTGTTTTCTAATCGTGGACATGTTTAGCACAATTGAAATTCAATGAGCATTTTGCACATATTACTGGATTTGCATAAATTCGACTTGCATTTTCCTCTGTCATACTGGATTGAGCCTAAGTTTTCAGCTTGGACTGTGTTAAAAAAAAAAGACTTTTGCACAAATTACTGGGCTTGCAACATCAAGTGTTCTGTAGACATTCTAGTATGACATCTAATCTGGTATAACTAGGAGGATAAGGCCAAGCAAGCAATGTTGTGCTCAGCAATGAAGCAGAGAAAGCAGAAAACATACTTCATTGCAATACGAGAGGGATCACAAAAGATAATTCATGTTAGTTGCTAAAAGCAGCACATTTGCAAGCAATAATACATCATAACTATGCCATCAATCCAACCATACTAGTTCACTGAACCCAGAATCCAACAAAAAAAAAAAAAAAAAAAAAAGAGGGCACACTACTTCATTGATCCCGCAATCGAGTCAAACACCCCAGGTGATTATCAATCTAGATGCACGATGTCACTTGTCTCTCCAGTTGGGCCTTTCAGAAGCTGGCACTTCTTATTGGATTGACTTGCTTGCAGTCATTCTTGTTCTTCTTTCTTGATGGGCCTACTGCTTCAACGGGAAGTGCTACTCGTTCAACTTGAGTTCTTTGTTGTGGTGTTGCTGGTGGGGCTTGCAGGATCATCATCTCTCTGCTCTTGGCCTGTTTAGCAATTATACTCTTAAGCTGGCATGACTAGATTTTACAGTGAATCAAAAAAAGCCAATAAAAAACAAATTCAAACAAAGCCACTACTTACAGTCCCATCAACATGCGTCAATATTGTCTCACTGGCAGCACCAGCAACAGTATCCCAACACACATAGATTATAAAAAAGACAACAGAAACACTCTTAGACTCCATTTGGTTCAACTTTGGGGAAATGCAAAGCCATTTCCCTCAGTATCTTTAGCTCAAGAGCCATTTGATGAAAGCAACAGTGTTTGGCAAATTATAACGTAAAGGGGTTTTCTAAAATAACTTTACCGTAAATATCATTTGGTAAACCTACATTTGTAATGGACTTTCATTAATTTTTTTGTTTTTAAATTAATAAATCATTTGCTGCTTGCCAATTGCCGATTGACGACATGGGCCGGCGGTCGCCAGCATCATTGTTCAACGGCCAGAGCCAGATCTGGCCACTCGCCAGCATCACCTGAGGAACTTAGGCTCGATGCTTGGGTCACGCGAACCCAGATGTCGCGGCCTAAAGTCGCACAACCGCCGACGTCATGCAAACCCAAGCGTCATGACCTTAGTTGAGACAGCCTGGATCGCACGACTCAAGCGTGACTCAAGTGACCTAGGTGGCAATTGTTGGAGGCATCGTTGGCTGAGGTTGCGACCTCAGGGCCGCAACACTTGGGTCGTGCAACTCTAGCGACCCCAGTGTCACGACCTCAGGCAAGGTTGCCTGAGTCGCACGACCTTTGGCGGTAGTCGACATAGGTCGTGCGAACCCCAAGTGCTGTGGCTGGCCGGTCGTCGGAGGTTGCATGACCCCCAGGTGTGGTGGCCGGCCTCCACCATGAACACATTGTTTTAAATCAGTTTATGAAAGTCTTAAGGTTTTTGTATTCTTCCTTATTCTAAAGTAATATGCTTCGAAATTAATTAGGGTCTCTTTTCATCATAGGTCGCACTCTTTAGTGAAATAATATGTTCACTTGTATAAATATTACATCCCAACTCAATATATGACTATTTTTCAAGCAGCATGTGCATTAATTTACTTTGACATAATTATGTATTATGAAAAGGCGTGAATCTTGCGTGGTGGCAATATGCTATAGTACTAAAGACGCATAGTTAACTAGTCAAACTCACTGTTGGCCAAAAATAGAAAGATAGTCAAGCCCACTACATATGCGTACATCGGCAAAGTAGCAAACAACTGTGTAACGCAATTATTGCTTACTCTGCAAGTGGATAGATAGCCCTCTATTAAATTGCATACATATTCCGACAGAAAAAATAAAGGAAAAGGCAAGACAAATGACCCAATTTTGCTTACTCGAGAGGAAAACAAAATATTCGTAGCAAAAAATTATCATAGTATTAAATATATACCATGAGTTATCTGCCTTCATCGTTCATTATCCCATGTGATGACACTTGGTAGAATGTAATGAGTTCTTGTGTTTCTTTCCCCCTTTCTAAGAGGTATGAATTGGACATTTATTTCTCCATAGTGCATTAATGAAATAATCGAATCCATTACTTCTTTTATTATAAGTATGATATTAAATTCATGCATTAATTATGCCCATTGAAAAAAATTTTAAAAAAAGTTGACAAAGAAATCATATAGTGTTTTTGAAATCAATATTTTGTGATGTATAATCTAGCATGGTATCTATGAAAGCAATTTTGATGAAGTAATAAAAAGAGAATATTAGTTTGCTGGCAATATTAAAGAACTAGGATTATCCAACACCGAAAAGATAAGTAGAGATAAGTGACTAATGCAAGGAAACAAATCAGCCACCTAAGAAATTATGGTGCAACAAACATAAAAATGGCAACTTTTAAAAGGGTGGATATTTGCGTGGCTAAAGAAAGGAAGAGATTTGGCCTAAAAAGGAATGAAACAAAAATCCCACACGTTAATGAAGAAGACTTCGCACCTAGTTTAATGTATTCAGAAAACCCTCCTCTCCGTATCGCTTCAAAGTTGTTGTCTCCTCATCTCTAGGTTCTCTGTGAAGCTCCACCTGTTTTTTAACAGTGTCTGAATCTTTTTCTGCAGTTGATGTCAGAGCCTCAAAACATTCAGCATTGCCCGGCTCTAACTGGAAATAATCAATGGAGGTGCGCTTTCGCTACCCGCGGATGCAGAGACTGAGTCTTCATTAGGACATGAAACGTCCCCCTTAGCCCCATCCTAATCAGAATGCACGTCGGTCTTTCATTCTCTGTTCCATCAGGGTTGGGCACATCAATCCTTTCAATACAACTATGCCTCTCAAATAGATCATTTACCTTTTGCTTCCAAAATAGATCTTTATCTTTGCTTCCAGTGGGGACACTTCCACTTGCATCTTCTTGTCCTGTCGCTTACTCCTTTCTAGCTGCATTTTGAGAATGTGGACTTTCTCCTCAGATACTTTCCACTAACTTCCACACTTCCAATTCTATTGACCAGCGCTTTCTTTTCATTGATCAATCTAAAATCACTTCTCTGCCAGGATTAATCCATTTGAAAAATTCGCAATCATCAACCTGTCCGACACAAGCTAGCAATTCAAATTCTAGCAGTGCATGCTCTTGGAAAGGAACTCCAAATTAAACAAAGCACAGCAAAACTTACAGCAATACAGGTTGATTTAATGGAAACAATAGAAATTATGTGAAACAGAGGCCTTCAAACACAGCACGGAAAATTAAATTCAACAATGCACAGCACAATGCAAAGCAACCATATCCTTGTCTAACACTAAACTGGCCCATACACAGCACATATGCTGGGCTAGCCACCCACAATGAACAACATATGACAGTGAACTGGTCCTATACTCAACTGGCCATTATAGGCAACCATTTCAAATGACAATGTACTAAATCATCAATACCTAATCTGCTGCCGAAAATTGACAAACCATCACGTCCGACGATAGAACCTGCTTCCACTGGCCAACATATGATCATCAGAAACTCGAAACTTAACCATTGCATAGTGCAACAGAAACTCATGGAAATAACAAAGTGACTCATAGCTAGCTCGAATAACTAAAGAAAAAGTCAAGACAGACATCTGCTCCTCTGTAGCTCAGGGGTCTTAATATATTGTTGTCTTCTTGCCCAGGCATTCAAAAGCATATGCAGCGCAACAAGAACAATGCGCTTAGCAAAATCATTCCGATGAACAAATCAAATAAGCCCATTAAATCCAAGTAGAGTGGCCTTTCAGAGCTCTAAACAACGATGAGAGCACCACGTTCATACCAGCAGTATATCAGTCCCAGTTTCCCAGTGGTACATTCAACTACTACATTTGCACTAAATTATCAAATCTTATCGCTGTATAATCCTGATCAAATTACAGAATACTGGCAAGATGTAGATGCACCAAAAATATAAGAAAATTGAAGAGCTAACAAAATTGAGTAATGCAAAATATAATCCATCTCTTCCAATGAACATGCAAGATAAAGAACCCCGTGTTGCAGGAGTAAGAAACGCAATTTTCAGGGTTTATAAAGTACTGGATATAAAGCAAAAGACTCTTCACGGGAATCTTGAAGAGGCCAAAAAATGCACAAGCTCCGGTAATGACATAACCAAAGAGCAAGCAAAGGGGGCGACACCCAGAATCAGAAAAACACCAGACACAGTAGAAAAAACCACGGATTTGGAACAATGTGAACTCGTAATCATTCGCCCAAGTTGGATCGAAGCTCGATTTGTATATATCTTGGCCAAAAAGCCACGGATTTGGCAAAGAACCTAGAGAGATTGGGCAAACACGAACCACGAACCCAAGAAATTTGCCCCAAATCGACTTCAGCAACCGAGAGAGGGCGCAGAGCGGCGCCTGTGTAGTCCACGTCAGCTACCATACCGACGTCATTGTTTTCAGGGCGCCACCTCATGCATTCTGTCGTCCACCTAAGCAGTAGGATTTTTCAAGATGATCTTTGTCAGAATTATGAGAGAGTACATGTCTCAAGCGAGTATAAATTTGGGGTTTTCAAAGAATTAAAAGGAAGTTTGAGGGGTTGGATTCAAAATGAGCATATTTAAAAATAAATTATGGTATCTTTTCTAGTAAATGTAAAGATTGAGAAATAGAAATTAAGTTTAATAAAAGTAGATTGATAAAATTGAGCATAGAAGAGTTAAATAAAGAAATAATTCAGACAAGAATTTCATATGAAGTATCATTTAGATCATCAACGTCACTTATCCCAGAAAAAAGAGATTGAGGGATTAGTTTGCAATTGAATTAGAAAACTAGAAAACAAGTAGTATGTCCTATTTATAGGACTGATCTTACATTGCTAGAAAAATCATCTACGACTATTCATCTTAGCAGATGTACCTCGCTCATGTTTTCAAATTTCCAAATAAACTTACTAGCACATTTTTAAAAATAAATCACGAAAACCTTAAAAAGAAGATTTCCTTTTAGAAGAAAATGAAAACCAAAGAAAATAGTCTGCAGAAAAATACGCTGCAAGAGAGAGAGGTTTGCCAAGAAGAACAACAGGTAGAAAAAACAAAAAGAGAGTAAATCTTCTTCATAGATTAAAACAAGGAAGTATAAATGACGTAGAAAATTATTTAAACAACTTATATTATGACATATGGAAAACCCCAAAGATCGAATCATTTTAATAGAGTAAACCTGCCACTCAACTGGATGGAAATAAAAGTAGGGAAGAGGTCAGAAAAGAAGAACCGGAAACACCTATAACAGAATGGAGACTGCAGATTTGCACATGGTAGGAGACAGATGATCCGCATAGGTTTTGGGTCTCTTTAAGAGAAATGTAGGAAAATTCAAGGTAAAAGAGATTTCTACCGTGACATATTGGTCTCGAGTCTCCCTCAAAAAGTAGAGTATGTAAGCTTGCATTGCCTGTGAGTAGCACACACAAAGAATGAAGAACGTGCACATCTAATAAATATGTCATATTACCTTAGATCTGCAGCTTGCTTTTGTGCTTATTCATGCTTGCCTTACTATTCTTCTCATGACCTTGGTGTTTGAAGCTTAGCCTTAGCTGAACTTGAACCTTTGTTCGTCCCTGATCTTAAACTTGTGCCCATTTTAGTCACACCGCTTCCTGAACTCACTGTTGTGCCCTTTCCTGAAGTTGA
This sequence comes from Corymbia citriodora subsp. variegata, assembly GCA_014858505.1. Lineage (NCBI taxonomy): Eukaryota > Viridiplantae > Streptophyta > Magnoliopsida > Myrtales > Myrtaceae > Corymbia > Corymbia citriodora. The sequence continues at coordinate 33,692,583 of CM026412.1, read as the reverse complement.
AACTCTGCCCCTTCCTGTACTCAAAGTCGTGCTGCTTTGTGAACTTGAAGTTATGCCCCTTCCTGGACTTGAAGCTGTGCCCATTTTAGTTGTGTCTGTTCTTGAACTCGAATCCCTAACCTTTCCTAAACTCAAGGTCATGTCCCTTCCTGAGCTCACAGTTGTGCCCTTTCCTGAAGTTGAACCTCTGCCACTTCCTGTACTCAAACTCACACTGCTTCGTGAACTTGAAGTAATGCCCCTTCTTGGACTTGAAGTTGTGCCCATTTTAGTTGGGTCCGTTCTTGAACTTGAAACCTTACCCATTCCTGAACTCAAAGTCATGCCCCTTCCTGAACTCACAGTTGGGCCCTTCCTTGAAGTTGAATAATCTCTGCCCCTTCCTCTACTCAAAGTCACGCTACTTGGTGAACTTGAAGTTATGCCCTTTTTTGGACTTGAAGCTATGCCCATTTTAGTTGTGCCCATTCTTGAACTTGAACCCCTACTCGTTCCTAAACTCAAAGCCATACCCCTTCCTGAACCCAAAATTGTGCCCTTTCCAGAAGTTGAAACTCTGTCCCTTCTTAAGCTCAAAGTGGCGCTACTTTGTGAACTTGAAGCTATGTCCGTTCCTGAGTTTGACGCCATGCCCCTCCCTAAAGTAGAAGCTGCTTCTCTATCGAAGTTCAAACCTTCACCATTTCTTGCACTTGAAGCTCTACCCCTTCCTCTGTCTCTTTCTATAGGATGCCTTCCTGGGTTTGAAGCACATCCTGTCCCACTTTCTCCGCTTGTTTTTGTTGGTACTCGGTCAGTCTCCACTGTCTTGTCCCTCTTCACCTATAACATGTTGAATTCAACATGAGTTTTGAGGACTGCACATTTAAGATAATGCAAATCTTCAGTACTTACCGAAGAAAAGTCTCTTTGATCCTCAACTTCAGTTGTAGCTTTGCAGGATCTCTCATAGTGTTCAACTCCTCTGCATGTTTGGCCACTCGACCCGACAGCATCACTTGGGTTGGCAGATTCCCCAATCTCATCCTTGTCCTTCTTCCTATTTTCCATACTCCCAGTCTTCCCCCCATCGACAGTGTCATGGCGCCCAATCCTTCTGTCTCTCTTTTGCCACCTATTTCCCGTGGCCTCAAAACATTCAGTATGGCCCAGCTCTGACTGGAAATCATCTATGGATGAGGTGCCATCAGTTTCGCTTTCGCCCACAGACGCAGAGTCTGGCACTTCATTGGAACCTGAGATGTCGAACTCAGCCCCGTCCTGAGTTTGGGAAAATAGAGCAGACTCGAATCAGAGGAGAATCGACATTCTATAGCACCTCATGCTTTGTTCCACATGACCTTCATGGTTTAATTATTAGATTAATTTACTAATTTTATTTCCATAAACTGTATCATCGTTTGCACTAATTATTCCATACCATGCCGAGTAAAGCAAAAACAAAAAAGGTAAAGGGCGTTGCTGTTCTACTTCCATATCAAGTTCCGTTTTTGTTTCTAACTATAATGTCATTATCTTAGTGAACTTAATCCTTCATCTTATATTCATTTTAATTACAATAATCTACACTTTTTGTATAATTATATGTACTTCATGTACTATTATCTTTTAATCTTAGCCATTTATTTCAACTATAATACTATTATAATTATATACCCATTCTAGTTGTGCCCTTTCCTAAACTCAACATTGCTCATTTCAGATCTTTATTTAAAACAAAATCAATTTCAGGTCTTTATTTGAGAAAATGCGAATACTTCATGCCCTCATTTGAAACAATATTCACTCAATGTCTTATTTGAGAAAATGAATGCACTTTGGGCCCTTCTTTGGAATTTCTTCGGGAATAAATGATCATAATATTAAATATCTATACCACGAATTATCTACCTTCATTGTTCGTTTTCCCATGCGATGACTTTCGGTGTAATCTAATAAGTTCTTGTGTTTTTTGATGTTTCTTACGGCTACGAATTGGACATTAATTTCTCCACAATGCATTAATGAAATAATAGAGTCACATAGTCCATAAGTACTTTTATTATATGTACAACATTAAATTTGGGCATCAATCATGTTCCTTGCAAATTTTTTTAAAAAAATTAGTTGACAAAGAAATCATATAATGCTTTCGAAATCAATAATTTGTGATCTGGCATGTTATCTGGGAAAGCAGTTTTGACGAAGCAATACATAGAAAGATAATATTAATCTGCTGGCAATGTTAAAGAACTAAGGCTATGCAACACCAAAAAGGTAAGTAGAGATAAGTGACTAAGCAAGGAGACAAATCAGCCACCTAAGAAATTGCGGTGTAACAAACAAAAAATGGCAACTCTTAAAAGGGTGGATATTCGTGTGGCTAAAGAAAGGAAGAGAATTGGCCTAAGAAGGAATTAAACGAACATCCCAAACGTTGACGAAGAAGATGTTCGCACCTTGTTTAATGTAATCAGAAATCCCTCCTCTCCGTGACGCTTCAAAGTTGTTGTCTCCTCATCTCTAGGTTCTTCGTGAAGCTCCACCTGTTTTTTAACACCGTCTAAATCTTCTCCTGCAATTGATGTCGTAGCCTCAAGACATTCAGCATTGCCTGGCTCTGACTGGAAATAATCAACGGAGGACGTGCCATGAGTTTCGCTTTCACCACCCACAGGTGTAGAGTTTTTTTTTTTTTTTTGGTAAGGTAAGAATATATATAAACAACCAAGAACTAGTACATCAGGGGGAACGCGGTACCAACGGCCACTCAGCTGGAAAACATGTTGCTGGAGTGAAAGGGTACCCCGTAAGCAAAATGAACATAATTACAAAGCTAGAATTAGACAGAACTGGTAGGAAACTAATTCCTATTCTAAACCATATATGGCTCCAAAGCAAAAATATGGGGGTCTAATCCCCAACTTCGCCACAGGTGTAGAGTTTGGATCTTCATTCGGACCTGAAACTTCCCCCTCAGCCCCATCCTCATCGGAATGCACGTCAGTCTTCATTCTCCGTTCCTCCCTTAACATCTCCTTCATCTCCTCATCGCATTCTCCCTCCCACTCACTGTCGACCCCTCCCTCTACAAGCAAATGAATAAAGAATCCTAGTATAGATGCCCAGTCCAGCATTTCATTCACGTCCCCGTCACTCCTGATCTCCCTTTGCAGTTTACCAGGAATCCGGTACCACATTCTCTTGAAACGAAAGCCAAAAACTTTTCACATCAGCAATCAATCCTTCATATGTCAATGAATTGGGGTCGACGCCTTCCTTTTCTCTCTCTATTCCACCCAGGGACTCAAACCACTCGACGCCTTCCTTTTCTCTCTCTATTCCACCCAGGGACTCAAACCACTCATCACTGGGAAACTTTACACCAAGGTGAAATCGAATCGTGAAGGAAATCTGTGATGGAACAAGTTCAACCGGAGAGCCCAACAACATATTTATTGGATATACACTAAACTTTTTGCATATTTACCCAAATCCAATCAGCACAGCTATAAGCATGTGATGTAAATTTAAATTAAACATCGAATAAGTTGGATAACTATCTACCTAGGATTAAGTATCTCATCACAGATTCCCTTTTTTAAGGGGAAAAGAAGAAGAAAATTGGAATGCCAGTGTAAATCAAACTTTCTAGTAGCGGTTTTTCCGCTGTTCGTTGGGGGATTGTAACTATTCACGTTCTCACTAACCAGTAAATCAAGGGAGATAAGGTCATCTGGGAAACATTTTCTTTATACTGCTATAATCATTCTAAAATGGAATTGATAGAACTATCTTCAATTTCTTTTTTAACGTTATAGTGCTGACATTTACCTTGACTAATTCCTATTGATTCACATAAACTACCACATCTACGTACTTAGAATACTTTATTCACATATTGTCAAGAGTCACTCCTAAGATTACTTTGTACATGGATGCTAACAAATTGTAATTAAGGTGGTACAAAAGTTAAAATTTCATTAAATGCCCGATATGTGAGATAGTCTTTTGCACTTTATTGCATAAAATTATTTGTAACTTAATAAATTGTATAATTGATGTCAAAAGATTGTCTTTGGTACATGAATATTAGATTCAGTGAAGTAATGTATTTATTTTTACTCCGGTAACACTAGTCTAGAGTAAGTAGGTGTTATTTCTTTTGTTTATACTTTATATTTGTGGATTATCTTACAACTAGGGTTGCCTTCTCAATGTCTTAATTTGCTTGCAGTAATAGGCGCCAATCACTAAAACCAGCGACTTAAAAAATTACGATGCTTCTTCTTTACTTGTTCCTTGTTATCAATTGCTCTTTTCAATTCCCATCCTATTGCAAAATAATAATAATAAAAAATTACTAGACAAAACACATCATATGATTCTTTCGAAATTTATAATTGGTAATTGATTATCTAATTTCTTGTCTATTAAAGCAATTTTGATTATTAATATTTAAAGAATGATTATATGAGTTTACTGGCAATATTAAAAAGACCAAAACTATCCATCACCAAAACGCAAGTAGAGATAAGTGACTAAGATAGAAAAAAACAATATGCAACCTAAGTAATTAAAGTACCACACAAAATGGGATCCACAGAAGAGGGAGGAAAGATTGCTCTAGGAACTGCAAATATCCAACACTAGAAAACGACCAAAACAAATCAGCCACCGAAGAAATTACGGTGCAAAAAAAAAACAGGGTAACTCTAAAAGGGCAGATATTGTGTTGTTAAAGGACGGTGTATATTTGGCTTAAAAAGGAATTAAACAAAAGTCCCACACATTAATGAAGAAAATGTCGCACCTTGTCTGATGTATTTAGAAGAATCTCCTCTCTATAACGCTTTAAGGATATACCATGTCCTTCTTTGATAAAGTAACCACACCTCTCGATATGGATGATGCAGTCATCTGGTATTTTTGTGCAAGATGCATCAATCAACCATCTCAATGATGAGCACCATGAGACTAGCAGGATTTTTAGAGACTCTAGCTCGTTCAGGCCCTCAACATCAGTAGATACATCGAGATATTTAATTTCCAATCTCGTCAGGTTTTTCAAGTATGACAACCCAGTTATTCTTGTCAGAGATTCGCAAAAAGCAACGGTCAAGTATTCCAACGATTTCCAAACACCCACAACTTGTATCTCAACTAGCTCCGGACAATATTGCACATTCACTTGCCGTAGCTTCCTTAGTCCCGAAGGAATGGATAATCTCTTAAGCTGTTCCCAATTGAAAACCCTTAAGCTCTCCAGTCGTGATAGTCCATCTAGTGAAATGTCTTCAATTTCACAACCATCAATCTCTAAAGTTGACAAATTTCTCCAACTCCAGTTGAAGGATGGAAGCTGCACAAGGGGTTTTAAGTCCAAGTTTCCCAAAACAATCTCTTCTAGATGAGAAAGATAAGTCAACTCTGGAGGTATAGGGACGTTTAGCAGTCTTAACTCCAACCATTCCAATCTAGATAAATTCCCAATCCAACTTAAGTCGCATCCTGGGATTAGGTTTGATTGGTCTCCATAATAAGAGCCATCACTTAGTAGTAGATTAACCAAATTAGTAAGTTTCGATAGATTAGGGACTGAGAGCAATGATTTGGATCGAAGAAGTAGACAGGTCAAACTTGTGGGAAGCTCCGGCAACTCTTGAATCTCATGACAATCGGTTAAGTTCAAGATTTGGAGTTGATGAAGCTTGTTGATTGTCCTTGGAATTCTACAAATACGGGTGCACCCTAAATTTAGGATTCTTAAAGATGACCAGTCTCCAATTCCAATAGGAATTTCATCTTTCATTCTAAAAATTGACTCTTCAAGATTTACCAAAGTGCTGATGCCGCTATGTAACAACCAATCATAATATTCCTCAAAAGAGAAAGAATCTATGCAAAAGCGCAAGATCCGTAATGATGTTAATTCCGCGTCGAAGATTGAAAGTTTCCTTATCATTGTGCCTATTAGAAGAAAAATTCTCAAGTTTCAAACTACAAATATATAAATTTTGACATTCCAATGGAATTTGGAAGTTTGGCAATGCACGTACCTGGTGAATCTAACTCCATCAATGAGGTCAAATTCCCTAGTGAGCCAAGAAGTTGTTTCGACTTTTCACAACGTAACAAGGAGAAACACTGAAGCTTCTCTAGTTGCCCCACTTCTTTCGGCAAATCCGTGAAATTTTTGCAACTTTCGATCTTTAACTCAATCCACACTTCACTGGCCATCTGTACTCCGGGGTGAAATTGGACTATGAAGGAAATCTGCGATGTGACAAGTTCAACGGGAGAGCCAAACAACACATTTATTGGAGATACACTAAACTTTTTTGCATATTTACCCAAAATTCAGTCAACATGCATATAATTATGTGATTTAAATATAAATTAAATATCAAATAAGTTAGATGACTATCTACCTAGGAGTACTATCTCGTCACAGATTCCCTTTTCTAAGGAGAAAAAAGAGAAGAAAATTGGAATGCCAGTGTAAATAAAACTTTCTAGTAGCAATTTTTCTTTTTCACTATTCATTGGGGACAGTAACTATTCACGTCCTCACCAACCATTAAATCAAACGTACATGAGGTCGCTTGGGAAATTTTTTTTTATAATACTATAATTTTTGAAAAATAACATCGATAGAAAGTTTTTTAATTTTCTTTTCGAATATTATAGTGCTGACATTTAGCTGGACTAATTCCGATGGATACACATGAACTACCGTGTCTACATACTGAAAGTACTGTGTCCACATCTTGACAAGTGTCACTCCTAAGATTACTTTGTATCTTGTGATGGCTATCTTGATAACAAATTGTAGTTAAGGTGGTACGATAATTAAAATTTCACACTTTTTATTGCATAAAATTATTTGTAACTTAATAAATTGTACAATTGACGTCAATAGATTGTGTTCGGTACATGAATGCCAGATTTAGTGAAGTAATGTATTTACTTTTAGTCCGTTAATGCTAGGCTAGAGTTGGTGGGTATTATTTCTTTTGCTTATACTTCCTATTTGTAGATTACCTTACATGTAAAATTGCCTTCTTAATTTCTTAATCTGCTTGCGATTACAGGCACCAATCACTAAAAAGTTACTGATGATTTATTTCTAGCTTGTTTCTTTTCATTAAACCCATCGACTTGTTCCTTCTTGTCAATTGCTCTTTTCAATTCCCATCGTATGGCAAAATAATGAAAAAAATTAGGAGACAAAAAACCTGATATGATGCTTTTGAAATCTATAATTGGTAATCGATTATCTAGTTTTTTTCAATGAAAGCGACTTTCATGATTAAATGAGTTTACTGGCAATATTAATAAACCAAAACTATCCAACACCAAAAGGCAAGTAGAGATAAGTGACTATGAAAAAAATATGCAACCTAAGTGACAACAAATGGGAACTTCAAAAGAGGGAAAGATAACTTTAGGAACCGCAAATATCCTAGGGAAAATTTTAAATGAAGGCCTAAAGTGCTCTCATTTTCTCAAATAAAGATCCGATATAAAATTTATTTCAAATAAGGATCTGAAATGACTATATTAGTCTCAAATAAGGACTTGAAGTTATTATGTCTATTTCAAATAAGGGCCTAGCCTCACCGGCTAGCAAAAAATTCCGGCCAACTAGGGATATTTTAGTAAAAACAAAATTTAAATATAAATATTAATTAAATTAGATTTAAAAATTTAAAGGAAAAAAAAAGAAAAAGAAAAGAAAAGAGGAAAACAGAGTTTATCGTCCAGATCAGCCCTACCGCCCCTCCCACTGGGTTTATCGCCACGGCTTTGAACAGCAGAGATTGAAACAGATGCGAAAAATGCACGAGTCAAACCAAGGTCAGACTCGATATTCACTAACCCACATCGACAACACTTCATACAACCGAATCATCGACATGAATATTCCAATACGAATTCACCCAGGAAGAAGCTCAAGACACAGACGAGCTCGTTCCAGCTCATTTCCAATGGGGAAAAAGATGGTTTTTTTTTTTTTTTTCACACTCCATCTCAACGTGTGAAGATCATACCAGGCTGGTGGGAGGCGGGGATGGCGGAGATGAAGGACATGAGGTGGCGCAGCCGAAGAACTTGGCGACAAAGAGGGTGGCGTGGGCCTGGGCCAAAGGGGAGTCGATGAGCGGGAGGCACTGCCGGAGCATGCAGTTGTCGCTACACCCCTTGGGGAGGACCCGGCATCCATTGTTGCCGACCTGGGGTGAGGTTCGAGGGCGCTGGGTGAGGGTCGCTGGCGGCTAGCTAGTGCCGCCACCACACCAGTGATGGGGCGGCGGCCATTGGCGGGAGGGAGCCTTTGTTTCCTTTTTTTTTTTTGAAGTTTTTTTTTTGTTTTTCTATGAAAAGGAAAAAAATAGAAAAAAGAAAAAATTCAAAAAGACGAAATTGCCCTTCTCAATACGCACTTCAAGCTTTATTTGAAACAAGATCCACTTCAAACCCTTATTTGAGAAAATGAAAAACACTTTAGCTCCTTATTTGGAATTTTCCCAATATCCTCCACTAAAAAATGACGGAAATAAATCAACGAGCTAAAAAATTACAGTACAACAAAAAATGGTAACTCTAAAAGAGCGCATATTACCGACCAAAAAAAATAAAAGATTGGATATGGCGTGGCTAAAGAAAGGAGGATATTTAGCCTAAAAACGAATTAAACAAAAGTCCCACCCAATGACGAAGAGAATGTCGCACCTTGTTTGATGAATTCATAAGAATCTCCTCTCTATAACGCTGCAAGGATATTTTAATTCCTTCTTTGATGAAGTATCCACACTCTTGTACATCAATGGAGCAATCATCTGGTATTTTGCAAGATGCATCAATCAACCATCTCAATGACCAGCAATCATAGACAGACAAGATTTTCAGAGACTCTAGCTCGTTTAGGCCCTCAACATTAGTAAGTACATAGCATCTTCCAATTTCCAATCTCCACAAATTCTTCAAGTATGACAACCCACTTATTCTTGTCAGAGATTTGCATTTATCAATGAACAAGTCATCCAATGATTTCAAAACACCCATAACTTGTATCTCAATTAGGTCTGGACAACACTCCACCCATACGTTTTGTAGCTTCCCCAGTCCGGAAAAAATGGATAATCTTTGAAGCCGTTTACAGCTTACTACTGTTAATTCCTCCAATCGCGATAGTCCATCTAGTGGAATGTCTTCCACTTCACAAAACTTGATCTCTAAAGTTGACAAATTTTTCCAACTCCAGTTGGAGGATGGAAGCTGCACAAGGGATTTTATGTCCATGCCTTCCAAAAAAATCTCTTTCAGATGAGTAAGAGAAGTCAACTCTTGAGGTGCAGGGACGTTTAGCAGTATTAATTTTGACCATTCCAGTCTAGATAAATTCCCAATCCACCTTAAGTTGCATCCTTGAATTAGGTTTGATTTTCTTGTATCATGAGAGTCATCGCTTAGTAGCAGTTTAACTAAATTAGTAAGTTTCGACAGATTAGGGATTGAGAGTAATGATCTGGATTGAAGAAATAGACATGTCAAACTTGTGGGGAGCTCTGGCAACTCTTGAATCTCATGACACTGGGTTAAGTTTAGGGTTTGGAGGCGATGAAGCTTGTTGATTGTGCTTGGAATTCTACAAATACCAGATTGCGCTAAATTTAGGATTCTTAAAGATGAGCATTCTCCAATTCCAACAGGAATTTCACCTGTCAATCTTCTATTACAAGAGAGATCTAGCTCTTGAAGATTTACTAAAACGCTGATACCAATGAAGCTTTCAATTCTCTTTAGACCAGAACAATGATCAAGAGTCAATCTCTCTAAAGCCGAGCATCTAGAGATGTCTGGGATTGTTGTTATGCCATCACACCAAGTAATGGATAAAACTTTCAAATCTTTTGCTCTCTGTAAAAATGAATGACATGTCGAGTGTAAGAACCATCACAGTGTGCACAAGGGAACTATCAAATTAGAATTTAAAACATGTAATTTACCTTGATCAAGTCCCACGCTTTTGAATCATCCTTGAAGTGAATCAGGTGAAGTTTACAAACAACAAGCCGATCCAAATACAAATTTTCAGCCCTAAAATCCAAATCTAAATTGTTCATTCTAAAATCCTTCCCATAAATAAGGCCCCTCCAAGAAAACCATCTTAAATCTGAATGACAATTTGCAAAGTCCCCAACAAAAATTCCCCCTTTTAAATTGAGGAATCTTAGGTTTGGTAACTTTTTAAAGTTCTCATTTCTAATCTTTATGGGCAGGCCATCTCCAAATATTTTAAGCGCTTGAACCTTGTGCTTGGTCTGCAAGTGAAATTTTGCAATGACATGAAGTTTGTCAACTTCCAACCACTATGTTTCACAACTTGAATGATCAAGGATAAATTGATCGAGGTCCTAAATAAAAATAATAAAATAAAAAAAGAATCCTCAATCCTAGGATATATGACTTCTATTTGAAAATGAGATGTTTCTTACTTACCTTTTTGGTTTTTATAATTTGGAGGGCCTCTTCTGCAATCCACAACCTACTCTGCATCCCAAGGTCATTTTGATTGTCTTTGCGAACAATTTGCCTTCCCAATGCTATAAGTTGATCATGCATCCAAAACTCATCATTATCTAATATCTTTATCAAGCACCTATCGATAAGGACTTTTATTCCTTCTTTGGGATAAAATTTACAATCGGTCCACACGTAAATTGCATCGGTCTTGTTCTCATTGACAAAGAAGCACGCTATATCAAGAAAAATTTGTTTATGATGTTCTTCTAGATCATCATAGCTAATCCTCAACTTCTCTAGAATCTCTTTCTCAGGAACATTCCTTAACTTTTCCAATTTCTCTTCCCAAATTTCTTGGCATCTCCCATTGAGCAATGAACCTATCACTTCAATAGCTAATGGAAGCCCTCCCGCAGTTGAGACAATGTCGCTTGAAAGCCGATGATAACCATCCGGAGGAAAGTCTCCACTAAAGGCACACCGAGCAAAAAGCCGAAGTGCAGGACCATCATCCATCTTTGGCATCTCATACCGTCGAGTTTCATCTTTATATCCTTCAACTTCTAGAATGGAACTTTTTCTTGTTGTAATAATTATTCTAGATCCTCGATATAATTTGAAATTTCCTATTAAATTATTAATGAGCACTTTCTTATCAACATCATCCAAAACCACCAGGACCTTCTTTCTATTGAGTGTTGCTTCTATCCTCCTCGTTCCTTCTTCTCTATTGTTGATATTTTCTACAATTCCAGAACCACCGATGTCATCTAGTAATTGCTTTTGCAACGAGATTATGCCGTCCTTAGTCCACCTTTCACGAATGCCCTCAAGGAAGCTACAACACTTCCCAAAGTGGGAACATAACTCATTGAAAACAACCTTGGCAATGGTTGTTTTACCGATGCCACCCATTCCATAAATTCCAATGAGCCGCACATCATCGTGATTAACATCTAATAACTCAGTCAACTTTTTTACCCGATCCTTAAGTCCAACTAAATGTTTAGGCACTGATTTTTGTTTTATCTTTAGCTTCTCCAAAACCTCTTTGACAACTGATTTGACTATTGTTGCTTGGCTGCAAGACATAAAAAGCGCTTTCTTTAGTTACTAGATTAATTTCATACCCACGCATCATATGTAGGATTGTCAAAATCTTAACTCGAAAAGATTTGAAGTGCATCAAAACGATATTTAAGTACAAATAATAATCATTGTTGGCTAAATCAGTAGAACTCATTTGATATGGTTTTCATCTATGAATATGTAAATTTCTACAGACAATAGAATTGACTTACGCGATGACCACAGTTAACAAATGTATAGCATATTGTGCATAAGCAAAATTTTAGCATTTAGCTAGGTCTGGACAAAATTTCAGCAATCGCAATGGGAGAATCATGAGTCAAGATAATGTAAACAAATGCAACGTCATTTATTGAACATTTAGTTTGGTTGACAAAAAAGATATATAATTCTGAGAAACATGGCCAGAATATCTTTATTGACTTAACTCATGCATCTTACCTAGTCATGGACCTAAGCATAAGTCATAGTTTCGTAATTAACATATCTAAGGTGGACTTCTTTGTCAGTATAAAAACAAAATGGAGAGGCTCTGTCTGTTCGTTTTCCAATAAATCCATCTTTTGGTTAAAAATCAGGAATTCTAGAGTGGCATGTTGATCACATACGTAACCCCGAAAGCTTGCCCACTTTAAAACATTATGCAAAAACAGCTCATTTACTTTGGAGAACCTAATGGGGGAGCCTGCATGCTATAAAAGCACACAGTTGTTTTGTTAATATAAAATATGTGTGAGATCCAAATTTATCTATTGAACAGCCGACTTATGTGTTGTTATTGATGAAGTATAGTGAGCATATTAAGTTGTTAATATAAAGGCCATGCGATGACCCCCCAACAGAAGATATAAATGACATGCGAGGCCACGACACTGCCACGTTGGACCCCATCTCATCAAATAGCTCATTGTTCGAGCCATGTGGCCCATTAGTCATCTCCACCTTCTATTACTTTGGATTAGATAGGCCCTGATACAACCCTTGAAAGAGTGAAAAGATAAATAACAATAAAGTGCCGTTCGTTTCGCGAAAAATATCATGTTTTTGAAAAACATTTTCTTGAAAATCAATTTTTTAGGAGAATGACGATATTTTTCGATATTAAGTTAAAACTTGAAAAAGAAGATTTTCTAAGAAAATTACTAATGTAATTTTAATTTTTATAAAAATTTAATTTTTAATTATTTTTATTTTAAAAAATTGAATTTTTTTTCTTTTTTCTTTTCCTCCCTTCTTCCTCCTTTCTCCCGCAGCTTCCTCCTTCTTTTTCTTCCTACTCCTTCCTCCATCGCCATGTGCCTTGACGATGGTAGGCTACTTGGTGAATGGCCTAGACAAGGCTTGGTCGATCCAAGTGAACCCGAGCTTCGTTGAGGTCGGCAAGCTCTGGCAAGCTCTAGCTTGCTACTCGCCAAATTGGCTAGCCAATGGTGAGTGCAAACCTTTGGCTCATCGATTTGGCGAGGCTTGAGGCCTGAGGCTAACCTCAGCAAGCCTCAAGCTTGCATGATTTGGAGCTTGCTGCTCATCAGCTACTTGCCAAATCGGCTCACAGTGAGGCCCAAGGTTGTCATTGGTGAGCCTCGAGTTTGCCTGAGGTCGGCAAACTCTAGGCTCGACTGTGGCCGACCACCAGCCATCTAGCCTAGTCGGCTGAAGAAGAACGTGAAAAAAAGTAAAAGAGCAAAAACTAAAAAAAATAAAATAATTAAAATTTTGAATTTTTGAAAAAGACAAAAAGACATAAGAGAGGTTAGTAGGGTATGATTTCCCCTGACTGATTCATTTTCCATGAAACAAACACTGAAGAAAAACGTTTTCCTATAAATTATTTTTAATGAAATGACCGGAGCCTAAATCCCTAAAACCATTTTCCACGTATGGTTCAACTCGCATCTCCATATTTTCACAATATGCAAATCAAATTCCAATTTTACGTTTTCTTTTGAAATTGCATATGTTGCCCTAACTTTCTTATCAAAAAGGATCTTTACCACTCTCTTCCGAACTTCCAAATCTCTCTCTCTTCTCTCTCCCTCCCTCCCTCGTCTCCCTCCCTCCCTCCTCTATGCGCGCGGCTACACCCCTCGAAGGCCCCTGTGTGGTCGCCGGCCTCATATCAGAGGTTGACAACAGTCGTCGCCTCCGGCCTGGTCCAGATCAAGGTTGCCCAGCCTCGATTTGGACCTCCCATGAGCTCTGCAGAGCTCAAGTATCCGAGTTGACAGCCCCATCATTCTTTATATTTTCTCAAAATGCTGTTGCTTCTATTGAGCAGTTAAACATAATTTTTCTTCATCGCATCTCAATTTTTTCGTATGTTTGGTGTTTCTTGAGGAGCACATAGAATTGTGTAAAACAAAGTCGGCACCAGATGCCGTTTCTGATTTTTTCCGTCCTTTCCCTGTTAATGGGAAATGGAAACTGATATGAATGCAAAATCTGACGTTAATTTTGGCAATCATCCCAAATAACAAATGCAAATGGGTGCTCTTGAATATTTCCTAGTCTTACGAGACAGTGAAGTGGAAAAAATGGTTAAAAGGAATACGTAGGTCCATGTCATTGAAGTTATTGACATCACAGGGGAATATTTCAGGGAAAATGTTAATAGCAGAGGATGTAAAGTTGAATGAGTGCGGGAGTAGTTTTCACTATATTCCCTAACAAAAAAAAAAAAGAATAAAAGAAATCATTTGATAGGCCAACACCGTATCCTCTAAAATAGACAAACAAAAAAGTGAACAGAAAAAGAAATAAATAGGTATCTTAAAAGAGTTTTACCTTGATATCACGTTCAATCCCTTGATTTTACCTACTTCTGCAAGAGCTGCTCTCCATGCCTCGACTTCTCTGGGAAACTTCCCCTCAAGTTTGGATAAATCAGTGTTATATATCGATGTTTTGAGTTTAACATCGTCAGGTTCCACGTCGAAAAAAATGGGAAAGATACACTTTTCATCTTCTGATTTAGACACGTCCACTATATGCGCAAGCTCCCGGAGGCACCATTTACTGGAAGCATATGTCTGAGAGAAGATGGGTATGTAGATTATGGAGTTATTGATAGCATTTAGTAGGTTCTCACCGATTACTTCGCCGACGCGAAGTTCATCATCATCCCTAAATACACGACTCCAACATCTACCAAGTCATTATAGAGGAAGTCTGTGAATCCATGACGAGTGTCGGGCCCTCTAAAACTCAGGAAAACTTGGTACATACATCCTGATGCTGGTGCAGCATCCCTACTGGTTCCGGCCTCTGAGTTTGCCATAGGTAGGAAGCTTATTGATTTCCAGATATCTCTCTCTTTCCTGAAGAGAAAATGAGGTAAGTGTAGCGTGGTCTAGCTAAAAATGAGCTGAGATGTTGATAGGAACTAGGCAAATGAGTACCGATACCTTAAAACTTGGCCTGCTCAGTTTAAAATCAAATTTACTCTATATTTCCCATCTAACGTTTAGCATTAGGAAGTAGACGCCGTGAAGGGGGGGAGAGAGAGAGAGAGAGGGAGAGGGACGAGGCATGTGAGCATGGGGAGACGGTGCATATAAAGGGTCATGCGTTTTTTTTTTTTTTAATTTATTATGGATAAAAAAGGATCTGTTTATCAGTGGTAGAGAGAGAGAGAGAAGGGGGGGGGGGGGGGGCGCTACTGTAGTCCTAATTTTGGGATGCTTCTTAATTTTGCCATTGACATTGTGAGACGCAATGGAAAATAGTAGTTGCTAAAAGTATAGGATTCGGTTCATTAGGTGATAACTTTACCAATAATAAAGGAATGAACACTTATTTTATCATCAAACAAACTCTACTTCCATTAATGTTCTCACACAGTCCTTTTTTTTTTTTTGGGCAATGTATTGAATATCAGGCCCTATAGAGGCTCATTTTTTTTTTTAAATCCAAGCACAATAAATAAATGAAAGAAAAGCACCACACATTCCACAGAAATCAGACGATGTCTTCAGGTGGAGAACAAGGAATGACCAACCACCCTTAAAAATCCCAACAAATCGCCAGCAACCCATATACAGCCAAGTCTTCGGCTTAACATTGTAAAAATATGGGAAGGATACTTTTACTTCCTTTTGATTTCGACATCTTGTCACTATAACGTGTACAGGCTGGCATTATTCGCATTAATCGAAAAAGTTAGCAATTAAAATTTAGCTCAACATGGAAAAAAATTCACATATGCAAACCATCCTAAAACAGGCTGAATTCTAGCAAGAATCAGTTTTTTGAGGTTTTCTTTTATGGAAGCAAAACTGATTCAAACAAAGGCATCAAGAACAGGAATTCATATCCATTTCTAGGGCTACAAATTAGGCAAGATATTATCCATATCTATTTGAAAATAATTTGACGAATTGTATCTTAGGCATGAATTGGCTAATTTTTCATGAAATCGCAAATCATACTTGAATATAAGATTGAATTGATGATTTTTTTAGTGTAATTACGAATTTCATTTCGATCGTGAAACCGAATCAATAATTATAGCATATTAAAAAATTTAAGAATAATCCCTAATTTAAAAGGTTACTCAAAAATTAGATGATATATTAGGGAATTCAATCGAATATATTCACTATATTTTAAATGAGGAGGCTAAATATTGGAAGAAATCAAATTAGACAAGATTTTACCTTAACCGAATATTAGCTTCTAAATTTGGCAACTCGTGAACCACGATCGTCCAGTGGTGGATCGGCGAGGACTTGCCCGCCTTGCTCAACGGTGGTGGTTTCGGCGGCCGCTGGCCCACGGCGAACGGCCTCGTGGAATTGGCTCGGTTCAGGTACAAGCGGAGACAGCAGCTGGCGTCGGGGATCAGACGGTAGCCGGTCGGCAAGCTTGGCTAAGGGCTGACCAGCGATGAATCAATGCGACTGGGAGCCCCTCGGCCAGCAACTCGTCAGGCGCAGAGGACTCCGGCGAAGCAGCAGCACGTCGTCGGTGGCGGAGCAGCAAGGACGTCGAGGCCGCAGCGTCGCAGTGGTGGCTGGAGGCGTCGGCTTGGTCGGGCAGCAGCGGTGGTATCGCAGCTCGGCGTCGAAGGGCTGAGGCACGGCGGCAGCCGGTGTTGTGACGTCGTCGGGAGGCTCGCGGCGTCGAGCTGGTCGGCAGCAGCGAGCAAGGGTGCGGCGGTGCGCGGGACAGCAGCAGCGTTGTCAGGTGGAGCTCGGCGTCGAAGGGGCTGAGGCACGGCGACGGCCGGAGTTGCAGCGTCGTCGAGCGGCTCGCGGCTCGCAGCGTCGAGCTGGTCGGGAGCAGCAGCGGCAGTAGCGCGGGCGTCGGCTTGTTGGAGCAGCAGCGGGGGTCGACGGCGGAACAGCAGCCGCGAGCGGTGGGTTGCAGGCGTCGGCCTGGTCGGTGCTCGAAGATTCCCTCCCGAAGAAAACCCCTCTTGTCCTCTCTCTCTCTTTCTCGCGTTTCTCTCACTCTCCCCCTGCACGTTATCAGAGAAGATGTGAAAAGACCCTCCACTTTTTCTTCTCCCACTCGCTGTTTCACTTTCTCTCCTCCCCTCTTCCTGCGCTCCCTTTAATGCTAATATTTCTTTTCTCTAAAAGTTCATCCTCCGAATTTTCCTATTTCGATTTGAATCTCTTGAAGATTAAGTAATAGACTTGAATTGAAAATTGTCAATAATCACCAAAGATCAAAAGGATTTAGTGCAAATCTTGCCACGATTATTATATTTTTAAGAAGTCCTTCCAATCACACGTTTGATGATACATGAACCATCTATCTGATTCTTTCGTGATATAGATATAAATTAAGATGAACTATGGACCATTTTAATAGTATTTTTTTTTTAGAGGTCGCACCAACTTCTAATTTTTATGCAATTATTGACTAAATAGGATAGTCAAAATTTATATGTCAACAAGATCCGTAATTGTTCTAATATTAGGCTACGCAAATTTCTAATTTTTTGAATATTCTACACGTGTATCAACATTGTGCACTTACCATACACAATAGTGAGAGATTGAGTGAGACCAAAAAAGAAAAACTAGAAAAAAGGTGGGTCTATGTCTATTGGGCCAAAACTGAGAGGGGTTTTCAATTTGAACTAATAACGTGTGAACCCTCACTAGCAAAAAAGTGAAGACGACCAAGACTAACTTGGTTGTTTGTAAACTTTAATGTTGTATCGGACATTCCGACACGTGTTCAACACTTTCCAACATTTAGTCAACACATGTGGAAAAATCCAACATCTAGTCAAACTCTCCTTACACTCAAGTCTAAAATTTCAATACGTGAGATCGGAATTTCGACACGTGATTTTGACATGCACGGTTTAATTTTAAAAACTTTCAATGAATGGGGTCAAAATGTAAATATATAAAAATATAAAAAATAATAAATGATGAAAAAAAATTTAATCTTCTCTTCTTTTTTGTTCCTATGCTACACAATTCACCTCTTAAGTTTTTTTTTTTTCTCTATGGATTACTGTTTTTTCTCCAAGTTTTATGGATTATTGGATTGGAATTGAATTTATCAAATTGAAACAATGAATGATATTAACTAATGGTAGATTAATGTTTTTAGTGTAAATTCATTCTGGACTCTTTTATTATTATTTATTTATTTGTGAATTTGAATCAAATTAATTGGATTAAAATAATCATAAAAATGATAGAATATCATGTATATATATATATATATATATATATAAATATATAAATTTAATATACAATATGTTCCCACGTGTCGAAAATCTCTATTTTTTGATAAACGTGTCAGCGTGCTGTGCATTGTCATGTCGCATGTCGCATGTTGTTATTAATGCTACCTAGGTTGAGATAAAATTAGAGAACAAGTTTTGGTTTGTTTTCACAATTGTCAGTTTGTAATTGATTTAAATCCAACAGCTTCAAATTAGGCTTATACCAATATTTTGATTAATACAAGATCTCATTTGGTTGGTAAAAATGTTGCTTAGTTGATTATCACCATCCATCAATAGAACTAGATAATCAAGTAAATTGCTTTTAACTATCCCGTAACATATTAATGACTTAATGGCTTAAGTTAAATTAACATAGGAAAAAGAATCTACTAGAATATCGAAATGAAAATAAGAAGGTAACTTATATTTTTAAGACATTTTATAGGTGTCGAAAAGAATCAAAATTACTATCGATTTGTGCAACATTCCCATTGCGAGCATTGACCAAAAAAAAAATCTCAAACGAAACATAAAAATCTAGTTTATAAACCATTTAAATGGTTGTGGCCTGTGGGTGACAGCGTCAACAAAGTCAAGGTCAAGCAATGTAACACAAACGACATGCATGACTGGGGAACATGGATGAGCATGGTCCGGGTTGGGCTGGTCCACTCCCTGACCCTAGGACCAACCCGCATAGTGTTGGTCCTCAATTTTTGGGACCAATGACTGATCCTATTGAGCCTAGGACCGAGGACTGGACCAACCCAATGGGTTCAGTCTGGTTCCAGGGTTAACCCGAGACCAACCGTTAATTTTTTTTTTTTGTATTTCTGAAAAATTAAACCAATTATTTCAAATTACATATTTATTGATACTATGATTTTAACTAAACTATAAATACTAATACATATTCAACAAATTTAAAATAAGGCAACAATAAAAATTTCACACTTGCTAAAAGCAAGAAACCATAAAAACAATTAAGATTGCTTATAGAGCCACAAGACAAGCGTTGCTCACGAGCGAAAACAATTTCTAATTAGGGCTTTATTTCCTTATAATTTACTCAGAATGAGCAAAGTTAGTGAATAGAGGTGAGTGGCACAAGCGTTAAGCGACAAGTGGGGTGAGCATGGCAAGCAGGGTAAGTGTCGAGTGGTGAGAAACCAAATGTGAGCGAGGTGAGTGTCAAGTGGCAAGCAAGGTAAAATTGTTCACAAGTGAAATTGTTTCTTTTGATTTTACTTGGCAAATTGAATACTAAGAGGATAAAGTAGAAAGAAGAGAGCAAGAGTACTAGAGGAGGACGCCATTTGAATTAGGGTTTACTCTTTAAAATAAATAAAAATATATATAATATAATATAATATATAAGGCCAGGGTTGGTCCGGGTTGGACCAACCCAAAACTCCTAGGATCGAAGACCAACCTGCATAGTACTGGTCCAAGGATCTTAGGACCAAGGACCAACCCAATCCCCTTGGGAACCGGACCAGGAACGGCAGGGTTGGGCCGGTCTAGGTTCAGGGTTGGTTCAAGGTCACCCCTAGGGAACACCCAACCACCCCCCGTTCATGCACTTCTAGGGTCCACCTTGTCCTTCATTTTGGGTTCAACTCTCTTCTCCACTAGTAATGTTTTAATGGTCATCTTGGACGAAGCTGTGGCGGAGATATATTTTAAATTCAGGAACAAAGAAAAATGTGGTTGTATGCTTTATACCGTGACTTTTCAATTGGAAAAATATTTGTTTCGTATATATAAGTTTGTTGGTACTATTAATCTTTTCCTACGTCAATTACAGCAGTTAGATACAGAGTAGAGTGGCCATGCGTGTCATCAGCAATGTCTTCACAATTGAGAGCTCAAAACGATCTCTTTGCCTTGTGATGCATGGCATCATCTATAATCTGTAAAATCCTCAGATGAAAGGGTGAAAATATCATCACTGAATGAGTTTTGGACGTAGTTGATCTTCTTCCAAATAATAAATTTGACGATTCTTGTTGGATGCGAATTCGTTGTCCCTCGGCCCTCCTGCATTTGCTATCCCGTCCGGAAAATGATAAATTTAGGCACGCCTGCTTCGCACATTCAGACAATTCATAAATTACGGCATAAATTTACATTTTAAATACATCTCTTAAAATGTTGATATATATCAACTCTCCCTATTTTCTTTTCTTTTCTCTTTTCCCTCTTTTCATTCTTGATCATTCCTGTGCGTGCGTATGTGGTAAAATCGAGCCGTGACATGAAAACCGAGGTCGTCTGGAAGCTCGAGCTTCGACTGTCCACATCTAGGCGCACCCACATCGACAGCTCAATGGAAGTGGTGGAGACACCAAGCCACCTATGTGGTTGTGGCATGGGCTTAAGGGCGGTCACAATTTCATTGGATATTGTGAGGATTAAAGTAAAATTATATCCTTTACCAAAAAAAAAAAGTAAAATTATATTGAAATCTTGCTAACGAGACTGTTAAAAATTCTGACAAAAAAAAACTTAAGATGATAGGTAGATGAAATAGATGTTCGAAAGCCATTTTGCTCCCAAAATGATTCATAAGATTTTTTTTTTGGTTGAAGATTCATAAGATTTAGAAGCCATTCTTTTCCTGCTTTGGTCAAGTTTGATATGGCACCATCGCAAGGAGAAACATTTCTATCTCCGATGAAAAATTAACATGATGTTTCTATTGAACCGTGAAAACGTCAACTTCATCTTCGCCGTTCCATGATCCGGCATACCTAACACGCATTTCTGGATTCAAAAGATGAAGAAAATGACAACACCATGGCTGGTTCGACTCGAACTGTTCAAGGCACTTGCACGAAAATATTATATGTTAGTTTAGTGGAGATGGGAAGAATCAGTAATGATTATTGTCATTATTCAGTTGTACCATGCCCATGTTAAAAGATAGTGCTCATCCGTTTAGCTCGGTGGACGTTTAATTAAGGAACAATTTTCTAAGGCGTTATTGTCTTGGACTGTCATGAATGTCCTCAATCTCCTTTAGAATCTTTTCTTCTTGTAATCATCCGACGTGTTAACTAATCCACTAACAATTTATCATCTTATTTTAAGTTCCCACGCGGCATGCCAGAGGAGACTACCACTCGACCAAGATAGATGATTTACTTTAAATGACGTGTCCCAGATTTTTCTACAAATCCAAATTTTTTAGGCTCTTTGGGAAACCATAAGGGCAAATCCCTCGCTATTCAAATAATTTTTCAATTGTTTTTCTTTTGGCTTGATTAAATATATGCTACCCTACATATCCCCGTCATTAACGTTGAAGTAACATTTTCTACGTTACAATTTGCTTTCAATAGCTGGCACGCTTTTTAAGAACAATCACCGTCCATCCATCTTGAAAAATTGTTTTGTGGAAGTTAGATCACGTTGTGATCGAGATAAATCTAGAGAACAAACTTAGTTTGTTTCTCTAATCACCAGATTATTAGATTGGCCTTAGATTGATTTAAATTCTACAGCTTCAAATTAGGCTTACACCAACATTTGGAATACTAGGAGGACTCTATTTGTTTTGTGAAAAATGAACGATTATTTGTATCATTTGAAATGATTAGCTAATTAAAATATTTTTATTATCGATAACAATTTATACTTAAACATTTTCGTGGATGATGAATTGATTATTTTTAAGAATATATTTTCTAAATAAATCATTTTCTATGAAATGAACGATATTGAAATTGCATATGTTTGATAAAAAGTGTTACTTAATTGTCACCATCCATCAATATAATTAGATAGTCACGTAAATTACTTTAAACTATCCCATAGCATATTAGTGACTTATTGGCTTCGTTAATTAAAATATGAACAAGTATCTAGTAGAATATCGAAATGAAAATGAAGAAGGAATTTTTTATTTTCCTGTGTCTTTTAATTTTTGAAAGAAAATCTCTAGATGCCCATATTATAGGAAACGAGAAATTTTATGGGTATCGGAAAAATTCAAGATTACTATTGATTTGTGCAAACATTTACCTTCCGCGTGGAATGGATTAGGATATTTGGCTTTTTCGAATAAATTTTCAGCCAATCGTATGCAAGGTAATAGCTTCCTAAATTGAATTACCTAAACAAACAATACACCAAGCTGAAAAGCCAGACTATAATTGATATCAATTTTTCTTATTAAATGAAAAATAGATGCTACCCTCATGACCATGAAAAGCAGTTCTATTTGCCAATTTTGCGACACTTTTCCTTGTACGGATTACCTAATGATGCACATTAGTAACAATCCCTTGAAAAAATATTTGATTGCACTCGGTGTATGTGAGCGCAATTCGTGTGCACAGTTGGATAAAATGAACTTCATGAGGGACTCGCTTTCATCTGATAGTGCATGTGAGAATGCAGCCAAAAGATGCTCCTCTATCCGTTGTTTTGCTTTAAATAAAGTGCCCAAGAATGCTTTTCAGATGAAGTGCCCAAGGCACAGTTTTCACTTCCAAGAATCCTATGCAGAGATGATGAGACTCGTCATTACTCAAGCAACTTCTTGCATTTTACTAGAGAAGTTCATTACTTTTCCCTCCGTTACCCTCAATTTCTTGTGAGTTGATCATTCCTAAACATGCATATAAATCGGAAACAGAAAAAAGGACGGTGTGGCGTGGCCATGCTAAGAAATGAGCTGAGCTTTTGGATATGAACTAGGCAGGCAAGTTCCAATACCTTAAAAAACTTGGCAGGATCACTTTAAAGTCAAATTTAATTGTCTATTTCCCACCTCACATTCTGCACAAGCAAATAGACACTAGTGAATGTGTCCAAGACCTTTTAACAAGTTTGGAAATTTTTTAAGACTTTTTGGGAGATCGTAAAGGGAAAATTACATCATTGATGCATGAATTTTGATTCAATATACAATATGATTCTTGAATTTTTAATTTGTTTAAGGTGAACCCTAAATTATTAGTAAATATTCGATATAGTTCATAAACTACATGAAAATATTCAATATTATCCTTTCATCAATTTAGGTTAAAGAAATTTGCCAATATGACTTCCAATACATTAAATTTGAACGGTAGATAACAAAGGAAAGTTACGCATGGATTATCTAAGCAAGATATTCATTTCAAATCATAACATAATAATCTACATCATCAAATAGTAATGGACATGTTTATATCTTAAATTTTATTAGGTGCTGAACCTTATGTGTTTGGTTAAGTTTCGAATTCGTGCATTGTCCCACACCATAATAGTCTATTTGTAAAAATATCATAAAGTGATGTCAGAATATGTAGATAAATGACACCGATTTGTTTAGATTGACTAGAGATGAATATTGCCCAGGGCATGATGAGTTCACGGTCCCGCTCCGCACCTGCACGGGGCAAATTTTCCACCCCCATCCTTGCCTCACTTAACTATGCAGGAACCCCCACCCCACAAAATTCTCTAATAGATTAAACAAAAAAAATTTATGCAATAGAGGTTATTTTTATAAAAAAAAATGAGACTTTAGATTAAAGGGAGATCTTGAAATGAATCATAGTATTAATACAAATGTAAAATAAAATCTTAAATAGTTAACTACTTTGACAAGCAATTTTTTAAATGTAACATGAAAATTTAGTTTATAAGGCATTTTTGAAACAAGTAACCTAGAAGCAGCAGCAATGCCAGTAAAAACAATTACATAAAATGTAGACCCATTCGTCGTGTTGCTCTTTGAGTCTCATAGAAGTTGATTTCTTGCAAAACCAATTTTCTATCTTAGTTCTTTGAATTTCTTTTGGTTTTTTGCTGGGGAAGTCTATTCTTGCAAGAAGCTTGGCCATTCTTCACAACCTGAGTTAAAAATATTTGGGAATTTGTTTGGAATTTTTGTTACGTTTACATGGGTGCAGGTAATAGCTATAACGAGTCAAAGTCACGCAATGCAATGCCAAATGACATGCATGACTTGTGGAGGTGATGCTACACCAACCCAACAGGGAATGCATGTCGAGTCAATCCTCAATAGTGTCATCATTCAATAATCGGTCTTTTAAAAATATCAATTAGATCGATCAATTATGCTCTGCCATTTTCGATAGCCCCACATAAAAGTGGAGGAGGTCAACAAATAATGGAGGATTGAGCCCATATATATTCATTTGGTTTGAAAAAGATGAACCACAATTTCTATAGACGAGTACAAATATTATGTAATGGATGAATAATTACAAGGACCATAAATGAAAGCGGTATCAATCAGTGATGAGCAAGCATTTTGTGTATCTAATACATACATTAAACTCAATCGGGCTGTTAGAGCTGGTGGAGCAAAATTCATGTGAGATTTATGGGAAATTAATTATTTTCAATGCTAAAATTCAGTTTAGTACACACACTACACTCATAAATAATAACTACTCACTAGCTACAGTAATCCATGAGATAGAAGATGCTAGAAAAAATCAACATAATTTATTGTGGAGTTCGATCCAAGTGTGTTCGTATTATGCATGTCTTTTTAATGTTGACTAATAGCCATTAGAAATCATATAGAATCTTCTTTTTCACGTGAAAGGGTCACGTGCTATTATTGAGTCAGTTTTGGGATGGTTCTTAATTTGGCAATTGACAGACACGGAATGAAATACGAAGTTGCTGAAAATTATAGGAGTTGGTTAAGTAATAATTTTACCAATAACGAAGGAATCAACACTTCCTTTTATCCGACATACAAACTCCATTTCCCGTAGATGCTCTCATTAATCTTTTTCTTATTCGCAGTGCATTGAATATTAGACGTTAAAGAGACTCACTTGGAGTTCCAAATTTTTTGGGAATAATGTTCTAAGCTTACACCAATCTCAACAGAACTCATCAGACATTATTTAAACCCAAACAAAAGAAAGAAACGAAAAAAAAAAAAACTACTGCACAGTCCACATAGTCTTCAGGTGGAGAATAAAGACTGAACCATCCACCATCCAAAAATCCCAATAAAACCTGGGCGTATTCTGTCTGCTCATCAAATTTTCCCGAGAAAATGCATTCTCCCCGAGAAAACGAGAGAAACAGGAAAAGTGCAAAATGGTAAAAGGGAAAAAAAAATGTACAGGGCAGTATCATTGGCTAACCCCAGTCATTGCTCCTTCCAAATAAATGTTAGGATACACGTGTGAGTTGTATTAGAGAAGTGATCCCACATCGGAGAATTGATGTAGTGTGGAGCAGTTAATATATTATAATTGGCCCATAACTCACTAGCTTAAACTTTTGAGTTAAGATGGATCCAACTGGATATATTGAGAAGCTTGGAATTGGGTTTCCCTCTTGAAGATCTCCCCATGCGAAAGTAGCTATGACAATTAGGGTTCTAGTTACTCTATTATTGCATGACAAGACATTTTTCTTCACAAACTGTTTAGATGGTATGTGTTTTTGAAGTAGCATGTTCTTAAAGTTTGCACAAATAGGCACCTCTCTTTGAAAGAATACATTTGAATAGACATTTCTTTTTCACATTTATAGAACAAGTTTAGATGAATATATTTTTTAAATAAAATAAATGCATACACCTCTTCTCAAGATAGTATGTTCTAATAGACACATTTCTTTGTTTTTCCAATAGTAATTAGATGGTTTTTGTCTTTAAATAGTGTTTATTGTGTAATTTGCATTTCCTCTTCTTTTCAAAATTGAATAAATCGTACAATCACATTAAATTTTACTATGCTCTACTTCATGTATAGAATGATCTCTCATACACAAAAGTTCTTTTTTTCCTTGAGACAAAGCTTATATCTCAAACCTTTGAGTTCACGACAATCTTCATTTCCATTCATATTTTTTATATATCAATGTTGAATAAGCATCTACCTAATTCGCTAAGAATTATTATTATTACTTTAATACCAATGTAAATTTTTCTAAAGGATTTAACATTGAACATGTGACATGTTTATTTCAAGATAGCAATGTAATAGAAACCTTCAACATGTTAATTATACAATGAAGCATAAATTATTTTTTATACTGACAGTAGACAAAATAAAAATTTTGTTAACATATCTTTTCTTTATGTTTAAATCCTACCACTAGATCAATCAATAACCAAAAAACTACCTCATATGTATCGCTCTACAAATCATCCAAGCCTTTATTGATCTGTCGATGCTTAAGGTTTATGCACTTATCTTTTTGTTTCATTTTGTTGATATATTTTCTTTCACCTTTTTGTTAATTATTAACTCCCTCTAATGAATTTTTCTCTTTTCATCTGGAGAAAAACCAATGATTTCAGAAATGACTTGGTAGAGCATCTTGCCGCACCATGGTCATTTAGGTTCCATCCCTTAATTGCACCTATTTGGGTAAGAGCATCTTGCCCCACCTTGACTTCATAGCAAAATTGCTTTTCATGCTTTAGAAACGCATCTCTATACAACCAAGTCTTAAGCTTAAAATCGTAAAAAATATGGGAAGGATACGTTTGTTCCCTTCTTATTTCTACGTGTTATCCCCTATAACATGTGCAAGCTGCCATTATTCACAAAAAATATGTAAGTAGCGATCAAAATTTCGTTCATCGTTGGAAAAAAAATCATATACTTTAATAAAAGAAAAAAAAAAGCCCAGTATTAGAAAGGATTTAAATGGACTTGTCAGCCACAAGCACGTGCAGGCGAGAGATTGGGGATGAGTAGTCGGTCCAACCTAGTGATCACTGGTGGTGTTTATCAGCATGGCTTCTGCAGTCGGTTGGCGTCACTAGAGTTTAGTGACAAGATACCACGCGGCTGAGGAGGAGAGACGTGTCTGTAGTTTTTAGTTGCGCGATAACAATGACTTTATGGTCCGGAGAACTTGCAATATCTAACGAATTATATTGTCACTATTATGAGATTATTACCGCTTTATCAGTCTCCTGCTCTATACATTACTTTATCCCTGTTTCTCTTATCTGTAGATGTCTTTAACTCGGTGAAAGTATCGCTAGTTGTTACTATGACAAACAAATGTAAAGATGTCAGACTTAGGATGCAAAGAGTAACTTTGGGCTGATGGGATCTGTAATTATCTCTATATTAGGGGGTGCAAATTTCTATTTTTTTCTTATCTTTTATGCGTGTAGCAACACTGTGCACCCACTGTGCACCATAGACAGAGAGATCGAGTGAGACCAAAAACGAAATGTCTCTCTCTCTCTAAAGAAAAAGGTGTGTCTGGGTCTGTGGGGCTGGAACTGAGTGGAGACTTTTAATATGAACTAATAATGTGCGAATTTGCCAGTAAAAAAGTGAAGGCGACCAAGACTAACTCGGTCTTTGTTGGTCGGCTCATTTTAAAGATCAAAAGTAGCTTTAACAATCACGTGATTCTCGGCATCAAAATAATGAAACAATTTGTGGAAATATGATATGAAATGCAATAAGATAAAGTGTTAGTAAAGCAGAGAAATGAAAATGATAGCTGTCAATATATTTCAATATGAACGAATAATGTGTGAACCCTCACCAGCAAAAAAGTGAAGACAACCAAGACTAACTCGGTCTTTGGTAGTTGGCTCACTTTAAGATCAAAAGCAGCTTTATCAAAATGCATGATGCTCGGCATCACATCATGATACAATTTTATTGATGGAAATGTGATATGAAATGCAGTGAGATAAAGTGACAGTAAAATCAAAGAAATGAAAATCATAGTTCTCAACATTTTCCAAGACGAACTACTAATGGGTGAATCCTTGCTAGCCAAAAAGTGAAGACGGCCAAGACTAACTGGGTCTTTTTGGTGGGCTCACTTTAAGATCCAAGTAGTTTTATCAATCGTGAGATGCACGGCATCAAAATGATGAAATAATTTTCTCAGTGGAAGTATGATGAAATGCAATAAGATAAAGCACTAGTAAAATGAGAGATGAAAATGACGGTTCTTATCTCATTGGTTCTCTTACTTTTTCCGTACTACCTCTTTTAGAGATTTTCACAACATTATTCTTTAGCTTTAGTTGGTGGCGAACATTTAAGGCCTAGATATGGAGGAGAGATTTCAACTATCAACGAAGTAGGGAAAAGTACAGTCCAAATGCCAAAACTTGACACGAGAGGACACTTAAGTACCAAAAGTTATGAAATGTACACTTAAGTGTCACTTTTTTTTTAAAATTGAATCACTTAAGTGCCGGTTTCGACGAAGGTTGCTGGAAATCCGATGTGACCTATTTTAATAATTTCTAATATCAATGTGGTTCGTCGAAATTTCACGTCAGCTCACATTCACAAAAAATGACGTCATTTTGGCCAAAGTTTGATTTTTAATATAAATATTAAAAAGGAAATTAAAAAGAAAAAACAACAGCAATGTCCCCGGCCTATGGCTGTCGCCTCATTGTCGGTGGTGCAGCGACGACCCTCGTTGTCCGTCACCACTGCCCCACCGGCAATGGGGCGACGGCCACAAGCGGGGGACGCTGTTGCTTTTTTTTTTTAATATTATATAATTAATATTTATATTAAAAATCAAATTTCGGCCAAAACTGCGTCGTTTTTGGTTGATCTAGCCACATCAGCGCTTAAAACGACATCGTTTTGGGCTTATTTAGTCATGTTAGCCACAAAACAATGCCGTTTCGACCTCAACTCGCCATTGCCACTTAACTAATCATTTTTGCTCTGATCTCGGCACTTAAGTGTACCTTTATGAACTTTTGGCACTTAAGTGTCTCCTTATACTAAGTTTTGACACTCTAGGGATCCAGACGTCCAACGAAGTATAACTTGTCTAATTATACTAGGCCCAACTTCCATCTAGAGCTTTACCTAGTTTATTGCGTAACTTGCAATTACCTTAGGAGCAACTTAAATCGTGGAAATAGAGGAAATCATGGAAATGTGGAGCAGTTAGAGGGGATCACGCATGAGTTGCAATGATCGTTAGTGGAAACACCAAAAAGTATATACAGAAGGAACATAGAAAAAGAGGGGACACTCAAACTGTGCCAAAACTTTGCCAAATTTTCCTTGGGATAATTGTCTAAATAATCTTGAATCTATTGTATGGCAACCGATTTAGTCTAATTTTTGTTAGAAATCATTCACAATGTTGTCCTGCATAGCACAGTCGGTACGTATGATGATTGGCACTGATATGAAAATTTTTTGCAATTTAAAAAAAAAATTGAAACATTTTCTTCTTCTCTTTTCTTTTTCTTTTCTTTCATTTTTCCTCTAACATTGGATGGACAAGGTAGCTGACCAACCCTAAATGAAGGGATAGTGCCTTTGCTTGGTTCTTGGCAAGGCCTTAGGTGAAGGCTACGACGCCCTCATGCTCTGTCCATGACCTCATTTAAAATATAAAAAGAAATAAAAGAAAAGATATATGGAAAAAAAGGAAAAAAAAAGGATATAATATTAAAAACAGCACAAATTGTCCACATTAGCGCTAGTTAGGTGTTGGTCGTGCCGCATAGGATGCTTGACAACCATGCCAATTATTTTCGACAAAAGTTGATCAGATGGATTATATTGACCAATTGTCAAAATGTTTAGAACTAAATTGGCCAAACTGAAAGAGTTATTTGAGTATATCTTGACTCCTGGATGCAAATAATATGCTTCAACATACTATTGGGTCCCGGCCATCTTGTACCATGTAAGCCCAAGATTAGAATCCAATCCAATCCTCCATATGGAGCTCTTGATAACTCTTAACTTCCATTTTGGCTCCCCTATAAAAAGAAGAGGGGGGAAAATACCCCTCAACTTTTGCATGAAGTGAATAGTTTTCGGAGAATAGGACTTTCTAATGGGATAATTATCAAAAAAATTTGAAACCCATTATGTAGATACTAATTTAATTCTAAATATTTTAATCTAACAAAATTTAGTCATCATACTTTTAACAATTTATCAATGTAGTCATTCTAGTCAATTTTGGACAGATTTGCAAATTACTAGGTGGCATGGTTAAAAAGTTACATAGAAAAGAAAAGTCCCTCTGGGCTGAGAATTCCCAGATGCTTCTTTTGAAATCATAGTCGTCTGGTGCAGCTTTTTCTAAAAAATTCACTTCGTAAAATTACCTAGTTCTGACAAGATATTGGTTTGCAAGTATATGAGAGTACTAATTCTTGTGAAATGCTCTTACTGATGATTCCAAGATAGAGTATGCTGATCTTTTTTTTTTTTTTTTTTGGTAAGGTAAGTTTATATATATTGACCAACAATGTACAACAAACATGAGGCGAGGCACCAGTAAGCACTCAACTAGACAACAAGTCATTGGAGTGACAGGGTACCTCGTTCACACTTGAGAGCAAACATGTACACCCGAGGGGGGGGGGGGGAGCTAAAACCCCAGGCTCAAGCCAGTTCTACATAAAAAATACAGGGGTCAATTCCCCAACCCCGCTGCATCCTCCTATTCCTAGGGTTGTCTTCCACCCTTTTGAAGACCAGAGCCTTATCTTTTACCGCCTTAGATAGTTGCATGTTCAAGGATGGAGTGTACAAGTTCCGACCACGGAAGATAATTTTATTCCTGGTTTTCCAAATGATATAACAAAGTGCTCCAAAGGAAAACCGAGCTATCTCTTAGAAAAACCCTTTGCCAGAAACATCATTACTAACCAAGAGGAGGTTGTTAGGCCAAGCAGTATTAATCCAAGGGATATTGCATTTAGCGGCCCAAAAATTTGCAAGAAAATTGGGGACGCAGCATTCAAAAAAGAGGTGGTTGACTGAGTCAGGCCTAGACTGACAAAAGGCACATACCGTAGAAGGAATTCTGCCATAGTGTATGAGGAGTGCCTGCGTAGGGAGATGATTTTTGGATATGAGCCACATGAAGAATTGGTGTCTAGGGGCGAAAGCCTTATCCCAGACGAAGGTAGACCAAGGAACCGGGTTGGATTTACGGCGGATGGAGGCCCAAGCTGAAGCCATCGAGAATTCCGCGGAGGCATCCTCCACCCAACAAAATCTATCCTGGCCTTGAGATCGTGGAGGAACTGAGATTTGCCACAGTGACAGGTCTTGCATTAGTTGGATCCTATCTGGAGAGTATATATCCTTGACCTTTGCTTGCTTGAGAATGTCCGACTGGTAGATATACTCATCAGAAAAGAGCAGGTTGAGGGGGCCACACTCTAGCCATGGGTCGAACCATAGCGATGCGTGTTCGCCATCTCCTATCTTCCATCTAAAGTGTGGTCGGAATAATTCTCTGAGCGCAAGAATTTTCCGCCAGGCCCAAGAGCATAGCATTAGAGTAGAAGAAATTCAAAAATTTTTCCTTTTGAGATATGTGGCGTGAATCCATTTACACCATAGAGATTCTTTGTCAGTGAATAGCAGCCAGATGTGTTTGGCCATGGCTACCATATTGATGTCCCTTATTCTCCTCAAGCCAAGCCCACCTTCAGGAGTGGGGAGGCAGACATCCGCCCATGACACTTTTGCACCTCCCGGTCCCATGATTGGACCCCTCCAGAGGAACTGTCTACAGATTTGTTCTATCTTATCCACAATCAAGGCTAGGAGCCAGAAGATGGATGACCAATAGACTTGAATCGCATGTAAAACCGATTTAATAAGTTGTAGTCGGCCCACAAACAAGAGAAAACGGTGGGTCCAGGATTGGACTCTAGCAGTAAGATGGCTGACTAGGGTATTGCAATCCACTTTGTTCAGCCAGGAAGTGATGATAGGCACACCTAAATAGCGGACTGGAAAAGAGCCCAGCGTGAAGCCCAGAGCTTGTATGATGTGATCCCTAATAATATCCGAGCCACCAGAAATGAATACTTCACTCTTGTTGGGGTTTGGAATCAAGCCACTCCAAGAGAAAAATAAAGTGAGCCCATCCTTGATACAGGATATGGAAGCGAGGCTTGCTTGGCTATATATATGCACATCATTAGCAAAAAATAGATGTGATAACCGCGTTGCCTTGCATCACCAATAGTACTGGTAATCCGGATATCGGGTTTGAGCATCAATGATACCTGTAAAGACCTCCATTGCCAGGGTAAATAAATATGGAGACATAGGGTCTCCTTGTCGTAATCTTCTTCCACTGGAAAAAAACCATGGAGCTCACCATTAATGGAAATGGAAAACTTAGGGGTGCGGACACATACCATGATCAGTCTTATAAGATGGTTTGGGAATCCAAAAGCTAGGAGGGTGTTCTCAAGGAAGTCTCAATCCAATGTGTCGTAAGCTTTTCCGAAGTCTACCTTGATGGCACATTTCGGAATGTGGGGCTTGTTGTGAAACCCACTGAATAGTTATTGAGTCAGGAGGATATTGTCAGTAATCCGCCTTCCTTTTACAAATGCTGTTTGAACCGGGCTAATGAATTTAGGGAGAACTGCTGCGATTCTAGAAGAAAGAATCTTAGCGATGCATTTGTAGATTGTATTGCAGCATGCAATTGGTCTATAATTGGAGACCGATGAAGCATTGGAGACTTTAGGCACCAAGGCAATGATTGTGTTATTAACTTCTTTAAGCATGCAACCTATCTCAAGAAAGTGCATAATTGCTTCAGTGACAGCGGTACCCACCTTGTCCCAGTTCTTCTTGAAAAAGTCTGTATTATATCCATCTGGACCTGGGGCTTTATTTCCAGCAATAGAAAACATAACATCACGTATATCCGATGGAAGGAAGGGGAGGGAGAGAGAAGTGACTTGTTCATGCCTGAGGGGGGAGTGTATGACATCCATAATCTCCTGGATAGATGGTCTCATCGACACCGTAGCCGGGGCTAGTAGGTCTTGGAAGTAAGAGACAAATACTCTCTGAACTTCTACCCGGTCGGACACCATTTGCTCAGTGTTGTCCATGACTGACAAGATACGATTGCGAAGGTGTCGATGGTTCACCGAATGGTGAAAGAATTTGGTATTGGGATCTCCTTCCTTTAGCCATCGTATTCGCGACTTTTGTCTAAAGAAAGACTCTTCAAGGGACCGGAGCTCGTAGTACTCTTTGATTTGGGTGTACTCCTCAACCGCCAAGAGGCTATTTTGAGGATCAAGGAGGAGAGCTTCTTGGGTAGTTGACAGGGTCCTTTTGGTTGTAGCAACTCTCATGGAGATGTCAGAGTAGGTCTCTTTGTTTAAGTTTTTCAAAAAGCCCTTCAAAAGCTTAAGACGGCCATATAGTTTAAACATAGGAGAGCCTGGGACTTGAGTGTCCCAAGCGTGCGTCACAAGCATAGAGAAATCCGAATGACTCATCCACAAGTTATAAAATTTGAAGGGGATCCGACGATGAGCTGGCGGCAAGACTTTCACCACCATCGGAGAGTGATCAGAAATGCCCGGGGCCAGAAAAGAGGCTTCTGAAAATGAATAAGTCATACACCAGTAGTTATTAACTAGAACACGATCAATTTTCCTTTGCTTCCTAGAAGCACCCGAGGATGTAGACCAAGTGAACCGAAATCCCACATACCGTAAGTCTATTAGTTCAGCCTGGTCCAAACAGTCCTTAAAATCATCAAAGGCGGGGATCCAAATATCAGGGCTCCCTACTCGATTCGAGGGATCTCGGATGGCATTGAAGTCGCCAGCAACAATCCAGGGACAGTCCTTGAGACCATAGCTCAATCCTATAATGTCTAGCCAGAGGGGTCTACGGGAGACAAAGGTATCTTCCCCATATACCAGGGAAAAGGTGATGATAGTGTCTGAATTTAATAATTTTACATCCCCATGAATAAGCTGATTAGTTTGAAAAAGCAGCTTGAAGTCCACAAAGAGTGGGTTCCAACCTACCCATATGCGCCCCCGAGGGGAGTGCTCATAATTAGCCAACCACATCCATCCAGGCAGTAAACCAGAAGAGATAATACCAAAATTGTCAGCAGAGACTTTAGTTTCCAAAATACCAACGCAGCATATATTGTTACGTCGCACAAAAATTCCGACTTCCACTTGCTTAATGGGGTTCATGAGACCCCTTATATTCCAACATCCAAAAAACATATGCCAAGATCAAAAAAGGTCCAAGTCTACCTTCTTCTTGAACGCCGTTTGCTGGTGTAAGGCTTAAACTTTGCAAATGGAGAACCGGAGGATGGCTCTTTCTTGTCAGCTAGGGTAAGTCTCTGATTAGCACCCTTCTGAGATGGAGAGTCTGTGCAGGCCAGCTGTTCCATCAGCAACTGTCCAGCAAAGTCAGAATCCAGGGGAGCAGCCAGTTGTTGGGGGAGATCAGAGGCTTCAATACGCTGGACAGCAGGGGCAGGGACAACCAAAGGGATGTCGGTCTTGTTGCTTTGCACCAGCAATTCCTGGCTCAAATTTGTGGTCAAGTCCACCTCCAGCCGAGCACAGCAAGGACCGGTTATGTGTAAGGCCGGGATCAGCAACAAATTCTTCAGCAAAGGTGAGGACGGGGTCGGGGGTTGAATCTGCCGAGGGAGACACCTGCTGGACAGTAGATTCCTGCTGTATTCTTGCCCCACAATGAGCTGATGGGCGGCTTGGAGTTGGCCTCATTGGCATCTCTTTGCCAGCTCTCCTATTTACCAATTGCTACTCCTCCGTTTGGGCTGGTTCGGCCCCTATTTCAGGCCTAGAAGAGCTTAGATGGGTTTGCTGTCCAAGAGCAACAGCAGCAGTTTGAGAAGTTAGACCCCCAGGTTGGTTCTCTTATAACGGTTGGTTGCTCCCAAGATTCGTGGCAAGACACTTATGGCCAAACACCCCACACATATGGCATGAAATAGGCTTCCATTCGTACTCCACTTCCACCACACGGACAGCCCCATTTATAAATACATCGATGGTGTCATAGCAGGCTTTGGAGGCCTCTAGTTCAACACAAACTCTCGCAAAGGAGATCATTTTTAGTTGCTCCGTACGTTGGTCAACATATAAGGGTTTACCCAGGATGCTAGCGACTTTACTTATTCTCCTAGTAGACCACAATTCGTACGGTAGGTTCTTCAATCGAATCCAAACCGGAACCGAAGTGTGCTCGCCTTTCTTCAGCTCTAACATAGGTTGCCATTGCTGGAGAACGAGAGGCACCCTTGCCACCGTCAAAGGGCCCCCTTCCACGATTTTCCTTCTAAACTCTGTATCCGGGATATGAAAGAAATAAAACCCTTGGTCATTGGCTTTCACCTCATTTAGTCTATGTCCCCACATATATTTAAGGGCTGACTCAACTTGCTTGAATGGGAGTTTTTTCCCGACAAAGTATCCAACAAGGCATTTTTTCCAGAGTGGATCAGCAGCTTCTATGTCCTCATCATAGCAATTCACAGCATTATCGACACCTGAGTTTGGGGGGTAAAAGGAGAGGGAGTACCCTTGAACAGCGGCTCTAGCCACATTCGCCCAAGAGCGGGTTGCTACGGTCTGTTTCGCAGTTTGTTGTTGCATCAGAGGGGGGCGGGTTCCAATGGCTGCACCCGGTTGATCTCCAGCAATCTCCTCAGCACTGGCTAAGATAGAGACCACACCTGCATTATCAGAGTAGTGCAGCCTAATAGAAGAGCTAGTCCCACCTGGATTCCTATTACAAATTATATCAGAATGTTGCCCTACACCTACATAGCCAGTTGCAGGGGCTTTGCCGTTCCGGCTATGGTCTTGAGATGGATTCCGACCTGTCGGAGCCCTACTCCAGCTCCGGTAGCGACCTCCACCCAGGACGGTTATGGTCTTAGGAACTAACCTCTCATTTTCCATCGTTGGAGGAGGGGAGACGGAGCTAGCAGCTTGGCTTGAGATAGAGCAGCCCTAACTTCGCATAGTTAAATCGCAAGGAATCAGCCCTTACCAGAGCAGGAATCGAAGGGGGAACTGGAGACCTGCACCTCCGCAAAAATGCGGCTTCAATCGGCGCCGGAGGTGGCCTCTCGAACCAGAACTAGAGGTAGAGCTACAGTAGCTTAAAGGGAGAACGTCGAGAGAGAAGGGGATGAACAATACTTCATCGAGAGTTGGTCTGTCTCTGCTGATCTTCTTTTAATCTCTCTGTAGCACAGAGATGAGAAGGACGGACTTGGCATGGCAGCCACTACAAAGACTAATGCAACAACGACGTATGGCTGGGATGGCTGTTGTGTGATGGTTATGCTGTGATCATCTGAGTTGGTTGCAAATTTCCTCTTTTTTCTGTTGTCTGAATCATATACCAACTTGGTTTTAATGTCCAGTTGGCGTTTTTCTGTTGTGATCATTTAAGTTGGTTGTAGTCTGAACCATATACCAACTTGTTCACTTGGTTTTTCCTGTTGTAGTCATCCAAGTTCTAAGTGAGGAGAGGTTTTTTGACCTCATTGGAAGCATATAATGTTGGCTCTGTTTCTTATTTTCTTCATCTCCAAGCAAATCCCTCTCCTTCCAATTAGGATGACCATAGTTATTAGAAGCTTAACAACCTAAATCCTTTACCTTTTCAGTCTCTGCGACATGATAATATGATGGTGTTGCTACAGGAATCTAAACTAAATTTGCAGTACAGGGAACATAACATCTTTCTCTACAAACAATTGGACACAGTTGAACGTGGATTCGCTAATACATTGAACACGGTTGCACTTGGATTTGCTAATACAGTTTTAACACAGTTCTACTTTTTTGGCATCATAACGTTGGTCTTGCCCCGCATCTACCCTCCAATTACACTACCAAGAAGCAAAAAAGATAGACAAACAACACAACCCTCCCCAGCCCATCATTATCGTCAATCTAAACAAATGTTTCTTTTTGTGGTCCAACTTCGACATCAGGGTTGGGCACATCAATCCTTCCAATACAATTGTGCCTCTCAATTAGATTATTTTCCTTTTGTTTCCAAAATAGATCTTTACCTTTGCTTCCAGTGGAGACACTTCCACTTGTATCTTGTTGTCCTGTCACTTGCTCCTTTCTAGCTGCATTTGAGAATGTGGACTTTCTCCTTAGATACTGTCGACTAACTTCCAAAATTCTTTTACTGACGCTTTTTTTTTCATTGATATATCTAATATCACTTCTCTGCCAAGAAATGAGGACTTAGGATCAATCCATTTGAAAAAATCTCAATCATCGACCTGCCCAATACAAGCAAGCAATTCAAATTCCAGCAGTGCATGCTTTTGGACAGGAACTTCAAGTTAAATAATGCACAGCACAACATACAGCAAAATAGGTTGGTTTAATGGAAACACTAAAAATTTTGTGATACAAAGGCCTTGGCACAGCACAAAAAATTAAATTCAACAATGCACAGCACATAGCAAAGCAACCATGTCCTTGTCTACCACTAAACTGGCCAATTCACGCCACATAATGCTGAGCTAGCCACCCACAATGAGCAACATATGACAGCAGACTGGTCCTATACTCAACTGGCCATTACAAGCAGCCATTTCAAATGACAATGTACTAACTCATCAACCCCTAATGTGTTGCAGAAAATTGACAAACAATCACCTCCAACGATAGAAGCTCCTTCCACTGGCCAACACTTGATCATCGGAATCTCGAAACTTGACCATCGCATGGTGCAACAGAAACTTATGGAAATAACAAAGTGACCCATAGCCAGCTCTAATAACTAAAGAGAAAGCCAAGATAGACATACGCCCGCTGTAGATCAGGGGTCATAATATATTGTTGTTTTCTTGCCCTAGCATTCGAAAGTTTTAGAATTCGATTGCACTTTTTGAAAGTTTTAGGATTTGATTGCACTTTTGTGACAAGTTTTAGGACTAAATTGCTCTTTATTAACAGTTTGAGGACTTCCAATGCACTTATCTCTCACACACACATATATATTTGTACGTACATACCTACCTACCCAAAGTTCACTTCTCAAGAATCAGTAGAGACAAATTGCCGTGGACAGATTTCTATAAATTACTTTTGGGCTTCTTCAAATCAAGAAAAGGCAGCATGCAGACCTCATATATATGCAAGCAAGCTATATATATGAATCCGTATCCCATTGTCTTCACCTATTAAGGTCAAATAAATAAATAAATAAATAAACTAGTTGATTAATTTTATTGATTACCAACAATGAAATATTTACAGTAGCAGAAGGTTGCTGCAAGTCTGTTACTTCATAGCAACTTCAATAGATACATTGTAATTTATTAACCACTGTTATGATTATTTCCACGTAACCTTCTTACGGACTTCTTAAGTTTTGTTCTCGTACTTAAGTAAATGACCTCATCGATCCTAATTTCCTTTTGTACAATAATGGTAAGTTTTCTTTTTTCTTTTAGTTCTCCACTCATTGTAATTATCCCCAAGCGATGGCAATTTTCCTCATTTTCTCGCAAAGTCTATGTTCCTATCACTCCTAACTTTCCCCTAAACATAGTTAACGAATTCCACGATAAGGTTCCTTCTCCTGTTTGGTAGCAAATTACTTGGTTGATTGTAACTTCGCTTTGGCTTTCGTAATTGTCCTTGCGATTAGCAATTTACTAGTTAAATATCTTCTTGTAACTTTTCTTCCAAGGATGTAATTTTTCCAGTTCGTTTTCATGACTTCAATAGGTCCTGTAGCTCATAATATTACATAGAAAATAGTAATCTCCCTACATTAATAGTAAATTTCCTTTTTGTTTGTAAACTACCTAATCAATTGTAACTTTCATTTGGTATTCTTAGTTGTCCTTTTACATTTGAGATGAGTTCCTTCTTTGCAAGAATTTGGAGGCCTTTCTCCCTATATGATCGAGCTCCATAGGCCATAGACCTGATGTTACTACTTCTCCCACGTCATGCATATGGTCCTGGCAGACCAGCTTGTGTGCGGTAAAGAGCACAACTCTTCCTCCTCCTTGCTATAAAGGGCGACCCTAGACAAGCTTCTAAGTTCCATCCTTGAACTAACTTTTCAATCTGTCGTGATCTAGTTTTCCGATAGAAATTGAGTTCAACCGAAGGTCCAGAGCATGCCTCACACGCTTGAGCATTAGTTTGTTGCCCAATCTAGTTTGAAGGCATACATCACCAATCCCCACAATTTTTTGCAACATCATATCTGCACAAGAAATCAACACCATCATTATCACAAGTAGACAAAACAAACTTGAGTGTTCTTGGGAACATAACGCGGTAGTGTTATTCTTCTCTTGCTTGACATTTGCTTTTACTTTGTTCTTTTTAAGGATCGACTGATATTATTGATCTGACCTGGCTAACAAGAATGATAAAAAACTATACCTTTTCTTGACTTGGATCTTCCCGTGATAAAGGTAGCAGTCTCTAGATTTACTCCTTCCTCTATGCTCTGAGACAAGAAGTTGTGGTTCAGAGAAGTCAGACACTTTGCTCATTGTAACTTCACTTTTCCGTTGGTGATGGTGAGTGGAGAGTTGTCACTAATATCCCATGACTATCTGGAAGTAATCTAAGGAAGAACAACGATTGGAGGTCATCATTTATCAAGCATTGCAACTCATTCAAGTGATTTGCCATTGGAGTGCCCCTTTGATATTTCAAAGTGCCAAGTTTCCTGATCAAAAGTAAAGCTTGTCGCTGGCCAATTTCCTCTTACAAAACACTTCGCGTTTCTTCCAGTGTTTTTGCCGAAGTTTCATTCTCTAAATGGTGAAAACATTGTGATCCAACCATTACCTGATGAAACCTTTTGGTGTGCTCTTCACACCAGCATTCTCTTTAGTAGAAATAGGAACCTTCATATCTTATTTTTTAGGAATAAGTGCATCGAAAATCCTAAAATTTGTCACGAAAGTGCAATTGAATCCTAAATTTTTTAAAAAATGCAACCAAATCCTAAAACTTTCAAAATGTGAAATTAACTCTAAAAATATGTCACGAAAATATAATCGAGTTCTAAAACTTTCAAAAAATGTAATCAACGAAAAGACTTAATTGTACTTTTTAAAAAGTTTTAAATCTCAATAAAACTTCATGGGAAATTTTTATACTGAAGCCTAGTTAATGGGCGCTCCACTTTTCTCTTACAAATAAAGAACAATAGTTTTATGACCCCAAAAAAGAAAAACAGAAGCTATTAGTTGAGGTACTAGTTTTCACGTCGAAGTCACGTGCTCGTGTCCAGCCTAATTCAGCGAGCTGATATTGGAATGCAACTTGCTCTTTCATCTCTAGCACTCGCGATAGATTGAATGAAATAAATAAATGGATTCATTAATATGCTTTGAGATCCAAGATAGGCAAAAACAGTGAGAATCTGGAGAAAATTACGAGCTGGAAATATTAGAGAGGTGTCCCTGTGCTCAGGAACAGTTGAAGCGTCGTGGACTTGCAGGTCAAGATGGACATGGTTGATTTGTGGGCTCCCGTATAGTGTGTATAGATTCAAGGGAAATAAGTGGAGTGTGCAGAAGGGACAAAAGTAATTCGGACTAGGATGTAAGAGATTAAGTGGGACAAGTTCGGTTCAAACATTGAACAGACCCGAGACGATCCAATCAAGTTGAAATTATCTTTTTGTTTTAGATATCAAATCCCATTTGGTTTGACGTTGGTCTCAGTTTTTCAGACCCCACCAAATCCATAAACTGAATTGTGATTGCTGCGCACTTATATTTGTCTATTTTCAATCAATTATTAACAATAATAATTGATTTGAGTAATCTTTATACGTACTAGAAAATTACCGTTTATCAATGTAAATTTCTTTTCATCAGTGATGAACAAGACCATTGCGAGGGTGACTATATTTTCATACGAAAGGTGCTGCGTTGAAAAAGAAATCTACTTAAACCGAAGTCAAGGAATGTTACTTTAGAAATATAAGTTCAACATAAGTGACGAATACATAGTCTTAGTCAACAAATTATAGACTATGTGGGTACCGAATGTTCATCCTTAATTTCTCTTGAAAATTCTGACATTGTTTTACGTTAGGCTTCCAGAAAACAATGTGGCAGTGCTCTTCCTGTGAAATCTCATAGTAGAGCATCAGTAATTATCAGTGGAGTTACGGCGGTGGAAGCATGTATACCGATCGATGCTCAACGCTAATGTTACTAAAAGAAATATTGTTGAAAACAACCTATGTCGGGCGG
>CM026412.1:33618720-33651169 GCA_014858505.1 Corymbia citriodora subsp. variegata | reverse complement strand
AGAAAAGAAAAACTTTGAATTGCATCGGACCGAAAACAATCTACTCAAGAAACAACATGGGTTCATGGGCAATAATTGAAAGGGAACATATCGAGACCCAAGAATCACAACTTCCGAATCTGAACCCAAAAATCACAATGTAACGATACCTATATAAATTATATATGGTGAGAAAAAAAAAAAAAACTCAACATGTAGAACAAAAGTCCTAAAATTTCAGAATCGATTGATCTATGCAGAAGGTTTTCATTAACTAATTATGCTCCAAAAAATCCAAAAAAAATTATATGTCGAAGTTAAGACCTATATGAACACTTTTCATGAAGGTGTCAACCTCTAGATCTCAACACAGAAATTGGAAAAAATTTGACAAAAGCAATAGGCGGACAACATGCATATCAGAACTGAACAAAAGATTTTTACAGATTACTAAACTAACTTTGGATGATGATTTTGGATAGCAACTGACACCGGATCTGGGTGTTCTATGGTTTGTTGGAAAGCTCTTCAAGTTGACTTCGAATGTTATGAAGACATCAAACACTAAAAAGCTTGTTTACTAGCTCGTTTCTAGACATATGTGTAGAGAGGTCTATCATAGATCCGAAATTGCATAACAATAATTATCCAAGAAATCAAACATATCATCATCACCAAAGCTTATAGCTTCCATTCTAATACATTATTTTTACTTATATAATAAGTATTTTGATTTGATTTGACCAAAAAAAAAAAAACTTTGATTGATCGAAATCGCATTAAGACTTGTAAAGCACAAATTGACAAAAGCTCAAAACCAAAAGGAACAAACACGATAAACAACATACCGGATTTGTTAAAAAAAAATGGGTTTTACAATCATAATATGACCTGCTCTGATACCACATGTAATATTTCTTAATATGAACAATCAATAAATTAAGAATAAATTCGATTCATACATGATTGTAAAACACCAAGAATCCGAATATGTACAGCGGAATTAAATACATACCTGTTTGAGCCATAGTCTCACTTGATAGAAAACAGATCAAGCTAATATAATCAGTGATCTATCGATATGCCAGGTCTTCCTCTCTATGACCTATTTCGGTTTAGCAGCTTTAATGGGATTCAGCGACTGATAGGTATAACCTACTCTTTTATAGGCTAGAGAGGGGACCTAGCAAACCCTAATCAATAATGTGTTAACTAGGCCCCTCCCATTACGGGCTTCAGTTAAACACAATTGCCTACACTTTGCTGCTCAACTAGGCCCGTAATTAATGGATGCCAAAACCCAATTCAATAAGATCACTTGAGGGTTCAAAATATATTGGAATATCCATTAATCCGATTATATAATATAGAAAATTAATTAATTAATGTAAGCTCATTATCGGAAATTTCCAACACAACTCTCTCTCTTTCTCCCTCTCCCTCCGACGACCCCCAGCCCTCTAGACACTGCACGCCGACCAACGACCATTGCGCCCAACTGACGATCCCTCGCGCCCTCCCTCTGAGACTTCCCGCTCTGTCTTTCCTCTCTCCAAGCCAACGACCCAAGCCCTCGTTCGACGAAAGAACCACCGCGCCGCCCCGACGACCACCACACGTGGCCGACAGTCCCCCGCCTTGTCTATTATCTCTCCCTTACATATAATATTGTAGCGAGATCCCCTTAGTAGATGAGTGGCTTATGGACAGAGTAGGCCCATACCTAATCCGATCAAGATAGAAAGCGATTGCCAGGGGCGAAAGAGCTTGGACAAGGTGCAATTCTTGATAGACTCCTAGGATAGTGGATGGGGGTAGGAAAGGACTGGGCCGCACATCGAATAAGAGGAGTATCGCAATGAAAATATCACTCCAAAAGTCCTCGTGGGCTCTATGGTTTATGAAAAACTCGAGTTGGGCTTGG
The DNA here is from genome assembly GCA_014858505.1 of Corymbia citriodora subsp. variegata. Lineage (NCBI taxonomy): Eukaryota > Viridiplantae > Streptophyta > Magnoliopsida > Myrtales > Myrtaceae > Corymbia > Corymbia citriodora. The sequence continues at coordinate 33,649,266 of CM026412.1, read as the reverse complement.
CAACAAAGCTAAGCTAAGCGATTCTCTCAATCGTAAACCCAACGAAAACACTTCAAGATGGACCCAAACTTTCCACGCTTGCCTACAATTATTGGTGGGCCGAGTGAATTTCTTGCAAGCCCAAAGAGAAAATTGGCCCAGAAAACGAGAATTGATGTTCGTTTTTCTGTCTATGCTAACTCATCTGAACGAGATTTTCCCAAGTGTATTTGGCGGCATTTGTGTCCTTTTGGGCTTTTAAGAGGGTTTCGGCCCGGTGGATTCGAAGCAAGACTCGTGGAGGAAGACGGGACCTAACCCCCTTTCTAGTGGGCTTCGTGTTGGGTGATGATGCCCCGATGGTGCTCGGCAATCCGCCATCGGTTCGTGATCTCAAAAGAACCAATCGTGTGCTAAGTTATTGATTCCAGATTCTAGATTCCGATCGGCTTCGATTTGACTCACAACGTGACTCTCTCCGCCTGTAAGACCTAAAGAAAACTCGACATCCTTCACCTATCCTTCCACCTATGTTTGAAATCATCGCTCGCTCATCCTCCTATACCTTCTCTGCTTGGTTTCAGTTGCTGTCACTTTCACGTGACGTTTTGCAATAGAGGAACTTGTGACAAGATCATTGACACTAGCAAAACAAAATTTAAAAGTTACAAATCTTATATGTAAATATATAAATAGCATATAAATTATATTTTCAACGGTGGAAGATGTCAATGAACTTTTTTCTTCCACAAGCAAATCGTCAGAAGAAAAACTGATATTGAATTATTTAAAGATATGTACCTTTCTCTTTCAAGTTTCCAATGACGTCAGACAGTACATGCTCCAATAAATCCGAATATTCTCCCAGAATAAAGACATGACGTCAGCATAATTCGTCACTTCCTTTACTATGTAGCAATTCTGTATACGTACGTTTGTTAATAACATGCGACAGCACTTAAATTTCTTTTTAAAAAAAAATGCTGGTGTTAAACATTTTTAGCAAATCTTTCTTATTGAGATTCCACTTGTTTGGTGGAAAATGAACGATGTAGAAAATATTTTCCTAAAATAATTATTTTCGTTGTTTACAAAAATGAACGAACAAACAATATTTTTATTATTCACAAAAATATTTAGACAAAATTATTATCTATATAAGTAAATGTGTTGCACCGACTAATTATTTTAAAGGCCATAAGAAATCATTTTTCGAAAAGCATTTTCCAAATCACTTAGTTTTCGTGAAATTAACTAGAGTCTAAGAGACATGACAAAATTGCATCCAACTTTTTTTCATTGGTTGTAAAGCATCGGACTTGTACAGTTTGGACGACTAGGACTAATGATCTCAACAAAATATTGCTGTGCCTACGAAAAATTATGCCGAAAGGTCTAAAATTTGTTTCCTATCACCAATATTCCAAACTCATACCGATGATTCAAAAATACCTTTGATTGAAGAGTGCGGTTAAAAAGCTGGCATCGCCTTGCACGAACGTGGCTTTCATCTAGTCTAAAGCGACATCATTTCTCTTTAAGATCACGTTTGTTTCATGAAAAATGAATGATTTGGAAAATATTTTACTAAAAATGAGTACCTATATCGTTTGAAATAATTAATTAATGAAAAATATTTTCATTATCGATTATAATTTATGCTTAAACATTTTCATGAATGATAAAAATATTTCTTGATTATTCATTTTACAAGCAATAGAGGCAATCATTTTGAGAAAATATTTTTTAAAATTATTTATTTTTCGTGAAACAAATGGAACATAAGACTCCCAAGAAATTCCACCATGTAGCCTAAACTTTATTCAGTTTCACATCGCAACCCCCTAAACTTTTTCCCATGTCAATAACATGAGCGAAGGAGTCCCCTTGTAAAAACCAGAGAGTGAAATAAGAAGTGTGTTGTATACTCTACTTCCAACATAGACCTGTTAAACAGGTGGGTTGGGTTGGGTTTGGGTCGGGTCATAAACGGTCCGACCCAAATTGACCCATTAACCCGTTTATGACCCATTTAAGTATAGTATAAAATTTTTGACCCAGACCCAACCCAACCCATACCCAACCCGACCCATATTATTAAAACATTTCTCTATTTAACTAAACTTAGGAAAATTTATTCTTATAATATTTTTTAAAGATTTTAAACTTATTCAAGTTCATTAACAACCCATATATTTTAGTCTTTTTAATTTTTAAACCCATTATAGATACACTTACAAAATTGATGTATAACACATTTATGACCCATTTAAATATTAAATGGGTCATAAATGGGTCAGGCTTTCTTTAAACGGGTCATAAATATGTTATACTTAAAAAAAAAGCCTGACCCATTTGTGACCCATTTAATATTTAGATGGGTCATAAATGGGTTATACACTCATTTTGACAGCTGTATTCCAACATGATCTTCTAAACACTCCCAATCTCTTCTAGTCCAGAACGATGGTTCTGAACAAACTTCATGATTGAGAAAAATCCTGGAGTATGCTCTGCACTTGCCCTTAGGAGATCCTGTGCATCATAATTTCCGATATTTTACAGTTTACTATAGTCCAAGCTCGGAGTCTGAGAAGAAACTTGGTGACTAACAGGCAGTCCCTGTTGAGGTTAAGAGGACCGTGTGTGAGATAGTATACTTGTCACAAGTTTGCAACTCTAACTCTAGCTCTTAAGTTTGGGTTTATAGTACCCTTTATGCTCTGATACCATAAAGGGTACTATAAACCCAAACTCTGATGGTTCTGTCTAGAACATCACGATTCTATTTAGAACATTACGGTTCTGTCTAGAACATCACGATTCTGTTTAGAACATCACAGTTCTGTCTAGAACATCGTCGAAAATCTGATGTGACATTACTCATGGAAGATGGCTATTTTAGCCTTGAAGCTGACAACTTAAAACTTGTGTTCGAAGGAACTGATATTATTTTAAGGTGTAAATAAATAAATAAATTTATTTGATCTCATGCACATGTATTGGTCTTGTCCTAATTTCCCCGGTCATGATGGAGTTCCCACTGCCTTTGTTTTTTTTTTTACCGGCCGAAGAGGATGACACCGCTTGGAAGGAAAGCTAAAAGCGCACAAATTGACTAATTATTGCTATTATAATAATAATAAATAAATGATAATTATTATTATTTATTATTATTATATATGGGGAGCTTTTTACCTAATGTGTTATTTCGTCATCGCTTTTCTCGAACAGGAAAAAGCATAATAAAAAATTAAGGGGCATAAAGAGGAAATGGCCATTACTTTGTTGCACAGTGAGGGAGGGAGGCAACTCGAGCTAAAGCCCACTTGCCCAAATGATGCCCACCCCACATTTGACCCTCCTTTTTTTTTTTTTTTAAACAATTTTTTTATAATTTTTTTTGTTGAACAGCGAGAAACTGGCATTTCTTTTTTTAAAAAAAAAGAAAATTGATTTTGGTTAATATAATATAGTCGCTTCTGTCTTCTTCTTCTCTTTTCGACATAAAAAGCGATTTTAAATTCAATGATATGTTTTGATTATGTAAGTATTCTGATTAGAAATGGGGCGATGTAACAAAACTCACAGCTATAGAGACGGTGTCGCATTAATCAACTTGAAAGTCGGGGAAAAACAAAATTTTGTTTTTTATAAGAGATAAGCTGTCCACCACGAGAAGATCAAAATTGATTTCGATATTATTCTTAGTTCGAGATATTCTGGTGAATGGCTCTAATTCCTTCCTTTTTGAGATCTTGTTCCGTACATGTACCTCCCAAAGACGAGGCAGGATCTAAAATTGGCCCAAAAGTTGACCATGCCGCCTTGCAAATGTCCTCTTGAATTTTGGGGTGTTTGACTTTGTGCAAATTGTTGTCACCAAGGCCTCCACTTTCTAGCAAAATAAAAATAAAAATTACATCATATATATACACACACGCACACACATTTTTATTTATTTATTTATTTATTGGGCACTCCTTGGTCCACCCTTCCATCACATTATTTGCATCAACCCTGGTCCATCGGTTTTTTATTTTATTTTATTTTATTTTTTACTTACATTCCTTAGCGTGTCAACCTTGGGGGACAACTTTAGGTCCAAAAGTCAACTCCTATTTCGCAGATGTTACTCAAATTGGCTCCTTCTCCAGGGCGCCTTAACATGCTTTTCTTAAGAACCTCGATCTGTAATTAAAGTGCCTTTTATTTCATGAAAAATAAATAATTTAAAAAATATTTTTCTAAAAATAATTATTTAATGAATGAACAAAAAAGTATTTATATAAAATATTTATATTTTCCGTTGACTAATTATTTTAAGTGATATAAACGATTATTTAAAAAAAAATTAAATTATTTATCTTTTGCGAAACATATAAAATCTAAGCGAGCCATGATCAGTTAGATTTAACGATCATCGGTCAGTTCAAGAGCATATTTACGACACAAGCTGGATGGACATTTTATGTTTTCGATTGGTGCAGCATTTTAAATCATGGGGACCCCGAGCATCATTTCAATTGAGTTTGACCATGATGGGATCTCGCAACCATCCAAAGCTCACCAAGCCACTTGTTAATGCAAAGATGACTGGAATTAATTATTGTGCCTACTAGACAACCTAGTGATTAGGACCACTATTATCCGACGTGGCAAGACCCCTCTTTTGTTATATTATATTATATGTAAGTTAGGTGGCAAAAATTCTGGAAAATAAAGTGAGATTCTTTTTTTTTTTTTTGCTAGTGAAATGAAATGGAAGTGACATTGGGCATGAGGGGGGTGGGGCCTACGATACATATTGCGACTTTGATGATGCAACGAAATTGCCTAGTAAGAAAACGCCCCCTTTCTCTTTTTCTTAACATGTGGCAGACACCGATATAATATACATATCTATATATATATATATATATATATATATATATATATATATATATATATATATATATATATAGAGGTTGAAGGACACCAAGACCCGCCCATGATGGCAGGGGCCCACGGCCCACAAGCCACCTGGGGATCCTGTTGGAATCTCCGAGCGTGCCGTGACACGTGGCGCGGCCTGATTGGCTCTCGCCCTACAGAGACCAAAAGTGCGAGCAGAATACTGGTTAGGGAACAAAGGATCGTTGGACCATTGCGTAACACTGGTTGGAGAAGCAAGGTCGTTGGGAAAATATTCCAAGATTTTCAATTCATTCTAGAGGTCCATGAATTGATCATCATATGCTCGCTTTGATCTGTCGTTAATTTTAACAGATCGGGAAGTCGTGTAGACCGATGGAAAATTAGCCATGTAAGTGTACACTCTAGAGGCTCGACTTGGATAATTTTTAAGCGAGAAATTGAAGCTGAAGATTGCCCAATTTAGGACATAACATAATAGATATGATTCATCACGAGAAAATCACTGATAACATTAGGAATTAGAAAAATATATTGTTCAATAAAATGCTCCAAATTCTAGAGAAAGACGGGGTTAAAAGTGATTGGGCGTCATGTCAAGTAAAGACACTATTTTAATATCTTTTTCATAAGTAACACATTCGTGACCATGACGCGCTCAAAGATGGTACATCATCGTCGACTTGACTCAATTCATTGTCGCATCTAAAATAATATTTGAAGATACAACTCATTTTCAGCCAATTAAAAAGCATAATTTATTACATCATGAGAAAAAAAGAGAAAAACATCGACAGTTCCCACGAATCAATTTCACCGGATCATATGATTTCTAGACTTTAGCTAATGATGTGAGGGCAAGACAAGCACCACCTCCTCCGATTCCCTCTCGTCTCTTCGATCGGAAGCTCCAATAATTCACGGCCGAATCCCGAACATCATCAAACGAGATCGGGCACGTTCTCGACCGATGACGTGGCATCTACCAGAAAAAACACCCCCGCCCGGTGGGGGGGGGGCCACCCGCCCGACTCCCCTCCCTCCTCCACTCCATGCTCGAAGGAAGGGGGGGAACCGCACGTGCCACGTGTAAGCGACAGGGGCGCCCCGCGCTGACGAGGAAAGTGCAGCCCCTTCGGACCACCCCCGCCCACCGCAACCCAAAAAAAAGAAGAAGAAGCAAAAGTGGGGGAGGCGCGCGCCCGGCCCACGTCAGCCGCCGGGGCCCGCTCCCTTTCGTCTGTAGCGGGCCTTACGTCATCGAACTTTCGAAACTGCGTGATCGGGGGGTTGGGTTTGAGGGCTCGGCTCGGCTCGGATCGGCTCGGATCGGCTCGGCTCGAGGCCCCTGACGGAGCCCCCGCGTTCGGCTTTTTCTTTTTCTTTTTCTTTTTCTTGGGGGGCACCGGCGAGCCAGTGAAACGGAAGGAGACAGGACAGGTTTGAAAGGACAAGGGACGAGGAGGAACCTCTCGCCTGGCACTCGCGCGGAAATCAAATTTCCACCCCGCCCCTGCTTTTTGGTATTTTCCCCATTTTCGCACCACCGTACAATTCTATTTTTTTTTTTAATTAAAAACCACCGCGGTTGGTCCCCGCCCCCTCCCCACCACGGGAAGTTTCCTTTTCCTAAATTGAGTTTTTATAAGAGAATCCTATATAACCCGAGGATCGCGGTTAGATTTAGCAAGCACTTTTTGTTTGGTCAATTTAGTAACCACTTCAATGGGTTATAAAAGATGAGAAATTGAGAATATTAGACAACAATTATAGCTTGTCTCATTAACCATCCTTTCTATATGGAAATGAGGAGGTGAGATTCGAATCCTCACATTTTTAAGGGAATTGGATGAGGATGATTTAATTTCGGGTATGAATTTTGATTTTTACGCCTTACAAAGCACTAAAAATAGAAAAGAATAACAGACTATTTTAGTACTTTTATGTTAGCAAGGTTCAAAAAATGATGATGCGTGCTGGCTAATCAGGTTCCTGAGATTTTGTGGTTCATCGGCTAATGATGATGCGTTCTAGCAAATCCGATTCTTGCCTTTATGTTGTGGTTAAATCTATTTTGACGTGCGATATCGACTTTCTAATTCAGTGTGATTTCTGCTTAAAAAGTTTTGCACCACATCTTGTCTCATAAATAGTATAAAATCTATAGCAAAAATGTAGAAAGATGGCATGACACTCGATGGATTGTGCACCGTGAATTACTTCTTATTTTATGATCGAGGAGGCACACTTTCAATTACCCAAGAATCATGAGACACCGCATCAACCCTATGAGCATGGTGGGACAAAACTTGGATGATTGACCGTGACATTCATAATTAGGGATACGACAAGCTTAAATTCCGTTTATTTCACGAAAAATAATTTTTGAATAATTATTTTTCTCATTTTCTGACATTTAAATCATTTGAAAAATGAGTTAGGAGAAAATATTTTCCTAATTAATGAAAAATGTTTTCCTTCTTGCCAAAACTTAATGTTTTAAGAACGTACTATCTTTTTTCTTAGTGAATTGAGACTCTATGGACTGGATCTCTTCAGGTAAACAAAAGAGAGTTATTGATGTTCTCTTTGGAGAACTCTCGCAGGAGATACATCTTGCTATGGATGATCTTTGCGTCCAGACCTCGGCACCCATGTCTGAGTCCTTGGCTTCTAAGCCCTAGTCCATCGAGGCTTAGCCTATGACTCTTATGCCCTTGCCCGAATTCCCTACACCTGCATCATAATCCATCGATGCCCAGCCCCACCTCGGGTGTTGAGGATCGAGGCCTGGCCTCAATGGACTTAGACATGGGCACCAACTCTCAAGCCTGACCTCATTAGACCAAGTTTAGGAGCAAGGGACTGGGTCCTAGACATTAGGTTTGAGGCCTGACCTTGATGGATTTGTGTGTGGCCTCAATGGACCCAGGCCGTTGAGCTGAGGCGCTAAGGAGTCAAGCACATGCATTGAGTTCTCGGGCTTGGTTTCGGTGGACCCAAGACTAGTGCTCGTGCTTGTGCTCGAGAGTTAGGGATCTGAGCTGGAGAACCTGGTGCCTGTGCCAGGTTCCATGGCTATCCATGTACAAGTCACTGTCCCTAGATATTGTATGTCTATTTAGAAAATCAAATGGGATTTTTCTTATCAAATGATGGAAAATATTCTTCAGTTTATTTTCAAGTCTCATTTAAACACTGAAAAATATTATCATTTTATTCAAAAATTGATTTTTCGGAAAATATTTTTTAGAAATGTAACATATTTCACGAAACAAACGGAACCCTATATTGTACACCTTTTCTTCAAATTTGTGTAACTTTTGGAAAGAAAAAATATTAAGGTTTAAATTAACCTATGTTTTTTTTTCTTTTGGCTATAAGGCCCCGAGGTTTAAATTAGTGATTGGAAGTTTGGTTCGATGCGGTATATATCCCTTGTAACAAGCGTAAATTCTTTCGCTAGGGGACATTCTCGCCACTCTATGGATCCTTATCCGATGCCGGTAGATGAGAAAGTATGGGTGAATTCGTGGGGTCTAATCAAGCCTAAAGGAAAAGAGATCTTCCACGATGGCTTATCTGAAACAATCTTGTTCGTGTAAAACCATACAACTTTACTAGCTATGGCCATAAAATGAGCTAAAGACTCAAGATATCTGTGAGGAACTCAAGCTCGATCTTTAGATTACTTCTTTTTTTTGTCGAAAAAAGATTTGATTCGTTTCTTAAAATAATACTTGTAAGGACCTGGGGCTCGCTGAGTAATATTGTCCGCTTTGGGTTGAGACCCGCACGGTTTTAAAACGCGTTACTCAAGGAAGAGGGATCCCAGCCTTATAAACCATTCCAGGACTCCCCCCCTAGGCGATGTGGGACTCCCCCCTAGGCAAGAGACATGTGACCCCCCTCCCTTGCGCACGTCCGAGGACCGAGGCGCGGACACACCGCCATCCCTCCTCCTCGCGCACCGTCGCCCGGGCCGTCACAATACTCGAGAGGTATAGAAGATTTTCAAGCCCAGCAAATCCCATATAATTGCTGAACTAAGAAAATGCCAAAATGCAAATAATAAAGCATATTCTGCACTTAGAAGCACACCTTCATCTCTCAAGAATAGATTTGTCATTGTAAATGTTCAGTGGTCGATCACTAGATTCAGTGATGAGCACACATTAAGATCCCTCACTTCATTTTGTAATGGCTTGCTACAGTACGCATTTAGGTCTAATGTCCTCATCACCATTGTTGTGTAGAGACACCAACTCAATATATTGAAATAACACAAATCGAATACCTGTAAGGAGTTCCTAGATTAGACCTAAATCTAAATTGGAAGAGGAGAGCAGTCTAATCTTGAGGAGTTTCTGGAGCTTCATCACGAACATCCTCCTCGGTGGCTATTGACTAGATGAATGGCTGAACTAGTTTCCACATTCACCCACAATGGGCTGCAGAAATATATTATCACACACATATCAGGAGAGAAAAGAAAAGACAATCAAAGCAAATATAAAGAAAATCAAAGACTAAGTAGGCTTTCAGATTTAGAAATTGAAGGGAGAGCGTACTCGAAAGCTTCGAAAGAGGGAAGAGTTTTTGGGAGATGAGGGGCTTTGCCGACAGAGAGAGAAGAAAGAAACCCTAATTCAAAATCACTTGGTGAATATCTTTAGGCTACTTGAGGGTCATCATAATTATGTTGTGGGGCTTGAGTAGCTCAAGTACTAAATTGAATCTACATTGCGCTTATAAACAGTGCGGGTGAACAACAGGACGAGTTTAGTATGACAATTGAAATCAACTAGCTTTATTTGATTGGTTTTAGGTCGGTTCTCAAAGCTTTTTAATTTTTGGTCAGAGGCCGTAGGCTTCCGAGTGGAATATTGAGAAACCAATCTTGAGCAGTTTGATTTCCAAATTTATATCGTGAATTAGTTTCAGTTCTTGAATAGAATCGTTTTGTGCTTTTCTATAAGCTTGTGAAAAAAAAATGTCACAAATGAGTTTTAGACTTAGGTTAGGAAATCCATTAATGGTTTTATCACTATGCCCCAAATTACTTCTATGGTATGTTTTGATGAAATGACAACTATATTACTTAAAATTTGTTCAAAATTTGAAAAAAAAGAAGAAGAAAAGAAAACATAAGCCAAGTTCTTGAGTTAACTTTGATCTTGTCCATAACCAACTGTTTCAATTTTAGCCAATTTCTAAGGAAATCGATTCTGATAGGATAAATTCTATATTCTTAATTCGAATTATACCTACTATGAAACCACCTGATTCTAATAAATGTCTTACTCGTTCATGAAACACGTTAAAGTTTTAAAAGCTTGAAAAATCCAAGTCTTGAATAATAAATTCCCTCGCCTGCCCCGTTCCCCACACAAAAAAAAAGAAAAAGGTTGAGTTGAGTTTGACCGTATAACTTAATCGATTAGACTTCAGATGCAAACTGTACAGTACAAATATGAGGTGGAAAACAAAAGAAAATTATATAAAATAAAAGGAAAAAGAAAGAAAACCATCACCAGTACACAGTACTCCCAACTTGGTGACGCCAGCAGCCTTCCCACTCTCTCTCTCATATAAAATTCACCAGAAATCCCACTCTTCCACTCGCCCTCTCTCCGTTGACAATCTTCCTCCTTCCCTCTCTCTCTCCTTCTCTCTCTCTCTCTCTCTCTCTCTACTCTCCGGCGACGCGTCGTCCGCTATTATGCAAGGACTCTGCTCCGACGACGTCGTGCGCCTCGATCTCGCCACCCCGAGCGCCGCCTCCGCCTCCGCCTCGTCTCTCTCCATTGACGAGGCCGAGTCGGCGGAGACCCGGATCCAGCGCCTCATCTCGGAGCACCCGGTCATCATCTTCAGCCGCTCCTCCTGCTGCATGTGCCACGTCATGCGGAAGCTCCTCGCCTCCATCGGCGTCAACCCCACCGTCATCGAGCTCGACGACGACGAGATCGCTGCCATCCCCACCCCCGCCGCCGCCGCCGACGCCCCCGGCTGGCGGGGCGGCCCCAGCCCCCCTCCCGCCGTCTTCATCGGGGGCTCCTGGGTCGGTGGCCTCGAGGCCCTCGTCGCCCTCCACCTCAGCGGCCACCTCGTGCCGAGGCTCGCCGAGGTCGGCGTGCTCTAGCTTCGTAACCTTGGGAAACGAGGGGCTTGAACTCCGACCCGGTACGAGATTCTCCATCTAATAGATTGAAGTTGATATTCATATGTAGGATGCAAGAAAAAGAATGATATGGCTTCCATTATTAGGTCAAAAAGCAGAATATTTGTGTTGGTTGTAGCTTGCCGTAGCTTGATTCCATGGTCAAAACTGTAAGTTGCAGTAGAAATAGTAGCAGAAGAAGAAGGAGGAGGAGAAGAAGAATCATCTGAGCGCACGTGTACGGTGGCACGTGTACGAGATATTATCTTTTATCACCGATGAATTCTTATTTATTGTCTAGTGATAAATTTTGTGTATTTTGGAATGTGATTGGAAAGATATCCTACTCTTCTTTCAATTCTCAAGCTTGTGATTTTTGGAATTTCAATTGCGGTGCCGTTTTGAGTCGATTGGTATCGATAGTTGATAAAAGAACCATAGAATTTTCTCCGATTTATAAATTCGATATACTAATCAGGGCAACAGACCTTTATTAATTATTGAGCTAATTAATCGAATTCAAATGTTTTTTTTTCCTTTTTTCGCCTGGCGGGTCATGTGCTCTATTATTTATAAATTGGTCAACATTCTGGGTATCACTCTTATATTAGTGGGAAAGATCAATGTTTTTCCCTCTTTCTTCATGAAAAATCAAAGCGTATGCTGCCCGTATAAAGAAAATTTACCTGAGTGATCTTATTCCCGTCGATTTGAGAATTTTAATCCCAATCACTCACCGATCATCAAGTTAACGATAGATGTCGCTTGTGGAGAAATTTTTGAAGTCGCCGGTGTATGCTATAATTTCTTTTTATTCACAAGCTAAGTCCGATTATATGATCTCGGAGACAATACCGACTATAGGTAATTTTTGTCAAAAGATCTTTATTATTTGTGAGCATACATGGCACCTAAAATTCTGCCTCCTTTGCCTTAACATTTATAGTACAAGATTCTGTGGGCCGTAGGTTTAACGTAAGATAATCTTGGGAGGTATCGAGGATTGGTTTGGAATACTACGTGACCATGAGAAAGTAGGATGATACCCCCATAAACATATTAAGACAAAGTCCGTCCAATAATTGCGAAAATCTCCAAACCCTAAAAGGGTCACTTTGCTTTTCTCAAAAGATCCAGTTTAGGGTTTACATAGGAATCCAAAGTATGTTTAATACAACAGATTTGACAATTATCGCGAAGCTCATTACCGTTATTTCTATATAGACATACGCTCTTCATTTTCACGACACGTCAAGAAACATACTTCTGACTTACTCAACATGTGTGCCCACGCTACACATGTCGGGAAAACCGGCGATGTCTTACGGTAAAAAAGAATACGGTGACGTCAGCGGCGGATCTGATATAAAAATGGGAGGAAAGCATGATATGTCGTGCGAGGCTGAGGAAACGGTATCTTTCTCTTTCAAAGGTGAGGTCTAAGATTCGTCGAAGTCCAAAAGGGTGGAACCCATGATTAGGGTTTCAAGATTCTTGAAACAAAACAAAACTCAATAAAGATGAATAAAGAGGATGTGTTTTAAGTTGGCAATCAAGTGACCACAGCATGGCTTTTTATTCCTTTTCTGCAGATTTTTTCTTTTGGCTTCCTTCTAGCCATTAAAAGTTGCTTTGTATGTCACGCTTGTGAGGTATATATGAATGCCCCCACTGAGCTCCAAATCTGCCATTTCTTTGACCCTTAAGTTCTCGAATCTATTCCCCCAGCAGAAAAAAAAAGGGGTTTTTTTTTCCTTTTCTCTAGACCTAGAATGCCAGATACCTTGCTGTTTTCTCATGCTAGAAAGAAAAGATTATGTGTTTCCCGAACCTCACGATGCCACATTCCGACAGTCATGTGACTTTCGACATGAATCTAAGCAGAAAGAGAGGAAGAAAAAAAATAAAAAAATGAGAAATATGGTCAGATATGAGCTAGGATGGTAAACAAATTCCTTGTATGCTCGGGGACGCTCTTAGTATAATCAATCATTGTTTAAAGAAATACGTGTTATGCGAAACTTAAAATTTATTATTAAAAGAAAAAAATGGACACTGGGTTTAATAAAGATTTGATTTAAGGAAGCTGAGTACTTCCCACGAGAACATGACAAACAAGAAACTACCTAAACCTAGGGCGAGTTTCACCCGGTTTTGTCACCAAACCACCAGACAATATTCTGCAGTGCGTCATGGACCCTAATTCTTTTGTCATTTTTTTCTCCCTTTTAAAGCAAAATAAAGTAGCATGACGGAAAAAAACAAATGCCAATAAAATAAACTTTTGGCAATATTGTAGTGCTCTATAAAAATACTTTCAGCGTCTGGTGGTACTGCCCAACAGTGAATAGGACCTGTGATCGTATAGCATTGGACGGGTGATGAAGTAGATTGGAATTCTCGTTTACTTATTTGCGAAAGGGAGGACAAACTTTCTAAATCGGTGGTAGGTTTCACATCTACCCACGACATGGCCACGAGTCGCCTGGAAAAAATAAAATGTCGAAAACGAATGACAAAATTCCAATAAAAAGTTAAAACTACGACAATCGCAGATGATAACAAAAGGAGGGTCACTAATCTGAGCTCGAGAAACGATTGCTCGCCGCCGGAATTTTAATTCCTTCATCTCTGCCGAATTCCAACTTTAGAAGTCCATCGAACGCTCGAATAAAGCCGGGAGAACTTTTGGAAAGCAGAAAGGCGGGGGTGTATTGCGCAAGATCCGTTCCTCCGGTAAAAACTATTCTTAGTCCATCTGGGCACACACGCACAAACACACACACGAGCATCTCCACATAGGTTTTCTTCGATTTGTTTTATGTAATTGTATATTGATACCATGAATTCTTCTTTAAGGATCTCTTTTTTCCCTTTTAAGGAAAAAGGAAGGAGGGATGCGAGAGGTGTCAAATTAGGTTACGGCTTTAGCCCCCTCGTCGCTCCCAACGTCGGCTGGGGCCCCAGGCGCTCCCTTTGGTTCGGGAAAAGACACCATGTGTGACAGCAACCTCTGCGGAGAAAGCAACTTCAGGGGGAAGAAGCAGAAGAAGCAAAAGCAAAGGAAACCACCGTTGCGCACCCAGCAAATTTATATAGAAAAAAGGGGGATCCTGAGTTGCGACTGCTGACTCCGATTTGTTGCTGGCTCCCAGACGTGGAAGCCATGCATTGGCTGCGATGTTGGCACCATGCCTCCTGGACACTCAAGGGGTTTAGAATCTTCTTTGCAAACCCTAAAGCTTGCAAGAATCTAGTGATGATTCTCTCTCTCTCTCCAGAGAGAGAGAGAGAGGGGGGGAGGGAACAGTAGAGAGTACACAGACATACAGGCACGGGCACACTCACACGCACACACACTCATCGACTGTGGGAAGAAAGTACTAAACAATTTGAATTGGTATTGTTCTTGTCCTTTCTTATTCTTTTCAAAGGGGAGGGAAAAGATGATGTCCCAACCCCACCCAAAGTTTGTTAATGGTGGGGCTTGGCCTTCCACTTAGCCTAAGAAAACGGTTCCAAAAGCTTCTTTTTGAGTACTTTAGCACTTGAAGCGGTTGTATTTTTACCTCCCCCTCCTCCCCCTTCCACTTTTCGGGGGAGGTGAGGTCATGGTTTTTTGCTTTGGCTTCTTTTCTTGGGGACCCCAGCTTCATTTATTGATTTTTGTTTTCACCTTGGGCGCCCTCGATTTCAAGTTCTGATAATGGAGAAAGGAATTTGGTTGAGGCCCATTTTTTTCCGCCTGAGCTTTCAAAATTCCAAGGCTATCAGTTGACACCTCCCCCAGCTGGATTCTAGAACGTCTTCAAAAAGCATGGCTTCAATCAGCTAAAGCCACTGTTTTGTATGTCGGCTTAGATCACTTTGTTTGAGAAAGAGAGAGAGAGAGAGAGAGAAAGAGAGGTGTTTGAATAAAGAGGAAACAATGTGCACTTAAGTTTGATCGAACAGTATGTGCATGTGGTGTCTGCAATCAGCAGTGAAGTGTGATGTCAAGAAGGGTTGGATGAGAAGCAAGCAAAGCATATGCTTGGTTCCCGTCCTTATTTCAATTACCGTTTGCGTTGGGAAACTGCAGTGGAGGGGAGAGAGTGGAATTGAATTTTAGCTAACTGGTTTTGAGCTTTCTTCTTTTGCTGATCGAAGCAATCCGGGCATTTTTCATGCTCCAGGCACTGAATCTTGAGATCTTGACACCGACCGTCCCGTTGTTGAACACATATAGGCGAGCTTCATTGCCAACGGCCAAGCTCGGATAAACCCTCGCAGTGATACAAGTCTTCCCTTCGCCGCCAAAGCTCTCAATGATCGAGTGATCAATCTGTGCGTCGATAATTTAAGAAATGAGTGATTGCACTAAGAGAGTGTGGCAGAAAAGAAAGATGAATGGAAATGCTGAAGAATATTGCATCGATTTTATCCTATTCTTTTTTCATTGTCGAAGGCATAAAAGATGTCATTAACATAGGACCATCAACTGTGATCGAGGAAGATTCTTCTTTCACCTATATAGTGCGTCAAAGCAGCAAGATTGATGAAAATTAAATAAATGGAAACTGGAAGTACCAAGCTCCTGAGAGATATTTTCTCGTGACGAGGGTCTATGTCGACGAAACCTCCATAAGTGGTCTTGTCAAGGTTTCCCATTAATGACGACCTGCTTGCAATGCCAACCTCAAGATTAGATCAGAGAATACATGCGAAAGTGCATAGAGAATTGAACCTCAACCATAAATCTACCTGCTCTGGTCGCTGCACATCAGCACAACGAATTTTTCCTCCTTTTTCAGAACATGAAAATAGATTGCTGTTTGTTCTTTTAGGTCCTCAGAAGCTAGAGCCAACAAACCAAATGGGCCGAGTTTACCCCTAACAGATGCTGTTTTGCTAGAACAGAGCAGTTGCGGATCAACCAAATTGTGATCTATGATCTCAGCCTTGGCTAAATCAGAGATCTCGAATGAAACTTCGATATCTGCCTTTAATATAACAAGATCAACAGTAAGTTTAAAACTTCTGCTTACTATGAGCAAATACATATAATTACACATTATCTCAATGTATAGAACTAATTACCTGTGCAGCTGTAATGCCTGAAACTTTGATTACCGATCCAACCTTGAGATCCTCACTCTGAGCAGTTACTTCCTTAGCACGGAGTTTCTCCATTTCTTCAATAGGCCATTGCACTAATTGCTTTCTTGATTTACTAAGAAGGACGTTCCGAGGAATCGACTAGGAAACAGAAAGAAGGAGATGTGATAAGCTTCCATAAATGGAGAACTAGTTTCAACTATAAGAACATTAGATAGAATGTTGCAGTTAACCTGGTCTGTAATGCAAATATAGATCAGAACTCATCAGTGTGTCCACAAGACCAATCTATCCCCAACAAGACCACTTAATCGAACTATTTATGACAAGTACAGTAAATGTATTTTCCTACTTGGTTAAGGTGAAGCAGGAAGAACTGCTTTTCTCCAACCAATTAATCACTGATTATGACTACAAGAAACATAGCTTAAATAGATCCTTAGGTCAAGTTCGTTTATGAGCTATTGAAAATCGGAAGTACCTGAAGTCCTGACCATCCCTTCTTAATGTCAAATGACTTGCTATCAGACTCACTTATCCAGGCCCACAGAATACGCCTCTCTTTTGCGCTGTCATAGAATGACTTCGAAGCATAGAATTTCCCATAGTCATACCGCAAGCCCGAACTTGAAACGGTGAAGTCATTCTCAACAGAGAATCTGTCCGTTTCTGTATCATAGTTCCCGAGTACATAATAGTCGCAAGAGTTGAAACTTGCCTTAAGCACATGCTTGGTCAACTCCGAGGTTTCCAGTGAATTCCTGCTTTCAGTACTAACAGGATAAAAATCCGGGCATTCCCACATGTCGGTCTCGGCCAACGAGTTAAACAGGGTCCCGATCCTACTCCAGCTAACAAAATCTTCGCTTTTGTAAAGAATCACAGTCCCTCGACCTTTAATCTGGCTTCCAACTAGAAGGCGCCATACCTTGTCCTCACCTTGCCAGGCAGTTGTTGGGTCTCTGAAGAAGTTAGGATCAGTTCCATTTGGGGGAGTGATCAACGGGTTATGAGGCGATTTGACCCACTCGCGGAGCAAGGGATCGGATGCGTTTTTGGGCATTGCTAAGTTTTGGACCTGACGGTTCTTCTGGTCGCTCCCTGTGTAAAAAATGGCAGGTTTGCCTCCAGGAAGAAGGGTTGCCGAACCAGACCAGCATCCATTAGCATCAAAAGGACCCGTCGGATAAATTGCATCCTCCAGGTTCACCCAGTTGATCAGATCGTAAGATACTGAATGAGCCCACACTATGTTACCCCACACAGCACCATATGGATTATACTGATAGAACAGATGGTAGACTCCATTGTAATACATCGGTCCTGTGATATAAAAGAAATTTCATAAAGCCAACATCAGCAGCTAACTTCTATCTTTATACATCGAATGTCAATCTTTGATGATGAAAGGCCTGATTTTTCGTGTAAAAGCTGACTTTAAAAGATAACGCTTCGCAAAATTCTGATTTATATTTAAAAGCCTGTTACTCGTCTTTCTTAACACATTCAATGGTGCTTTTAACGCCATGAGATGCTAAAAGATTGGAAAAACTCACCATTTGGATCTGCAGCGTGGTGTCATTGTTCAGCGAAATATGGAGTTGCGCCAGATAGCACAAAGCCAGGAACAGAGTCAAATCAAGAATCAAGAATGATTAGACTATAAAGTAACTCAATGGCCTCAAACAGAAAAAAGTACCAAGAGAAGAAGGGTATCTATTGAAGCACCGTTCATCCAGTTTCTTGGAGGTTGGAAGTGGTATCCGGTTCTGTAAGGCTGATCCGTGGAATCGGATTGAAGAACTCTTTGAACATGATCAAAGTCTCCAACTTCAGCTCCATATCCAACTCTTGCACAGAATATTCCTACAACATATATCAGGAACAATTTCATTTTTGGAACAACTGCAAATAATCTCCAGGTTAGCAAGTTTTTCTCGGTCTACATTCAAGCATTTACTGTTTAGGTCAAAGGGTGTTCGGAGAAATGGATCTGACAACAACTTGCATAAAAAAACAAAAAAACCCACATTTCACATTTCTTGGCCCAGTTATGCAACTTGTATTTCTTAATTCTTAGAATACTAGCAGGACAGTTTTCTAATAAGTGTGACTTCAATGCCAACTTGGGAATAATGCACATGGAGATCTGCTTGTATTTTTTAAAGAAAGACCGAAGACTATCAATCAATCAAGCAATGGAAAAACAGTTTATGAATAAATTACTGGAGCCAGACTCTATCCGACAAACTCCAAGTTTGAGGGATGCTTTTCAGTCGGCAAAGTTTATCTTGTTTATTGTTTTGCTAAGTATGTTTTAAGCTCTTGTATTATGCATCATAATGAGCCTTGTGATTGATTAGACAAGGTAAAATTATGTGTTGAGATCAGAGATTTATAAGAGCATCGTGACCCACTTAGCAGCTCGCGGGCCGGCAGTAATTCAGAGAAATTATTACTCTGCCGCTTCTCCCAGTGCTCACGGGGGGCATCGGCCATTCAACTCGTAAGGTATTTTTCCCAGCCAAAAATCAAAAAAGAGGCAGAGGAGGGCCATTTTGCAGAAGCATACCATTCATGTTGAATCGGGATTACAGAAAACTCAGAATGTCGTACGACTTTTTATTAATTCAGATGTCTATGCGGTCAGGAATTAATGCAGCGAATCTGCAGATACATCTCACGGCACTTCATAACGTGTGGAGGGAAAACAAGGATGAAAACACTGGAATCAGTCTCGCTTTGAGCATTTCAAATTGCGGAAGCAGATTCCTCATGATGTAGTGGCAATGCTGCACAGGATCGACCCTCCTCAGATCCGCCAAATGAGAGGTTCTCGCACTGAGACGCTGACAGTTCTCCATAGCTCAAACATTCTCCATGACCGATATGGGCTTTCCTCATACTCCACAAATCCAGTCGCTCGACTTGTACACTAAGAGTTCCATAATTGAAAGCATACAAGCGAGCTGCTTCGTCAATAGCCAGCACTGGATACACCCTACTAGTGATGCATACTTTTCCATCCCCGCCAAAGCTCTCGATAATAGAGTGATCTATCTGCAATATTGTTCAGAAGTAATCATCAGACCATAAGGCGATGGCCAGAGGTCGTAAAATTGCAGACAAACGTACCAAGGTTCTTAAGGAGATCTTCTCGACTTGGGGATCTATGTCGAGGAAAGCTCCATATGTGGTCTTATCAATCCCATTCCTCAACGAAGACCTGTTATAGCCAATATTTTACGATGAATTCACAGTACAAGGAAATTTTTCAGAAGACATCGAGGCAAGAGCTCCTGAAAAGCTATCCTGCATTTTACCTGCTTTGATCACTGCACATCAGGACAACGTATCTGTTATGGCCTTTGAATACTCTGAAGAATATCGCTGTTTGTTCTCTCAAATCCTCCGTTGCCAAAGCTAACAAACCAAACGGTCCATACTTGCCACTAACCGATGCATTCTTTTCGCTGCACAGAATTTGGGGGTCGAGACAATTTGGATCCATGAGCTCGGCTTCTTCCAATTTTGGCAATTCAAAGGCAACTTCAACGTCCACCTTTTGATTTACATTGAAAAACAGAGAGAAGTATATTTAGAGCAAGAGCATCATATATATAAAATAAACAAGTCCAGATGACTATAAGATGCAATGGGTTCGTTTGTGCACCTGTGAGGCAGTGATATCTGAAACTTCATAAGTTGAACCACCGACGAGTCCCACAGAATTAACACCAACATTTTTGTAACGCAGAGTTTTGATTTCCTCAACAGGCCGCTGTATCAGTTGCTTTCCACTTCTGTCCAGCCAAATTTCTCTTGGAAATGCCTGCGAAACAAATTAAATATGGTTCGTAAGCCACCTTTTCTACACATGGGCCTCCCTGATAAAATTTCAAACACATCTAGTTGCGTGCCGCACATGAATATGGATGTATTCATTCATATTAGCATTCACCAGATTAAATCACAATTTCTGTTATGTCACACCCCAAATCCTAGCCAGAAAGGGGAATGACACGGCCGTCCTTCCTCTCGAAGGACGCAGCCTCTAAGCTTCCAAAAGTCTGCTCCCAAAAGTCCCCTCAAGGCTATCGCTCTCGTACTACTCATCACTAGCTGAAAAACCTGAAAAGATTGGAAGAATAGAGGGGTGAGCAAACCACAGCTCAGTGAGTAACACATTTCTTCCAAGCGGATCGGGAAATTACTATGCACATTTACAATACCAATATAATCCACTTTGAACATAACATATATATACGTACTACAAATATCTCAAGAAAATAACAAAGTAGGTACCAATGGTCGAATCCACTGGTTAATCTCATCAAACACATGCCAAGGGTCCATCCCATCGGCTAAACTCGTCAAAACACGGATCAATGGTCCATTCCACCGACCAAACTCAAATCAAATGTCAATGGTCCATTCCATTGACCAAACTCAGGCTCAAATGTCTAACCATGGTCACGCTTAACGCCCATGACAAGACGACCAAGATTCCCCCCTTAGTTAGGTCTCCACCTACTATAAGCCGGTGGCTCGGCCTACAAGGATATCCTAGACTAGTATGCACATACCTACACACCCCTCAGGGTTCACATAGACATTGAGCATCAACCACAATCACAAATCCCCAATAATCCACAAATAAAATCAGAATCATCTCACCAGTCAAGCATTTAATAAATATGGAAACGCTTTACATAAACCAGAAGCTTTCCAAGGTCCTTTGATAAAGGTTTCGCAAACCACTTTCAAACAAATGTCCCAACTAAAATCAAATGATAGTTTCCTCACTTAAACAACAAATTGCAGTAAAAGCCCGATCCTGTTTTTATGCATCAAAGAATGCTATTTTTCAACTAATAGCATATATTACNAGACCTGTTATAGCCAATATTTTACGATGAATTCACAGTACAAGGAAATTTTTCAGAAGACATCGAGGCAAGAGCTCCTGAAAAGCTATCCTGCATTTTACCTGCTTTGATCACTGCACATCAGGACAACGTATCTGT
This sequence comes from Corymbia citriodora subsp. variegata, assembly GCA_014858505.1. Lineage (NCBI taxonomy): Eukaryota > Viridiplantae > Streptophyta > Magnoliopsida > Myrtales > Myrtaceae > Corymbia > Corymbia citriodora. The sequence continues at coordinate 33,628,086 of CM026412.1, read as the reverse complement.
TATGGCCTTTGAATACTCTGAAGAATATCGCTGTTTGTTCTCTCAAATCCTCCGTTGCCAAAGCTAACAAACCAAACGGTCCATACTTGCCACTAACCGATGCATTCTTTTCGCTGCACAGAATTTGGGGTTCGAGCCAATTTGGATCCATGAGCTCGGCTTCTTCCAATTTTGGCAATTTAAAGGCAACTTCAACGTCCACCTTTTGATTTACATTGAAAAACAGAGAGAAGTATATTTAGAGCAAGAGCATCATATATATAAAATAAACAAGTCCAGATGACTATAAGATGCAATGGGTTCGTTTGTGCACCTGTGAGGCAGTGATATCTGAAACTTCATAAGTTGAACCACCGACGAGTCCCACAGAATTAACACCAACATTTTTGTCACGCAGAGTTTTGATTTCCTCAACAGGCCGCTGTATCAGTTGCTTTCCACTTCTGTCCAGCCAAATTTCTCTTGGAAATGCCTGCGAAACAAATTAAATATGGTTCGCAAGCCAACTTTTCTACACATGGGCCTCCCAGATAAAATTTCAAACACATCTAGTTGCGTGCCGCACATGAATATGGATGTATTCATTCATATTAGCATTCACCAGATTAAATCACAATTTCTGTTATGCAAATCAACTCACCTGAAGTCCAGACCAACCTTTGGCTATGTCGTCCTCTGTACTGTCCGACTCGTTAACCCATCCGAACAGTAGTCTCCGGTTCTTCGCGCTGTCAAAGAACGATTTGGAAGCGTAATACTTCCCGTAGTCCAATTGTAAGTCCAGACTAGCTCCCGTAAGTTCTTCATCTGGTAAAAACCTTTCCATCTCAAGATTGTAAGTGCCTAGCACATAATAATCATGACTATTGAAACTTGCCTTCATCACGTGCTTGGTTCTTGGGTTCAGGGTCGATGTGTCCACCCCATTTGTGCTATCCATGGATACCGGAAAAAAGTCCGGGCACTCCAACATACTGGTTTTGCTTGATGTGAAAAGAGGATGCTCGGATTTAGACCAGTTGAAGAAGTCATCACTTTGATAAAGAATTGCCATTCCTTTATTGTCCTTCCCGCTTCCAACTATGATCCTCCATTTACCATCTGGACCCTGCCACGCGGTTGTCGGGTCTCGGAAGTTGTCTGGTTCAATTCCTTCGGGAGGAACAATTATAGGATTCAGAGAGAACTTGACCCATTCCTGTAGGAAGGGATCAGACTCATTCTTTGGAATTGCCAAGTTTTGCACTTGATGATAATTCGCATCTATGCCAGTATACAAAATGACCGGTCTGTTCCCTGGAAGGATTGTAGCAGAACCTGAACAGCAAGTGATGATGTCGAAAGGTTCGCTTGGCTCGAGGGCATGATTAAGGTGAACCCAGTTAACTAGATCATATGAAACCGAATGTGCCCATACAATACCATCACCAAAGAGGGCGCTGTGAGGATTGTACTGGTAGAACAAGTGGTAAACCCCTTTGTAGTACATAAGACCTGATTGGATCAATAAATGTCAGGATGTGATAGGAACATTCAAGAATTCCTCAAACTCTATTTTGCCACTAGTTCTTTTTATTCTTTTGTCACTTGTTTCTGGTGGGCAGCGAACATGTCGTTCGAACATGCTGTGGTTAAGCTCCAGTGATCAGCACGCACTAAAGAAGGAATAAAACAATGATATTGCTCAAAATCTGCAAGACTTACCATTAGGATCTGCAGATACAAAAGCACCCGTTTGCACTTTCCACGATCAGATTCAGAGCATGTCTCGTAATAGCATCGGCACACACAAAATGAGAGAGAGAAGAAACGTTCGATCAAACATCAAAGAAAGAATGCACAGATTAGAGGCGATATTGACGAGCTTTGTACCGTTCAACCAATTCCGAGGAGATTGGAAGTGATAGGAGGTTCTGTAAGGTTGCTCTCTTGAAGTTGTGCTGGATCTGCTCCGTGATGCTTCGAGTTCAGCTCCGATTCCATTGCTCAGCAGAGCACAACACAAGCACGCAATGGCCAGAACAAGTGTGGCCATTGTTCTCAAAAGCAGGTTAAGTGTAGGGTCCTCCCTCGAGTCATTTTATGCAAAAAGAAGTCGAGCGTTTAGACTTATCTTAATTGCTTTCTTGTTCATTAATTTAATCATACAACGTCTGGGGATTTGTCTTCTCTTTGGCTTGGAGACGAGATGGTCACGCGTGCAATCCAAAGATCCTCTCAAATCTTGGACGTCCCTGAATAAATAACGATCCACGTTCTTGCGAGGTCAGCATCGTCGAACCATTGGCATAAATTGCGTCATAGACTTAAATACCACGCTCGTGTTTGGTAGGGTTTACTATCTGAATTATTCTATAAAAGCTGGGCAATCAACGACCTTAAACAGATATTAATTTGTCTTTTCTATAAACAGGTCGAATGCTATGTGACGGAGGCCATGCTTTCGTGAGCAACGACGCCGAGGGGTCCAATCAGATTGGAAGACGATCGTAGTCCCCTGGGACATCGCCCTCAGCATGGTCACCCCACTGCCGAAAGAGGACTGAGTCTAGCTTTTCCTTAGGGTGTAGAACTGCAAAATGAGAACTAGCTCAGTAGGAATGGGTCTGGTTCTAGGTTCTAGGATATGTAACGTAAGTTCCACATTTCAAAAATTGGAGAACTTGTTTCAATGGATAGGTTCTATATTCTCAATGGAACCTAGAACAAGTCTTTTGTAATTTTATTGTTCTATGTCTTTTCGCGATCTTGCAGCATTCCATGATGTCTAATGATGTGTGTGTAATCTAAAACTATTAGTTTGAAAATATCTATTATTGAAACTTTTATTTTATTAATATTTTATAATTTTCACGTATCTAAATATGAGTTGTAATTAGTTGATTGCGGCAAATTATGATAATTAGATATGATGATTCACTATACTATTTAATTAAGAGTACATGTGGAATCTGGGTAGAACTTAGAACTAACTTTGGAACCTATGATAGGATGGGTTCTAAGTTCCTGAGTATATAAAATAAGTTTTAGGTTCCAAATAAAATTTGAACAAAATTTGGAATGGAACCTCAAACCGTTCACCCTTAACTTCTCCTTGTCTGGAACTAAAAGTGCAAGATGGGTAGGGAAAATGTTGGTGACAATGGTTGGTGTGAGGACTGAGTAGGGAAAATTGATGGAAAGATTAGGTGATGGTGGGGATGAGACATATACAGGTAATATTGAATGGGGTCGCCATAGTTATTGATATGATATGGTTAACTGGGTAAAGATACCTTGAAATCAGGTTATGCTTTTTATGATTCCTCTACTAGTGACTGTGAATGGAGTTATGTCCCTCATCATCTCAAAAGTGACATATCATGTGCAAAATGCTTATGCAAAGGCAATAAATGTTATTGAACAAACAAGTGGTTCGATTATGACAGTTGCATCATTTATTGAGAGGAGCAAGTAATTACAAATTACAACAAATTCCTTGCGAATGCATACAAACCAAGGGTCCACGAATGCCTACTAGGTTTTGGAAGAGTCATGCTCATCACATTTGGCGCTTATGCTTTGGCAATATGATATAGTGCGGAGTTGATATTAGACAAAGTATATGTTGGGAGTGCATTGATTTATGTGATCATGGCAATGTTGATTGATTCCACGTCTCTTGGGTGGGCGTATCAAGCTGCTGCATATAAGATATTCAAGACCATCCACAAGAAGTCAAGATCAGTTCTTCTGATACTAAGGGAAACAAACTAAATGAATTCGTGGAGATATAGAGTTGAAGGATGTTTATTTCAATTATGTAGCTAAGCCTAATGAACAAATATTCAACAGGTTCTCTCTTAGCATCTCGAGTGGTGCAATTGCCATTGGAACAAAGCTAAAGTGGGAAGTTTAAGTTGATCAGTTTGATAGAAAGATCCTATGACTCAAGCTGGTGGAATACTTATCGATTGTATCAACATTAAAGAGTTTCAGTTTAAATGGATTAGAAAGGAAAAAAAAAGAAAAAAAAGAAAAAAAAATTGGGCTTTTTAGTCGGGAGCCAAGTCTAGTCATGAGCAAAATCAAGGACAACATTTCATATGGAAAGGAAGGCGTCACACTTGAAGAGATCAAAGTTATTACAGAACTTGTGAATGCTTCCAAATTCATAGATAAGCTACCGTAGGGCTTGCACAATAAAGTTGAGAAATATGGGACTCAATTGACTATTGGGCAGAAGTAAAGAGTAGCCATAGTAAGTGCCCTTCTTAAAAATTGGCAAGTGCCCTTGGTGCGGAATCTACTAGGATAGGCCAAGAGGCTTGTCATTCTTGCCCACCGTTTGAGTATGGTTAGGAATGTTGATATGATTGCCATTATTCTTCGTGAAAAAAAAAATGGTAGAGGTCAGCTCATCCTTTGAATTGCTCAAAGATTTAAACAGGGCTTTTTCTCAGTTAATACGCTTGTAGGAAGTGAACGGAGAATCTGAGCAAGCACAAGTTAACCAAAACAAGCTAGAGATAACTATCTTACAAGTCGTCTAGTCAGAGAATGTCGTACATTAATCATTTACTCAGGGATCATCTTTAGGGGATATTAGTCGCAACTCCTTCTCAGTCTCCATTAGTCTTTCCACTAGACTCAGCATTGCCGATGATATTGTGGCCAGACTGCCAAAGGTCTCCCCACGCCGTATCACTCGTCTCAATAAACTAGTGGTTCCTTTCTTGCTAATTGGAAACTGTCACTACAATTGTTGATGGCATGATACTTTTGATTTGTAACATACCTATAGCGAGTGTTATCAAGACATTTTATGAACCACTACCTAAATTTAGAAATGATTATAAGTTTTGGGAAGTGATGATTCTGATTCTTAGTATTGCATCATTTGTGGTATATCCTCATTTATTTGATAGTTAAGATAAGTTCAAATTTTGAGGACGAAATTTTTTTTTAAGGAGGGTATGATGTAATATTCAGCTCCTTTGGAAGTGGTGGGACCCACTTGGGTTTTAAAAAGAAAAAAAATAGAGAAGAAAAAAGAGAGTTGAAAAGTCAAAGGAGAAGGAGAGAGAATAAGTGGGGTTCTCTCCCACTTTCGAAAGCCACAACCAGTCGGGGAGGGGGAAGAAAAAGAGAGGAAAGAGAAGAGAGGGAGAGAAGAAGAAAGGGAAAGAAGGAGAGGGTTTTGCACGTGCGCGCCGCGGAAACCTCGCAAAGCCGACTCGACTATTTTGTGCAAGACCCGGTGAGTACACGTGTCTCTTATTCCTTCGATTGAAGCATTTTTCCGGTTTAGGGCTCAAATTCGGAATAGGGGAAATATTGAGCGGCGAAGTCTAATTTTTGAGTTGTTAAGCCACGAAAATTTATAAGAATGGTAGTTTAAGATGTCATGGACCCGTGGGATTTTACAGAATTGGATTTGAGCTTATGGTTTGTCCAAAATGGAATTTTGAACTTCTGCCCACTGGATGTACAGTACGCGCGCGGTGACTGTGGGGTCTGATTTTGTCGGTTTCAGCTCAAAATTGGATTTTCCTACTAATGGGTCTTCTAGTGCTCGGAATTATCTTCGTTTTGACTACAAGATTGCTTGAATCGGAGTTCATATGAGAAAGTTATGGCTTAATCAAGTTTTGCACCCTAGTCTCGCTTCTTGAACGGCTTTGAATAAATTACTATTGATAGGCGTTTTGTTAGCTCATAGGGGTCATTTTATTAGTGTTAAGGCGTGATTTAGTTGTCTCAATAATTGAGATAAGAGTTTTATCGGGTTTTAACTCATTTCTCAATTATTTGTTAGGATCACGAGTTTAACGATTCAAGTACCGTTTTATTGGATCGTAGGCATTGAGGTGAGTGGTACTATATTTTCTTTGAATTTGTAAAATTCATGTTGAGAAAATTATATGGATTATATATAGTATGTGGTTATGAAATGACATTGTTATTGCATAAAAATCAAATCGGGCATGGACTACCTTTTGATTGTTTATAAAGGTTTGGAAAACGTATTATGCAAAGTAGTAGAAGGCAAAATATATTTTTACTTGCTTTGCAAATGGTTTATGGAAAAGTATGTGGATGACTTGAGAAATTGTGGATGATGATGTTGCAAAAATGTATTTATTTGGTTTATTATATTGATTACTAGATTGACTTGCCGGTATTGGATGATGGTTATTTTGCTCATTATTGCTCTGAGTCCATTGAGGGGCATGTTGGTATGCATACCGGGTAGGATATCCTTCTAGGCCGAGCCACCGGCATTATAGGTGGAGACCTTGCCAAGGGAGGAATTTTGGTCGCCTTGTCACAAGGCGTTATGTCGTGACAATGGTAAGAGATTGAGCAATAGATTAGTCAATGGATGGACCATGGACGTGTGATCTTTGAATGGAGATTATTCAATGGGTTTGACCATTGATTCTGGTATTGGGATTGTGGTTTAAATGAGTTTTTCATATAAGTATAAAAGTAACTCTTATATGATTTATTATGTATTTTATACATTGAATTGAGTTATAAAGTTTTGGTATGGTTTTGAATTCATACATAGTGCTTGCTAGATCTGCTTAGAAGATATGTACTACTCATTGAGCTTGTGGTTGCTCACCCCTCTTTCCCAACCTTTCCAGGTTCTTTGGTTAACAGCTAGTAGAATGAGAGCGTTTTTGTGGGGACTTTTGAAAGCTGGATATTTTGTGGTTAGAGGCTGCGTCCTTCGGGTGAAAAGGGCGGCGGCTGTGTCACCTCCATCCTTGCAGGATTCTCCATCCTTGCAGGATTCGGGATGTGACAGAAACGGTGAAGTCATTCTCAACAAAGAATCTGTCTGTTTCCGTATCATAGTTCTCAAGTACATAATAGTCGTGAGAGTTGAAACTTGCCTTAAGCGCATGCTTGGTCAACTCCGAGGTTTCCAGCGAATTCCTGCTTTTAGTACTAACGGGATAAAACTCTGGGCATTCCCACATGTCGGTCTCGGCCAACGAATTAAACAGGGTCCCAATCCTACTCCAGCTAATAAAATCTTTGCTTTTGTAAAGAATCGCAGTCCCTCGACCTTTAATCTGGCTTCCAACTAGAAGGCGCCATACCTTGTCCTCACCTTGCCAGGCAGTTGTTGGGTCTCTGAAGAAGTTAGGATCAGTCCCATTTGGGGGAGTGATCAACGGGTTAGGATCAGTCCCATTTGGGGGAGTGATCAACGGGTTATGAGGCGATTTGACCCACTCGCGGAGAAAGGGATCGGATGCGTTCTTGGGCATTGCCAAGTTTTGGACCTGACGGTTCTTCTGGTCGCTCCCTGTGTAAAAAATGGCAGGTTTGCCTCCAGGAAGAAGGGTTGCCGAACCAGACCAGCATCCGTTAGCATCAAAAGGCCCTGTCGGATAAATTGCATCCTCCAGGTTCACCCAGTTGATCAGATCGTAAGATACTGAATGAGCCCGCACTATGTTGCCCCACACAGCACCATATGCATTAAACTGATAGAACAGATGGCAGACTCCATTGGAATACATCGGTCCTGTGATATAAAAGAAATTTCATAAAGCCAACATCAGCAGTTAACTTCTATCTTTAAACATTGAATGTCAATCTTTGAGGATGAAAGACGTGATTTTTCGTGTAATAGCTGACTTTAAAAAATTACACTTCGCAAATTTTCGTGTAATAGCTGACTTTAAAAAATTACACTTCGCAAATTCTGATTTAGATGTAAAAGCCTGTTTCTCGTCTTTCTTGAACCATTCAATGGTGTTAAAATTCAATGCTGCTTTTAACACCATGAGATGCGCAGCGTCAAGTCATTGTTCAGCGAAATGTGGAGATGTGCCGGATGGCACAAAGCCAGGAACAGAGTCAAATCAAGAATCAACAACGATTAGACTATAACGTAAACTCAATGGCCTCAAACAGAAAAGAATTACCAAGAGAAGAAGGGTATTATTGAAGCACCGTTCATCCAGTTTCTTGGAGGTTGGAAGTGGTATCCGGTTCTGTAAGGCTGATCCGTGGAATCGGATTGAAGAACTCTTTGAACATGATCAAAGTCTCCAACTTTAGCTCCATATCCAACTCCTGCACAGAATATTCCAACAACATATATCAGGAACAATTTCATTTTTGGAACAACTGCAAATAATCTCCAGGTTAGCAAATTTTTGTCGGTCTACATTCAAGAATTTACTGTTTACGTCAAAGGGTGTTCGGAGAAATGGATCTGACAACAACTTGCATAAAAAAAACAAAAAGAACACATTTCTTGGACCAGTTATGCAACTTGTATTTCTTAATTCTTAGAATATTAGCAGGACAGTTTTCTAATACTTTGGGAAGTGTGACTTCAATGCCAATTGGGAATAATGCACATGGAGATCTGCTTGTATTTTTTAAAGAAAGACCGAAGACTATCAATCAAGCAAGCAATGGAAAAACAGTATGAATAAATTACTGAAGCCAGACTCTATCCGACAAAGTCCAAGTTTGAGGGATGCTTTCCAGTTGGCAAAGTTTATCTTGTTTGTTGTTTTGCTAATTATGTTTTAAGCTCTTGCATTATGCATCATAATGAGCCTCGTGATTGATTAGACAAAGTAAAATTATGTGTTGAGATCAAAGATTTATAAGAGCATCGTGACCCGCCTAGCAGCTTGCGGGCCGACAGTGATTTAGAGAAATTATTACTCTGCCGCTTCTCCCAGTGCTCACGGGGGCGGGGGGCATCAGCCATTGAACTCGTAAGGTTCTCTTCCCAGGCAAAAATCAAAAGAGAGGCAGAGGAGGACCATTTTGCAGAAGCATACCATTCATGTTGAATCGGGATTACAGAAAACTCAAGTGTTGTGCGACTTTTTATTAATTCAGATTTCTATGCGGTCAGGAATTAATGCAGCGAATCTGCAGATACATCTCACGGCACTTCATAACGTGTGGAGGGAAAACAAGGATGAAAACACTGGAATCAGTCTCGCTTTGAGCATTTCAAATTGCGGAAGCAGATTCCTCATGATGTAGTGGCAATGCTGCACAGGATCGACCCTCCTCAGATCCGCCAAATGAGAGGTTCTCGCACTGAGACGCTGACGGTTCTCCATAGCTCAAACATTCTCCATGACCGATATGGGCTTTCCTCATACTCCACGCATCCAGTCGCTCGACTTGTACACTAAGAGTTCCATAATTGAAAGCATACAAGCGAGCTGCTTCGTCAATAGCCAGCACTGGATACACCCTACTAGTGATGCATACTTTTCCGTCCCCGCCAAAGCTCTCGATGATAGAGTGATCTATCTGCAATATTGTTCAGAAGTAATCATCAGACCATAAGGTGATGGCCAGAGGTCGTAAAATCGCAGACAAACGTAC
>CM026412.1:33534407-33618620 GCA_014858505.1 Corymbia citriodora subsp. variegata | reverse complement strand
AAGTGGTGCACGAGGACGAGACCAAAGTGAAGGGACTTCCGGGAGAGAAGTGCTCCAAGATCATGCTCTGGCACCTTCGCTACCCACCCGCTCGTCCTCATCATCAGCATCCTTCGACAGTTCTCGATCAGACGCTGATTTCTCAACGATGAGATGGCAAAACGCTAACTGAATAATATGATGTTTTATTTCCTGTCGTGCTCTCAAATTTTTATCGATCATCATTCTTTTGAGTTTATTATACTCTCGAAGCGTGTTGTAGAGCATAAAATCGTTTCGGTTTTTGAATCATTGGCGAGGTTGTTCAAGACCCTCCTCGAATTTAGGCCTAACAGGGCAATCGATGATCTAGACTGTTGCAAAACAAGGGCATTGATGCGTTCCTCTCTTAGTGCTGGGGTTTAAGTAGCACAAGCAAAATTGCGGCGAGCTTTGCTCCTTTTGGTACGAGGCTAATAGAGCAAGCATCGATTAAAGTCACCTTCCTCTTTCCCAATTGGATTCGTGTGCCGTTCGGTTATTTTCACTATCGACCCACACGACAATCATTGACCGATATTGCTTGTCAGTCTGTAACAACTTTTGCAGCTCAATTTCATAGCCAATTCACTTAGCTTGTGTGTGGATTTCAACACTAGTTTTCCTAATGTTGCGGCTATCATGTTTGGAATGAGAAAATTTGCAGAATATGCAAACAAGTGGTTTTTTATAATTGGGAAAAAGCCTTAAAAACCCTAAACTATTCCTATTATAACACATTTACTCTTAATTTTTTAACATCAAAAATTCTAAACTTATACTTGTATAACACATTTACTCTATATTAATATTCTACCAATGAGCATCATTAAAAATTTACGTTCATAGATGATGGAAGACAAACTTGTTGACAATGGCGCCTACGAGGCTTAAGTAAAACAAAATGATGTCATTTTAGTTGAAAAATTATCTAGCTGAATCTTGATGAACGATAAATGTAAGGTACAAGTTTGGAGTTTTTGATGTTACAAGAAAAAGTTTAGGATAAATATGTTATATTGAGTATGTTTCAGGTTTTTTTATATTACAAAAAAAAAAATTAGGCTAAGTATATCATAATGGACATAATTTGGAGATTTGATATTTTTTCCCTTTATAATTTCTTAAAACTCAAAATGTATACAAAAAGAAGCATCTTTTTGTAAAGGACATTTGTCGCTTTACGAATATATTTTGACCAAAATATTTTTCCAAGCAAGAGAAAATGCATTTGAGGTCCACATAATGGACAACTCCAGAAGCTCCCAACATTTGAGGTTTGTCCCCATATTGTTGGGAGATTGATTTGACTAGTGTTTACTGTTTATGTCTTCTCTAATGATAATGATCGATTCAGCCAAGAATCTTTAAAGACGAGGCTTCCTTGCTAGCTCTTTGATGATTTACTTTTAAGCATATCACCGATACGTTTCATAATCATGAGATAACAAATGGGTTTTACGAAATCTCATGTATTGTACTAAAAGTGACTTTTGCATACTAAATGCACTAAATTTTAATGAAGGGACCCTTTTGTTCCAAATGAAAGTTTGACATTTTTCCCTAAAAAAAGTCAACTTTTAGAGAAAAATCTCTCGAGAATATGTAATAAAGTGGACCTATGAAAACAAGAATATGTTTATGAAAAATTAAATAAAAATAAAAATACTAATAGACATCTAATTCGTAAGTAGTAAGTAAGAGGAAAATTATCCAAAAAATTATAAACCTATTGTACTTTTGCTAGTTTAATTCCAAGCCTTTTAATTTTGCCAATTGAGTCCTAAATCTTTTCATTTTTTGTCAATTGAGTTCATTTAGCCAATTTTGGCCGAAAATCATTGACATGGATGCTGATCGTGCCATGTAGGATAACCAGTGCTGACATGGATAATTTTAACAATATGTTAATATGTTTTTTTGAATTTTTTATCCCTTTTTCTTCTTTTTCTCTTTTCCTTCTTTTCTTTTTCCCCCTTTAATCTTCTTTTCTTTCTTTTTCCCTCGGTTGGTCCTTGTCGATAGCTTGCGCAAGTCACCGGCCTCAAGTGAGGGTTGCCCTCGCCAACATTGTGTGAGGGACACCCAAGCTTGGGTTGGTGAGAGCTGCCCTTGCTGAATTGAGCGAGGGTGAGGGTTGCCCTCATTGGCCTCGAGCAAGCATGGGCCGCCCTCCATGGCAAGGTAAGGCCTGGGCAGGCAACCCTCGCCAACCCAAGCTCGAGTGTCCCCTGCCTGAGGTTAGCGACCTTTGTTAATCGTTGATGTGGTCTAGTGGTGGCTGGTGGTGGGAAAAAGAAAGTAAAAAGAAAAGAAGAGAGAGGGGGAACAAAAGGAAGGAAAAGATAAAAAGAAAAAGAAAGGGAAAATAAACAAATAAATAAAAATTCGAAATAATATTAAAATATTATTAAAAATGTTTACATCATCCACATAAGACAGTTTGCATGGATGGACTTAATTGGCAAAAAGTGAAGTTTTAAGATTTAATTAACAAAATAAAAAAAAGATTTAAGACTAAATTGTCAAAAGTGCAATAAGTTTAGAACTAAATTGACAAAAATGCAATAAGTTTAGGGTTTTTTAGACAATATTCCCTAAAAGTAACTGTACAAGGCCAGAAAGTAATTATATCTATGATTTTGCATAAATTTGACTCTATTATGCATGATGGATGATATTACGTGTTTAATAAAAATATCTGCTCTATATATCTGGAGAAAAACCTGCATAGAATAATTGACTTACACGGTTGCAATATAATACAGCATAGAGAGTAAAATTACTCCAAGTCTATCCAATAGAACATGCAGTAAAATATAAAATTAGAGTTAAAGTAGTCAAAGGATAGTAATTACTTAAGAAGAAATGACTAACAATGGAGTCGAATTCAATAGAATAAGTTCATGACATATTCAATATTCATGAGGTGCGACCTATGTGATGTTTTTTTTTTTTGGTCGTAAATTTGAGGCATTCATTACTAAAGCAAGAAGTTAGGTACATCCGAACATAAAATTTCAATGAGGCTTGACGGGGGTATTGGGCCCAGTTGGCCGGTAGTAACTTGTTTCGTTGGGCCTTGGCAGCCTAATCCGCTGCTTTGTTCACTTCTCTTCTGCAGTAAGTGAACTTAATGGGCTTCAGAGTTGCTAAAAGAGACTGGGCTTCACGGAGATGGGCTTGAACTTCCCAACTGAAACTGTCTTCACTTGCGCACGCTTGAGCTGTGAGGGAGTGTTGCTGTTGATCTGCCAACGTGCTTATCTGCTTTACCAAATCAAGATTGTCGGACTCAACCTCCCAACTAAAGACTTCATCTTTTGGGTTTCGTTTTGTTGTCGCCCATCTTAGAGTTTCCAAAATAGCTTCCGCTTCTGCTTGAAGGGGTGATTCCACCGCAACAGTTCGTGTGAAGCCGGCCAGCAGCTTTCCTCGGTGGTCTCGACATATCCCTGCTGCTGCGGCCTCTCCAGTTTCTCTGCAGAATGACCCATCTACGTTCCACTTGATGGAACCGCTTGCTGGAGGTCGCCATTTGACAGGTAAGTCCGGTTTTGGTGCTGTGTATCTGGTTTTTCGGGCTGTCCATGTAGTGAGGTTGCTGTGTTGGGCAATTGCTGTGTCGATTAGGTGGGCCGGCTGGATTTGCTGTCCTCGGAAGATGAGGGCGTTCCTCCCTTTCCAGATCTGCCACAAGAGCTGCGTTAGGAGTTCAAACGGCACGGTTTTGTGCTGAAACTTGTCTAGCCATTCTTCAATGCGGGTTACTTGCTGCTGATTTACTTCAATGTTAATTGCAGGGTGTTTCCAGACTTGTTCTGACCAGGGGCAAAGAAGAAACAGATGCTCACTTGTTTCGGGTTGGCTACGGCACATTGCGCACCTATTGTGAGGTATAATATTCCTTTTCCGAAGATTCTCCCTTGTTGGCAGTGCATTATGACATAATTGCCATAGAAAATGTTTGAGCTTCGGCTGTGTTTGAGCTTGCCAAATGCGTCGCCATAGTGTTTTTGGTGTCTGATATGAGGAAGAAGCTTCTGATTGTTTAGGGTTGCTGTGTTTTGATTGTGTGCACTGATACGCACTTTTTACTGAGTAAACCCCTGTCTTATTAGGTGTCCACACTATGTAATCATCTGTCCTGTTTGTGCTTAGTGGGATTGAAAGCATTTCTGTGGCTATTTCCTGATCAAATAAATTTCTGATTCTATCTGCCTTCCATGTCATGTTCTCCGCATCTATCAATTCCGATTCCATCTTTGGATCCCCTCTATTTGCTGGGCCGCTTAGTCTTCCTCTAGGTAGCCAATGATCCTCTCGAATATTCACTTTCTCGCCATTACCAATGATCCACCGTAGGGAAGGTAGGATATTATTCCTTCCTTTTAATATGCTAAGCCATCCCCAAGAGGGGTTGCTTCCTCGACCAGCTTGTAATATATTTTTATGTGGGTAGTAGAGACCTTGAACAACCTTACTCCAGAGGGAATCCGGCTGTTGGATCAATCTCCATGCTTGTTTTCCCAACATTGCTTCATTAAATGCGATGAGGTCTCGAAAGCCGAGTCCCCCCAGTGCTCTCCTCTCTTTTAATAGTTCCCATCGTTTCTAATGTACTCCTTTGTGGTGGTCATTCGTCTTCCACTAGAAATCAGCAATTTTCCTCTCAATGGCCCGACATATTGATAGCGGGATTTTAAAAACTGACATGACATACTGCGGTATCGCTTGTACTACTGCTTTTATCAATACTTCTTTCCCTGCCCTCGACATCAGGTTTTCTTTCCAGCCCTCTAGTTTTTTGTTCACTCTAGCATTGATCTAAGCGAACATTTCCTTTTTTGATCTCCCCCAGTCCGATGGAATACCCAGGTACTTCCCTGATTTTTCAAGCTTTGAAACTCTCATCTCATGTGTCAAGTTTTGCTTCAGGGTCTGTGGGCAGTCTTTGCTAAAAAAACATACCTGATTTGTTTAGATTAATGATTTGCCCTGATGCATAACAGTATTGATGCAATACAGTAGCAAAGTTCTGACATTCTGTGATTTTCCCATCCATAAATAGGATGAGGTCATCCGCAAACATGAGATGAGATAGGGTGGGACATTCCCTATTTAGTCTGATTCCAGTTATGCTGCCTTCTTCCATTGCTTTGTTCAGTAGATGGGATAGAGAGTTTGCTGTTAGTATGAAAAGATAGGGGGATAATGGGTCCCCTTGGCGAATTCCTCGAGATGGGTTAAAGATCGATAGGAGCTGCCCGTTAATTTTCACACTATAAGAAACAGTAGTTACACATTACATTACCATCGCCACCCAGGTATCACTAAATCCCATCTTTTTCATACTAGCCTCCAAGAAATCCCACTCTACTCTGTCATAGGCCTTTTTCATATCCAATTTTAGGATTGCCTGGAACTTCCGTTTTCTCTTTCTTGTTCGTAGCTGGTGTAGCACCTCTTGTACTAGCAATATGTTGTCCTGAATCAATCTCCCTTGTACGAACGCACTTTGTTCCATAGTTATCAATTGGGGAAGATATGGCTTTAGTCTGTTTGCCAGCACCTTCGAGATGATCTTGTAAATAAAATTGTACAAACTGATGGGGCGAAACTGATCCACCTGTTCTGGACTCTGGACTTTTGGTATAAGGGTGATAATTGTCTTGTTCAGTTCTGGATTTAGAGTGCCAGACCTCCAAAACTTCACAATTTCAGTATAAACATCTTGGCTGATGGCATTCCAATGATGCTGAAAAAAGAGTCCATTCAGCCCGTCTGGTCCAGGGGCTTTGAGCGCTCCCAGTTGGAAAGTAGCCGTTTTTATTTCCTCAATAGTAACATCCCTTATCAGTGCTCGGTTCATTTCCTCTGATACTAGACACGGAAGTTGATCTAATACCGGTTGGATGTTTCGATTCCCCACTGAGGTATATAGCTCCTTGAAAAACATGGCTGCCATTTGTTTAATATGGTTTTGGTCCCGTGTCCACTCACCATTTGTGTTTCTGAGCATATTTATATGATTCCTCTGTCTTCTTTGTACCATGGTAGCATGGAAAAATTTCGTATTTTTGTCTCCCCATTTTAACCATTGAATACGGGACCGCATTCCCCAGAAAATCTCCTCCTGACACCATAGTCTTTCAATCTTACTTTTTAGCTCTTGGGCCCTCTTTTTGTCGTGGTTCACTTTTGGATCATTTACTAAGTGTGATGTTTAGGAAGTGTAAAATGTTAGGCAAATGAACCCATTATTTTCACTTATTTTCCAACTGATGAATATTACTTTCTAGTAATATTTCTTGTACAATTTCATATTATTGTGATTGCGATAGCTCGAAAAATACAAATATTATGTAAATTAAATTTGCAAGAGTATATAAACATTTTCAATAAACATAAATTTTCAAAAGGAAAATTGTGCATAGAACCCAACTAAGAATGAGTAAATATACTAGTAAAAAACTAAGCACAACTAAAGGTGTCCAAATTAAAATGAAGTTAATGATGCCTTCTTCTTGGGAGATTGAGTTGTATTAAATTCATATTCTTTTAATACATTAGGTACAGCATTCTGTATGGTGTGGTAGGTACAATCTTCTATATGATATGGTTTACTAATCTGTATAGATTAACTATTCTATTTTGGTGAACTTCTTCTTTTTAGTATCTTCTACTATTATATAAAATCGGCTTTGTTCTGTTATTAAAAAAATTAAGTAAAATAATCATTGTATTGTTGTGAAAATTCCGCCCCTTCCCCCTACGTTAAATTTCTTGCCACATCATTGATTATGAGAAAATTATATATCTATGATTTTATGTGTCAATATTAGTATAGTTCGAAAAAGATTCTCTCGTATGTTTATTTAAGGATAATGACACAAATGACCCTTAAACTTTGGCTTAATGTGTAATGTGGTCCATAAACTATAGTCAAATATACAATGTGGTTTCTAAATTTTTAATTTATTCAATGTAATCTCTAGATTTTTGGAACACGTGCAATATTGGCTCTAGATTATATGGAAATGTTTAACATTGTTTTTTTATTAATTTAAATTCATGGATAATATTGAAATTTTCATACAGCCTAAAGACTAAATTGAACTTATATCAAAAGTCTAGGAATTATATTGAACAAATTAAAAATTCAGGGATCACATTTCACATTGGGTTAGAGTTTAAGGATCACATTGAACGAATTAAAATTTTAGAGATCACATTACACGTTAGATCAAAGTTCATGGATTATTTGTATCCTTTCCCCTTAATAAAAGTGAAGTTGAGGGTGTTCTAAAATGCACAAAAAGATAATGTAGTTAAAAGCAGGGGTGACCTCAATAGACATATTGCTCGACCTATTTTTCTGAATACGGCCAAAGACACTTATCGATTTTCCAATATGACAAGCTCTGCCCCTTTCGTTAATTGGTTGCCGCATATCATCGTTGGCCATAACATAATAATGACTTACATATTTCTCCCGGAAGGAGAGCCGTCTCCATCATTTTATTGTGCTGTGAAACATGAGCTCGACATATGCAACCTCTCCCGCGTTTAAGATTGAGTCAATGATGTTGGAAAGCAAGAGCGTTGGGTGCTCATTAAACTTGACGTAAAGAAGGCAATTATATAAAGAGGCAACAAAACAAAAGCTAAAAACGAAGTGATTGGCCAATGCACATGCGATCGTTAGTTGGTCCATCGCACTCAAATTCAAACACGTTGGCGAAGCATGATTGGTAATGCATGGACGATGAGCTGCAAGTCGTCACATGATGTGTTCCAATCAAGTAAATACTATGCAATAATGTGTTTAATTACATGGCAATAACCCGATAAGTTGAAGTTTTGCTTTCTCATATACGTACTACAGTCGCTCTAGACTCATTCCATCATCTGAAACGGAAGTACTTGTTACCACTATGAGAAATATTGCCTACTCAGTGACAAGAAATGGAAAGGGAAAGTCACAATCTGATCCTTGTAGTTTTGAGGGATTTCAATTTGTGATAATGATATGAACAGTTCATGAACTTTGGCTCAGTGCAATGTGATCCATGAACTTTCAATTCGTTTAATGTGGTCATTTGACTTTTGGTAATTATTCAATTTAATCCCTAAATTATATAAAAATGTTCAATACTGTCATTTCTTTAATTCAAGTTCAAAGATATCATTAAACATTTTTATATAATTTAAAAAATATATTGAACATGTACCAAAAGTCCAGAGTCCACATCGAACAAATTAAATATTCAAGGACTATATTGCACATTGTGTTAAAGTTTATGGATTATATTGAATAAATTAAAAATGCGAGATTACATTGCATATTGGGCCAAATTTCATGAGTTATTTGTGTCATTTTCTCTTTTACTTTTGATTCTCATAGTTTGTTTGGTTATAATTTGTTTCTCGTATTGTTTTTAGATACCTCCCATCAAATTGCTCATCCACAAAATGCTGGATATCGAGAGTCAGCATGGGTAATTGACACATGGTGTCTATGTGCACAAACAACTATAGCAAATTATAATTTTCCCCCCTTATCTTTTGAAGTGTTTAAATGTAGTCTTTTACTTTGTTTTTGCAACAATACTACCTCATACCATTGATCGATGAGATTTTTAAATTGGATAAGTGCATCAGAAGTCTTGGAATTCTTCATGAAAGTGCAATTTGAGTTTTCAAACTCGATTACAAGTATAATCAAGTATTAAAACTTATCAAATTGGAAAGTTTTCTTATTAGGTCCATACAAATTGATGAATGGTCAATGATGACCCACTTTATTTATTGATTTCTCCCTCTGACATGGCCCATGACTTAATGAATTGGTCCTCAAAAGAACTTAATGTAATTTTTGAAGAAGGTAAAAATTTAAATGGACCAATTGAAATGTTTATAACTTGATTGCATTTTATATAAAAAATTTAGAACTTTCCGTGCAATTTTGCCGATCTCAAGGGAAGAATAATTCTAAGAATTGGCCGTGAGAAAAATAACAAGAGGAAGCTCCATTGAAAGAAGACGAGAAAGACAACTTGAGGTTATGGAAATGTCTCAAAAGGGTTCCATATGAAGAGGAAAACAAAAAATAGAGACAAAGCAAGACAAGAAGAAGATTGAATGGATATTTGTCACTACATTGAAACTTTACAAGTTTAACATGTCAATAATATGTGGATAATATCTTAAACATGTTACAAGACATTGCAAGTTTAACACGTCTAAAAATGTATTTAGATGTAGATAATATGTTTTGATATAACTAAACTTGTCTTGTTGACATCAATAACATGTTATGTTAAGTTGGACAGCTAAACATAACTAGACATGACATAAATGGAATCTACACACAATATTTTTACTGTCCATGTATAGAAGTATGGATCTAGCTTACATTTGACATACTTAATTATTCATTGAATTTATATGTCATATCGATAATTGTAAAGCCTGGCTATAATAGTGTTAGTACTCCAAAAGCATAAAACGTTGGTCATTAGGGTGTGTTAGTCGAGTGGCCTTGATGCCATGATAAACTCAAGCTTGATATATTTATTTTTTGGTCAGTTCTCAAGCTTGATTTGACTTGCATAAACGGTGCTCCAAATTCGATTTGAGCTTGATTAAGTATTAACTTTCCTACTCAAGCTCAATAACTGAAAATCAAGATGTTTGAACTTGACTATACTTCAATCTACTTATAAATGAACTTGAGCTCAAGTTCAAACTTGACTTTAATAAGCTTTGACTATGTAATTTTAAATACTTCTACGTCTATTTTCACAATTGCTAAATACTTCTAAAAAATAATGGGAAGTTTGATTAAGCTAGATTATATCTTGCGAACTTGTCAAATTGAGTATTGATGAGCTTGAGCTCGAGATTAACTTGACAAGACACTCAAATGGTGCAGGCTTAAGTTTGACTTGAAATCAAGTTAGTTGTGATTTCGAGTAATCCTTAAACCATGCTTAATTTTTTTTTGTGGTTGAACATGCTTAATTTAGTGGCTAGTAGTTTCACTTAATTTTAATTGCACCGATTGAAATATGTGGATTATGCTGTGACTCCCATGTAAATTGTCCTAATGAAAGGGAAAAAAAAGAAGCTTAGAAAGTTTATGATTAACCGATGTAAGTTACTCTCATTTGATTCAACTATCACTGCCTTCTCCGGGATCCCAAGAACCCCCGTTGAATTTCAGATATTTCTAAGATAGATTACCTGGTAAAATACTGAAAAGCGTCCCCTTTATCATGTTCTTACACTACTACATTGAAACATTTAGGAAATGTATTAATTGAATGGTTTTGCTAGCATGATAATCTTTTAGTCATTATGAAAGTACAACATTTCATGAATCATAAATTCTTGAAAGAATGGACTCCATAATAATGTATAATTATTATTTATATTTTTAGAGTAAAACAAGCTATTAATCTCGTAGTGAATTAGGAATAGTCATATAAGTATTTTTCTTGATTGAGAGGGGGCTTATTTGGTGGTGGTAAATAAGTAAAGAAATAAAACAAAATGAGTGGGGCCCACGCCCTTGCGAAAACCAGCTGGAGCAGTGGAGCATAGCAGGTCTCTCTCTATCTAATCATTGCTCTCTCTCCTCTCTCTCTCTCTCTCTCTCTCTCCCTCCCTTCACATCCTGATATTTTCCCCTTCTCTCTCTCTCCCCTTTCTTACTTTTCTCTTCTCAAAGTCACAAATCAGACAGAGAGAAAGAGAGAGATAGAGAGAGAGAGAGAGAGCCATATACCGTTGCGTCTCGTGAAGGAAAAAGGAAGGAGGCTTCACTTCGAGATCTGCATCCCACTTCTCCTCCTTTCTCCTTCCTCACTGGTCCGCTTCTTTCCCAGGTAGTTCTCTCTCTCTTTCTGCTGGACCCCTGTTGACAACGTGAGATCTGCTCTCTTTTTGCCTAGCTTCATCGGTCGTTGTCCACCTCATTGTCTCTTCTTCTTCCTCCTCCTCCCTGTCCTGCTTCCTACTGTCGTAGTTCGCCCTGTGGCATTCGCTTTTGCGGCTCCCCGTTCTGCTTCCGACGTTTCGACAAACCCACTTTCGCTTTTCCCCGGGGCAGCGAGTTTCGCGTGTCGGTGCAGTTCCAGCTGGCCAGCGCTTCGTCTCCGGTTGGTTGACCGAATTGTAGCGTGCTTAGACTGAGTTTCTCTGTGTGGATGCAGTTCGTCCATAGGACCCGTTGTTTCTTGTTCCGGTTTTTCTTTCTCTGCGTGCCTTCGTGAGAGTCGAGGAATTCGGGGATGGTAATCTGGGTTGGGATCTTCGTATCTCCCGTTTATCGGGCCACTCGATAGTAAAAGTCGGAGTCTTTCGTGGCAATTGCCAGATTTATACATCTGAACAGAGCACTAATTTGGTTGGGCGAGTTTGGTGGAAAATGCTTGTTAAGTAGAGGGCTTTTTGAATTCCTTTTTCAATTGGGTTCTGATTACTGTATGCATTTGGATTTGCCCTCCCACCCAATTCACCGAATTAAACAGATGATAAGGAGATGGGGAAAGGTAACTGGTTTTCCTCAGTGAAGAAAGCTCTCAGCCCCGACTCGAAAGAGAAGAGAGAACCGGTACCGAGGCTCAACCTGATGTTTGATTGCATTTTCTTTTTCTTCTTCTGTGATCCCTTTTTTGTTTTGTTTCCTAACGTATGTACGAGGTGTCCTTTTCCAGAAATCGAGTAAGTCAAAGAAGAAATGGTTTGGCAAGCAGAAAGATCCGATCTGAGCTCCCCTGTGCCTGTGCCTGTGCCGGTGCCAGTGCCGGTGGCGGTGGCGGTGGCCGAGCCACCACCTCTGCCACTTCTTCCTCAGACCGAAGAAGTGAACTTTACAGATGGGGCGAAGGAAGAAAGCAGGCCTGTTCATGCCGTAGCCATTGCTGCTGATTCCAGTTCAAATACAGCTGCAGAGGCTGTTCAATCAAGTTACTTCGTTCAGTTTGCTGGCAAATCAAAGGAGGAAGCAGCGGCAATTAAGATTCAGAAATCATTCCGAGGATATCAGGTAGATCTTTTTTGTCATGTGGGATTTGTTGTTTGTTTTGCTTTGATGCTGTCAAAGTCCCAGCTGCACTTCTGATTTTGTAAGCCATATATAAACTAGAAACCTTTTTATAGGCTGCTTTAAAAAGAAAGATCCTTCTTTTCCATTTCTTCTATTGTTAAGGAACTTATCTACTAATATAGTTGTTGCTGACTTATACTGAAATTTCTCTACGTTTATATAAGAAAAGTTGTTTCTCGCCAAAATGCTTGCTGTATAGCTGTGCATTTAATTAGTAGCAATGCCAATCATCAGCCGATCACCAACAATCAGTTTGCCAGTTGGCTTGTGGGCCAGAAGTTTTCCTATTTTTACTCTGCAAAAGTCATACTTGATAGAATCATTCATTCAAATCCCTAGTTTGGTGCTCTCTAAGAAGAGCTGTGGACAAATGTTTGATAAGTGTAGGTTTCTACGCAAGTGAACCATTATTGGTTCCTATGTGGTAGCATCTCCATGTGGGAATAATCTTTGAACAACCACACGCGACAAACACTACTTAGGTCATTTTATCTTGAGGATAGCACATTCCTTGCCAAATGAAGTTGGCATGGTTCTGTAGGGAAATAAAATGCTAAATTATTTTCTAAAGCTCTAAGACGTGTTTCAAATGAAGTACAGTAGCCAGATCATCGGATATCAGTTCATTAATCCTAAGAAAATGGAGTTCGGACTATAATATCCCCAAAGCTTCGGATGAAGGCAGAGACAAAAGGGATTAACTAGGTTCAGACACCAGAGGCTGAAGTTCTTGATATGAAAATTCAACATCGAATGAAACTATTCAATAAAGTGGTTAAGATGAGTACCATCATGAATTTTCTTACGAATAGAGATGTCAAGTGAACTTCTGATTCTGGCTATGGAATGAGTTTTTTCTTGAAGTGTATCATTGACATTGTCAATATCTATTTCAAGGCAAGAAGGGCAATGCGAGCTTTGAGAGGGCTAGTCCGGTTGAAATCATTGGTTGAAGGGCCAACAGTCAAACGCCAAGTTGCGAGTACCCTAAAGTGCATGCAGACTCTAGCTCGTGTACAGTCTCAGATCCATTCTAGGAGGATCAGAATGTCGGAGGAGAATCAAGCTCTTCAGAAACAACTCTTGCAGAAACGTGTGAAGGAGTGGGAGAATCTCAGGGTATTTTTCATGTATCTTTCTTGATACTCTGAAATCCATGTGCAGCAGAGCATGTTTTCAATTGAAATATTGATGCCATTAGTGTGATTTCTTTATTAAAAGTTTCTCAATATTAATAAATTGATTAGAATATTATGTTATGGATTATGTCTCTGTTTCTTGGAGAAGCTAATCTGATGATAAGATAATCCAAAGCAAGCTTAGTGAATTGTCTGAAGAGACAAAGGCTGCTTAAACCTTCTAATATATATATAACCTTTGGACAAGAGATGAGACCCATGTGTTCCTTCATCACCTTGGACAGGTTATTGGCATTTCAAATTAATTCTCAAGGAAAAAGTAGTTTATTATCTCTCTACATAGATGCATTGATCAAGGCATGTCGTTCATCAGCTTTGGCATCTTCTGGCTTCACTGCTCAAGGATCTTGTGGCTGGAGATCAGGTTGACTTTGGCTAGAGAAATGCCGCAGGCACATGAAGGATTTCAAAATGTTGGGACATTGCAAAAGTGGAGACATTGGGGCCTATTAACCCCAAAAATCCAATAGGCGTAATGTAATTCACCCCATAAACCCGCTTTAAGCCAGTGTGAACGGACCATGGCTGAATCCTATTATAAACTTACTTTGAACCTGGGTGAAGATACAGTTTCCTTCCTTAAGCACCAACTAGCACAATGTTGATTACTTCTCACAATTATCATCTTGCATGAAATCTTTGGATTTTTTTGAAGACCTCTTGCTTTTACTGAATATGACCCCTTTGACAGCTTGGGGAAGAATGGGATGATAGTCTGCAGTCAAAGGAGCAAATTGAAGCGAAGCTTCTGAAGAAATTTGAGGCAACTATGAGAAGAGAGAGAGCCCTCGCTTATTCATTCACTCATCAGGTGGGATATGACGTTAATTTATCTAACAAATCAGTTGCTAAAGTAGAAATGAAAAAATGTATTATTTCTTGAATTCCTATAGAAGCCAGTTTTGCTGCTCAACTAGATATGCCTCTCAACTGCCTACATCTCATCCTACTTTGCCCTTTGTTTATTTCTTAAGTCTTGCATTAAAATTTTCTTGTTAATGTGCTTTTATTGTTATTAGTCCTTATGATCTGATTACATCAGAGCATTGACAAAATTAGTCTAAAGATATCAGACTTCTGCTGCGCATCCCCAAAACTTGATTCTTTCAATGCATTTTGTTCACTTAGGTACAAAATGAAGTGTGTTCAAATGCTGTTATGGGATGGTAACATGAGCCCTAGATAATCGAATGGATATTTGCTTAAATTTGTGTATTGTTAATGCTTCTGTAGCCTTAATAGGAAGTACGCTTTGTATGGACTCTACTCTCATCGGATCTGCCTAACACTCTTACTGGCGCCTACTACTTTGTTGGAAAAAATATCATTTGCAAATCTCTGCTTCTTTTCTTTTTCTTTTTTTAATAAAACTGTCTACTAACATAAATAAATTTCATCTCGCACTTGGCTTCCTCCTTTACAGCAAACCTGGAAGAATCCGTCGAAGTTGACAAATCACATGTTCTTGGATCCGAACAATCCCACGTGGGGTTGGAGCTGGTTGGAACGTTGGATGGCTGCCCGACCTTGGGAGAGCCGGAGCACTACAGAGAAAGAGCCCAGCAACGACCTGAAAACTAGCATCACCGGAGGGGAAGTTACCACATCTTATGCTCGCTACCAACTCAATTTGGATAGACATTCTCCCACAGCCAGCCAGAAGTCTAGTCAGACAAACGGCTTCCAGTCCCCTTTAACTCCAAAGCCAACCTCATCAGTTATCTCTCGGAAAGTGAAGTCAGCGACTCCAAAGAGCAGTGCCCGAGTTGCAGACGACGACTGTGAAAGCATGGTGAGCATGCAGTCTGGTATGAACAGAAGGCATAGCATAGGAGGGACGTCAGTTCGAGATGATGAGAGCCTGGGAAGCTCCGCCTCAGTCCCTAGTTACATGGTAGCCACCAAGTCTGCGAGAGCCAAGTCCCGGTTGCAGAGTCCGTTGGGGATAGAGAACAATGGGACCCCAGATAAAGGAACCGCGGGACCTGCAAAGAAGCGGCTCTCTTTCCCGCCTTCACCGGCCAAGCCGAGGAGGCATTCGGGTCCTCCAAAGTTCAACAGCAGCATTGTCTCTGAGAATAGCGTGACCAATGGAGGGGCAAGCTAAAGCTAAAGCTGGAGTTCCAATAAAATGAAAAGATACGTGAAGAAAACTGGGAATGCAAAGTCACTGCTCTTCACATCACATTGATTTCTTTATTGTCATCGTGGGAAGAATATTGTTTGATTGAAAAGTTCCGTTCCTCGGGTTGGGTTATAGTTGGTGGGAGATCCCTTATTTGTTATTATTTGTTCACACGTTTGAAATACTTTCCTATTGGTCCGGTTCTTGACATCTTGATGAGCGTGAGGAACCGGACTGCCAATTGTCAATGTCCTGTTTACCCTGAGGGTGATGTGTTCTCACAGTTAAATCGAATAATTTGTCTGTGTTTACTCTAGGTCATGTCCAATTTTCCCAAGTGACGTATGTGTTCACCCTATAGAGGATGCTTACTGTATCACTCAAAAGGCCAAAATTCATAAATTATGGGCCGCTTTCTTTCACCCCTCAAATAACTAAATATACCTCCACTTGCATTGAATCTTTGAATGGCAGTTTAATGTGATGGCGCCACTCCTTTGCTTTTTATTTTTCATTTTTTCTATCATTAAATATTTCCTTTAGCGTATCAAAGAAAAGTGCATTTTGAATATTCTTATAATATTTAATGCGTTCTTTGTAAAATTATCTAGTTAATAGGAAAGGAAAAATAACATTCTTTGGTATAGTATAAATATGAAAAGTCTCTTTTTATCATTGATCTTATAATAACTTATCTATTTTTTGTCCCTCTTATCTCAAAAACTCACTTACATGATGAACTTTTTATTGAGTTTATTAGTCTAAAATATATATCAATTCTCTCTATTTACTATATCAAAAATTTTTCCCTTATTATATTGGTGAGATACTTCTATATAGAGCATGTAAAACATTATATGAATATTTAGGAATACACTAAAACAATTATGCACAATGAGGTATCTTGCTTCTTTCATATATAATTCATAAATGATATTAATTTTTGTCAACCCAAAGTAATAATATTCCACTAGCATTTTCAAAAAGAAATTCTTACTTTGTCCATAAATTTCATCTACTTAATATTTATCCATAAATTTTGATCGACAACATAGAAAAGAACTAGATTTCTTGGAAATTTTCTCTTTTGATAAAACAAATTTTTATGGAAATAATATCTAACAAAAAAAAACACATACTGTCTTTAATGTACATGAAAAATCTACAATAAACAAAAACTAAATATATATGAAGCTATGGTAAGTAGATCCTACATATATACAGAAAAACTACAAAAAAAGGAATATAAATGAATTTGAGACCACCAAATTGAATCGCAATTGAAAATAGATGGTAATTTTGTCTCTTTGATGAAAATTGAGCGAATTTAGTGATATAGGGGTGGAAATAGCGTTGATCTAAATTATAACACTCTGTCCTCCATAATACTTTTGACATATTAAAATGCTGGTGCAATGGAAGAAATGGCAACATTATAAAATAGTTTGTAGCTCTTCGTTTTTTGCTAAGCAAATTAGGGATGTGGTTGACACCGAGTGAACCTAAGCAAGGATTCCGGACAAAGCCAACTAGGACTTGGTGAACTAAAGACTTGTCTTAATGAGATCAAAGCATATCAGCCTTGGACTTTGTGTTGTCGAGATCTAATCTTTCCCGAGTTTTGACCAAGTTTTAACCAAAAGCGAACCTCATCCATATTTGGATTGAGGGAGTACAGCAGTCATGCTCTGCGAGATATATCTAGTAACACAAACGTCATTGGATCGGACAGTAGGCTCGTGGGATATCGCAACTTTTTAACCGGGACCTTCCCATGTCATGGGAGTTGGGAAAATAACGATTTTTGCAGATCAGGCGATGAGATCACGTAGACATGGCCGTAAACTTTTGGACATCTTGAGGATTGCTTTGAAAGGAGTTTCCTCGAGGGAAATGTCATGACATTTACTGCAATTCCTTGTTAGGACTGATTCTTAAAAGTTCGTAATCTTGACAGCTTGTCGGAAATTTGGCTGCACCTTTGAAAATTTTTGATCGCGAGCTTTCCAGGGACGCAAGAATGATGAGGCTTCTTTGGCCCGGGGCTGTGTTTCCCCTTCCTGGTGTATTTTTTTGGCTCCACTTCACATCGTTTCTCTTCTTGGATGCGACATTTCCCTAATGATGTGCATTATTTCCCCTGTAAGACGAGAGTTGCCTATAAACAGGCTTTGGATTTCTCATTTCACGCATGGTAAGTTTAATCGAAATTCTCTCTTGTGACGTGAGTATGTTAGATAACTAATCACTGATTGAATTATTTCAGTAATTTATGCTTGGACAAACAATAACTTGGCCAATCCATTCATTAAAGAATTCTAGAGAGGTTTAAGTCCGTTGACACCTAAATTTTGGGGCCTCATTTTGTAATTCATTACATAGAAATTTAGGATCGATCTTGGCCCTGAGCACGAATATTAAGTTAAAATTGCAAGATATTATGAGCATTTGCATTAATAGTTACACTTGTATTGGACCAATGGTGAATAGACTTTGGTGAATTGTTCTAAGCTTAATTGAGTTGAGTCCGTGATGAAAATTTGACCCAGCCCATTAATCCTCGTGGCCAAAATTCATTAGGATGTTTGCCGATTGGGAGATTGAAGAAAGGAAATCAATCGTACAAGATTTGAACAAGATTGTGCCGAACAATTTATATGTCGATGGTCAATAATCCTGAGTACGTCGAAGGCATTTATTGAAACATTAAAAGAAGCTTGGATATGGGCAGGATTCGGTCCATCAAGAAAATATTCGCTCGAAGTTAAGGAAAATTGATTTGAAGCAATCGGCACAATCCTCATTATAATTGTGCATAATTCGAAGAAAAATTATAAAAAAAGAAGAGCGGCGAATATGCGGCCACCGATTGCATATGAAGAGCCCCATCCATGTGCGCTTGGTCATTAAAAGATTCAGACCGAATCTGGCCTTAAGGGAAAACAACGTGATTTGTGGGTTCGCCATCATCCGCCATATCATTTCCTTCCACATGTTGACTCGTACATCCTCATAATACAGAGATTCCTTTGGGTGAAGATCAATCAAGAAAGGAAAAGAATCAACGGAGAAAGAAATCTTCGGACAACAATTGAAAATTCTCAACTATGTAAAGGCTGCATTATGAGGCCTCGACACGGCCTTGCATCGCGGCGAAGCAGCAAAGTCCAGCGAGTTGCCATGAACCCGATTTCCATTTTCACGACCTTGAAGCTTTCTTGTTTTGTTGCAGGGTGTCCCGGCGGAGTTTTCCGCAGCTGAGTCCCAGTCAAGTCCAGCAGATCCCAGGCCGTCGAATTTCCAGAGCGCCCGACAAAATTTTGAACCAAGTCAGAGTGAAATTTAGCTGCCACCATCGTGCTTCTGTCATGTTCAAAGTGCTAGAATTCTGTCGACAGAATTCTAGCACTTTGAACATGACAGACGACAGAATTCGTTTGATCCAATATGAATTAATTCCCCCTTGCAACACCCCCCGCCACGGTTTCTCCCGACTCGCCACCGAGAGCAGTACCCCCACCGAGCTGCTTTCCTTGGCCAAGACACCGCCGGGTCAAGCCCCATCACTGTGAGCACCGCCTTGTCGAGCCACTACCGGTTACTGTCGGTCCGTAATTCCGATGCTCCGTTGCCCGTCCGAGGTTTGAAAAGTTATTCGAGTGATATTGCAAATCAGGTGAAAATTTTCATTAACTTGATTTTTATATATTTTTTTGCCTAATTTGTGAAATCGCAATCTTGTTTGAATTGTATTCACAAAAATTCTCGACTAGTTGTTTTTGAAATTGGGAATTGTTTTATAATTTTGTAACGTGTAATGGTCATCAATCTGATCTTATATTTGAGATATGATTTGTGATTGCACGGTAAATTGGCTAATCTAATTTCATGCACGACATACGATTCGTAAATTTATTTTCGAATGAAATAGATATCGATGATATATTGTGTAATTTGATGTCGTGTTCGACGTGGATTTGATTTTTTTTATCTTTATTTGATTTGAATTGATTTTGTTTAAAAGAAAAGAAAAACTAAAAGATTAGTTTTTTGGGATAGATTGCATATTTATTTTGGTTATTTTCTAATTTCAAATTTTCATGAAAAAGCACAAAAAAATCGTGTAGTTTAGGTCATGTCATTTTACTATGTCATGGTAGATTAGCAGCATGCATTGCATAAAGCATGATTTTCATTAAGCAATAGAAAATTTAAAAAAATGAGTGAAATTACGTCCTAATCTCATATGTGATTTTTTTTAATAACATTGCAGATGCTTGGTAAGTATATTCTCCCGATACGTGCAATTTAACACTCAACAAAGTAAAACAGTAAATAAATTGAAAGCATGGGAGAATATACTTGCCAAACATCTAATTATTTCACTCAAATATTTTTTTAGGTTTTTTATTGTTTAATGAAAATCATGCAATGCACTTTACTAATCTAATATGACATGCAACATGACATAACCTACATGTGATTTTTTTTGTATATATTTTTTATTTAAATTTGGAATTAATTAAATTCCCAATCTAGACATGCAATCTATCCCAAAAAATAACCTACTTTAATTGTATCTAATCTTTTTTTGGATTTTTTTAAAAGCAAAATCAATTCAAATCAAATAAAGATAGGAAGCGGCATCACATCACATGAAATATTATCGATATCCATATAATTTTGGAAATTAATTAATGAACCGTATCCATATAATTTTGGAAATTAATTGATGGATCGTATATTGGGCATGAGATCAAATCGGTCAATTTCTCGTGCAATTGTGAATCATATTTCGAGCATGAGATCGAATTGTTGATTATAGCATCTTATAGGGAATTTCATGCGATAATATCCCTGATTCAAACAAGATTGTGATTTCACAATCTAGACAACAAAATATATAAAAACCAGGTGAATGAAAATTCTTACCTAATTTGCAATATGCTCGGGACAATGGATAGCGGGAATCAGGATTGACGATGCTTCACGGTGGCTGGCTCGCGGAGGGCGGTCCACAGTGGCGCGGCTATGCTCGGCGAGAGAGCTGCTCACGGTGAGGTGGCTTGGTTTGCACTAGTTCTCAATGCTGTGGGGTGCAGCAAATTGTCGCCCGGAAGTTTGCTGGTCTGGTGCGACACCTGGCCTGGGCGCATTGAGACGCCTGCTAGAAAACTTGGTTGAAGATGGCTGGAATCACGGACATCAAACCACAACGTTAGTGGAGTTGGGGTGCAACGAAGTTGCCAGACTTTCGCCGGAAAATTGTGGAGCTTAGCAAGACGTCGTTGGGTTCTCCAGAGTCGTTGATTTCGTCGGTACTGAATCAGAGCAGCGGTCGCTGGCTATCGCTGGAAAACCACCTCTGCATATTTCTTGTCCTTGTTCCTGGTTCTCGTCGGTGCAAGGCTCGGACGCTTGCTGGGGAGAGCTGCGACTTGGTTGGAAGCATGGGAACGAGCATGAACGGGGAGTGCTGTCATGGCTTTGCTTGATCTGCTGTGTTCACCGGAAAACCAGCTAAATAAATCGACCGAGATCACAGGGCGGACTGGCGATGGCTACTTGTGACGGGCTTCAGAGATCGCTAGGTGTGCTAGAGCAGGAATTTGGACTCGGCAAAGAAGAATGCAAGGTGCCGGTGTGGCACAACAGGTCTCGGGACAGCACCACCTTGTCTCGCGGCTGGGGGGCACTGCGAGGCACGGTGGTGTGGCTGGCTAAGCAGGTTCTGGTTGAAGCTTGGCGATGACGTGCGGCCATTCAAAATCACGGCTGTTCAAAATAACTTCGTAACACTCTCTTTTCCTCATTCATAGACACAACTTTGAGAACACATTCAATCGTAGATACAACTTCGATAACACATTCAAAATGAAATTGCAAGAGAGATATTGGTTAATTTGCTTAACTTGTTTTTCTGCGACTTTGATATATATTCTAGAGATATATTTGTTCTAAACTTGACAACATTAATAATTGGGTTGGGGTAAATAATACTTTAAAAGCAATTATCATCATGCATGAAAGCATTAAATATCTATAAGTACTGCTCTATTTTACAATCAAATTTCCCCAACATCATTACACTTTAAGATTTGACACTTACCAAACAACTTTAAGTCGGTCTCCCACTCGACTCTCTCAACTACTTTTGACCTGTAGATTAGTTGACCAGTTTTATCATGGTAACCTTTATCGTATATTGGTAACTGATAATGATCAGTGATGAACACAGCTATTGAGAAGGACTCTTATGGCCGAAACGGCCACCAACAAAAGTTGGCATGCCTTGTGCCTCATCGGTAGTCATTCCTCCTCTTAGTCACTGGGTCCGCTCAAACTAGCATCATGCTGATTTAAAAAACTTGATGAATTTTTGGAGCAGACAACTACACATCTCCTCCCTAAATTTATTTTCTAATTTGTTCGCATCTGGGCATGGCGGGCATAAAGGTTCGATCTTTCGCCATTTTGCCACCTCTTTCCAATGTTGACTCATCTGGGTCGGCAACGAACAGCCTCTCCGATGCCGTTTCGAAGTCATCCCCGCTAGTGAACGGTTCGCAGTCAAAGCCGCTATCACTTCTTTTGTCGCTGCAACTAGTGCTTTACTGGATGTCAATTTGCAGAGGTTGTGGATTGATAAATTTTTAAGCAAAGGAGACCATCATCAGTGATATATTGTGCAAGATTCATGTGTTCTTTCTTTCTATATTGTTATTGTCAGTACTCCAAGTGACGACATTTGATGTAAGGTTATTCTGAATTGGCCTTTCTATGACTAGTGTATTAGTGTGGACTCTACATTTCAACTCAAAGAATGATTATCCTTTGTTCTGAAGTGATTGGCTGTTGTTTATTAGATTAGAAGTTGTGATATCTTTCCTTTGTATGCATAATCGTCGGATGATGCAAAAGAATGCTGCTCGTACTTATCTACGATTACATCAGGCAACTAAAACAATGAATCTTCATTTGCACTTTTTGCATTCTAAAGCTCTAGCTATAGAAACTGCAACTGCATTTCCAACTTGAACGTACCTGGTAAATTTTGGAGATTCAAAGTAAGAGCATAAGCACAGAAATACTTAGATGTGCATATAATTGTGAAGTACATCTTCAGTAAGAATTTATTCTAGTGGAATGTATGCTTACACATCTAATTTCAATTGGATTGGCTACACATCTGTCTAGATTTTAAAATGCTCGTACCGAATGTACATTGTACCCGAACTCCAGCACTAGAAATCTTATCCTGTCAAGCGCACTCTCCAGATCATTTGTTCAAGATTGTGGATTTTCAATGGAAGTTTAAAATCCATATGAACATTTCTAAGAAGGGATGGGTGTTTGGTGACGGTGAGGGAACACAGATGCCAAGCAAGTTTGCCTAGCCTTAAAGGCAATTTCAAATTTGACAGATTTTCGGGTCGGTAAAGCAGTGCATTCCAGTTGGTGAACCTGGAAAACATTTTCCTTACTAGAGACCGGAAAATACTTTCAGGAAATTTTTCAAGTTTAAGTTGGACTCCGAAAAGTATTGTTATTTTCCTAGAAAATGACTTCTAGAAAAGCATTTTCCGAAAACGGTCCATTTTTTGCGAAACGTACGGAACCTTTATAAAGGTGAAGGTTGTTTGTAGCAAAGACATTAGGACCTGCTAGAGTTCCAATACAAATTAGAGAAATGGTACATGGTGGGATAACACTTGCTGGAGTGACTCAAGCAAAAGTTAAGACGAAGGAAGAGATGGCATTTTACCAGGTAACATGTTTATATATATATATTTTTGACTGATTTCTTCGAACTTATTATACATGAGTTTGTGTATTTTTTGAAATATTTCAAGCTTTGAGCCTCACTTGAATTAACATTGCAATCTGTTTCTAAAGTCTCTTCCAATTGGGATGGTTCGAGTGATGGCATAAATTTCCCTAAAAAGCTACTGCTAGAAGGAGTGGAAGCTATTCTAGCTTGCCTTATCTTCAAGATTTTTGACTTGTAAGCCCGATGAAGATATTGATGACCAATTATTTTCTTGGCCTCAAAGCGATAACCCTTTGTGTAAGTCCATGACTAAACTTACATTATGGTCCCTTTTAGAAGACTTGATCAAATTGTATTCGTTGCGAATATTTCCGAAAACCTTTGACATAGGTTAGGTGAGAGATCTCCAATGAGTGAAATAAAACTCCCACATTAATGGATGGGAATAAAATCCTTTTGAGAGCTATTGTGAGAAGACCTTTCTGATTGTGGTACTTCAACTTGGCATATTTGATGGATTCTTCAAAGTTTTCTCAAAATCATTTTATCAAAATTTCTTTCTTAAGGATTTTGATAATTGATAACATTTACTAAAAATGTTTGAATGACACTCTCCATGTCATGATTAGCTTTGTGCATTCTTGAGATCTTCTCAAAAATCAACTTTCCCTATAAACTGGTTTTGGGTTATCCTTTAACTATAACTTTTCATTAGGTTCTTGGTTATCCTTAAACCATGATTTCCAAACGCTTCTTGGTTATCCTTAAATCATGACTTTTCAATTGATTTTTAGTTATCCTTAAATCATGAATTTTCAAACGGTTCTTGATTATCCTTAAACTATGAATTTTCAATTGGTTCTTGATAATATTTAAACCATGATTTTTCAAATGGTTCTTGGTTATCCTTAAGCCATCTCCTTAGAGTCAAAGTCTGTTTTTATAAGGTGAAACTCTCTTTCCCCAGGGAGTTGAAAATCGTTTTTACACTACAAGACTCACTCGTTTTACATGACGAGACTTTCTTTTTCATCCCAAAAATTCAAAATTCAATTTCCTTCATTCCATACCATGAGAGAAGAGAGGAGAGAGTGTGCAAATGAGCCAACGATGTAAAGGTGGATGGCAAGCATTCAAGGTATGCTGTTGATCAAATGTCATTTTTCTTACTTTCTTTTAGTTCCTAAGTGGAGTCAATTAAAAATTGCAGGTAACAATTAATCTTTAAGTGAAAGCTCTCTGAATTCCCACTCAAAGAGAGATAATTGTTGATACTTGATTTTTAACTAACACATCAATAAAGGTAAAAACTCGAGGTTAGGATTTTTTATTGCAATGAAACTCTTTTCTCAAGCCAAAAGTGTAATTTTTCATTTTTGCTTCTTTAGCCTATCATATGTAGGTGATTTACTAGTTGTTTTTATTAAAAATCTAAAAAGTCAAATGGCCGATTTTTGAGTTGACTTTTTGATCAACCTTGTGACCAAAAGTTAACCCCGCGAACAAAAGTCAACCCCGGGTTAAAATTTGACTTTTTCAAAAAAAAAAAAAGTTTCTAAATAGCTTTAAGTTCATTTTCGCCACAAAGATTTTCTAGAAAAATTAAAGTTTTGATCATAAAATCAACCTTTTAGTGAATAATTGACTTTTCATCAACCTTTTAACAAAAAAAAAATATGCAAAACTCGTAAATCACTTCATTTTATCTTCAATTTGACTTTGGCATCGAAATTTTTTTGAAAATCAACTAAGAACCTCATTTTTTGCAATTTTTGATTTTTGATTAAAAATTGACCAACAATAAAATTACTTTCATTATGTTCATATTTTACTTAGCTTCTTTTATGACATTTAATCTAGAGGTCGTTGACCAATTTCAAGGTTTGACATGTTGGGATAAAGTTCGTCATTTTCAGCCCTAATCAGAGGTCTGAATTGATTCTTCATGAGTTGCGTACTCATACTTCGAATCAATACATTTTCTTAAATTGAATCCAAATAGGGGTTGGTTTGGAGAAGAACTCTTTGGAAGAAAATATCTTTGTATTCCCTAAATTCTCCGAGAGATTTACACTTCATATTGGATAGAAGATCTAAATTCTTATCATGAATGTGTGAAAGATCACCTATGAAATGTTGGAAAATGGAATATAGAAGAGTATTCACAGTATCTTGGATGGGTTGATCATTTTCATCCACAATTGCATGACTATTATCATCTAAGTATTAAGAATTTGTGATCTTTGCTCATCAGTAATATAGTTATTCCACCATCCTTTCAATTGACTAGTAAAACTGGCTATTAAAAGATAAGCCACTAATTGATTAGTAGTATCGGGTATGGTTTTATAGGTATTAGCAAGCATAACCATTTGGCTTAGGATATTTAAAAGATTTTGTTCAGAGGCTCTGTCTATGTTCCATTCATAGATAGAACTTGAAGAATATTTGTATTAAGTATTAACACTTGATTCTTCTAAAGCTATATCAAGGAGGTGTGGCTCTAGAATAATACAATTTTTGTAGATCTTTCCAAGTAATCTTATTGATTTTAGGAATAGATTCGATATCAGATTGATTCAAAACATTGATCTGGTTTGGGGTATCTTTTATGATAAGATTTCATATTTTAGGAGTATCTAAAGTAATGCAGTTAGAAGTAGAAACCAATTTTCCTTTCGAAAGCATTTTTCTTTCTTCCAAAGCTTTAGCAAAATCTATGCTAGGGCTTTTTGGTAATTCAAAATTTTTAAATAAAGGAGTTTTCAAAACTTTTGACTGGGTGTTTATATGATGAATAGATGATTTTAACCTATCCAGCTATTTGCCAATCGTATGAAGATGTTGGTTAGAGTAATTATTCTGCTCAACAATCTTCTTGATTCCTATTCCATCAATTTCTTAGGAAGTTTTGAAAGGGGAAGTAATGACATCGGTGTCTTTATGAGGAATTTTGATTTGACAAAGAAGTGGGTGATTAGATTCTATGATTTGGCCATCATGTAGTTTCCATTTGTAAAATTGATCCAAATTATAAATTTCTTTGTTTTTCAAAAAGGAATCTTCAAGCCAATCAAAGAAGGGTATTTGAATATCATGTTCATACATGTATTCATAATATTCCTCTTTGATCTGTTTTGCTTGGTTTTTGAAATTTAGAAAGAACTAATTTCTAACTTCAATATTTTCAAAAGAATTAAACTCTTGATTTAAAAGGGCTTTGTTGGGAGCAAATTCTTCAGTTAAAACATTGATTTCTGGATCAACCATTTCGGAAGGAGTAGGCTTAGGATAATCTGGACTTTGTTCTTGCTGGTATATCAGTCTAGATACTCTTGATCTATTATCAATACCACTAACACTTGGTGGGAAGATGAGCACTAGGTTAGGTTCCATTTTGAACAATAATCGAAGGTAAATTAGGATTTAAATCGACGGATCTTCTGGAAGAGGATGGGTAGAAAGAAAGAATTGTCCTAATATCACAGGACCTTCATGGAGTATCAAAAGACAATATGGAGAATTGTATAGTAACTCTTCCCTTTGGATGTTGGATAATATTGGTAGTGTCCCAATTGCGAATAATTTATTGGGGGACATGGTTTTCCAACTCCCATTATTCCGGAAGGGTGACTTGGCTTCATTGATTATTCTGGGAATGATAGTATTGGCTCTAGAAATGTCAGTTTGCAAAAGAAGTGTTTCTCTTTTAGGATTAATTTTAAAAGTTTTATTGCCAAAGACAAAGTTCGTTACTTTGTAATAAACTCTATAGATAATAGTAAGAGGAATTGATCCTTTTGCTATACAATAGTTGTGATTTTTTATTTATAAAGTAAGGGGTTTAAAAATGTTTTTATCTTTAAGGGAAACTATAAGATCGGGGTGACTATCAAAATTGATTGGATCGTTGCAGAGACTAGTCTCTACAGTCCCAAGGATGAAATCATCATATTATAAAATTCCATTTTTGAGCATGTTTCTTTATAGAATTTTTATTCAAAAGTTGTATGGAAGAGAGAGAATTTGAAAGGGGAGCATCTTGTTCTTCGGTAGCTATAACAGTCATTTTTCCCAAAAATCTTCCAATTAGAATGCTCATAAATTTGATTAAATTTTACTTTAGGGATGATCCAATTTTCTATAGATTTATTAAATTCTTCTATGCTAATATTTTCTCTATTTATAGGACCTTGATCTAAGGACATTTGTGATATAGAACTAAAAGAAGACATGGATTTTCTCAATAAGTTCATTTGCATGAGACTACTTTTTTCTCCCTATGGTTTGATAACTGATGTTGACCAACGGTCTCACTATCCAACTTGGGTTTTACTATTGGGACCACAATAGACACGTAAAGAACCTAGGAAGAATTCCACAAAGGTAAATCGCCTCAAGTGTCAAAATGAAACTTATAAAGAGTCATTTTGATGAAAATTGAGTGAATTTAGTCATACAGGGGTGGAAATAGCATCGACCTAAATATTTAATCATATTACACTAATGCTTCATCCTCCATAATACTTTCGATATATGAAAATGCTGGTGCAATGGAAGAAATGGCAACATTATACAAAACTTTGTACCTTTTCGCTTTTGGCTAAGCAAATTAGGGATGTGGGTGATACCGAGCGAACCTAAACAAGGATTCCGGACAAAGCCAACTAGGACAGGTGTGAACTAAAGACTTGATGAGATCAAAGCATATCGGCCTTGAACTTTTTGTTGTCGAAATCTAATCTTTCCCGAGTTTTGACCAAGTTTTAACCAAAAGTGAACCTCATCCAAATTTGGATAGAGGGAGTACAGCGGTCATGCTCCGCGAGATATATCTAGTAACACCAAATCTCACTGGATCGGACAGTAGGCTCATGGGATATCGCAACTTCTTAACCGGGACCTTCCCATGTCATGGGAGCTGGGAAAATCACGATTTTTGCAGATCAGGCGATGAGATCACGTGGACATGGCCGTAAACTTTTGGACATCTTGAGGATTGCTTTGACAGGAGTTTCCTCGAGGGAAATGTCATGACATTTACTGCAATTCCTTGTTAGGACTCATTCTTAAAAGTTCGTAATCTTGACAGCTTGTCGGAAATTTGGCTGCACCTTTGAAAATTTTTGATCGCGAGCTTTCCAGGGACGCAAGAATGATGAGGCTTCTTTGGTCCGGGGCTGTGTTTCCCCTCCCTGGTGTATTTTTTGGGTCCACTTCACATCGTTTCTCTTCTTGGTTGCAACATTCCCCTAATGATGTGCATTATTTCCCCCGTAGGGCGAGGGTTGCCTATAAACAGGCTTTGGATTTCTCATTCACGCATGGTAAGTTTAAACGAAATTCTCTCTTGTGACGTAAGTAAGTTAGATAACTTATTACTGATTGAATTATTTCAGTAATTTATGCTTGGACGAACAATAACTTGGCCAATCCATTCATTAAAGAATTCTAGAGAGGTTTAAGTCCATTGACACCTAAATTTTGGGGCCTTATTTTGTAATTCATTACATAGAAATTTAGGGATCGATCTTGGCCCCTCGCACGAATATTAAATTAAAATTGCATATAGATATCATGAGCATTTGCATTAATAGTTACACTTGTATTGGACTGGTGGTGAATAGACTTTGATGAACGGTTCTAAGCTTAATTGAGTTGAGTCGGTGATGAAAATTTGACCCAGCCCATTAACCCTCGTGGCCGAAATTCATTAGGATGTTTGCCGATTGGGAGATTGAAGAAAGGAAATCAATTGTGCAAGATTTGAACAAGATTGTTCCGAACAATTTATACGTCAATGGTCAATAATCTTGAGTACGTCGAAGGCATATATTGAAACATTAAAAGAAGATTGGATATGGGCAGGATTCGGTCCATCAAGAAAATATTTGCTCGAAGTTAAGGAAAATTGATTTGAAGCAATCGGCACAATCCTCATTATATTTGTGCATAATCGGCTATTGGAAGAAAAAAATATAAAAAAAAAGAGCGGTGAATATGCGGCCACCGATTGCATATGAAGAGCCCATCCATGTGCGCTTGGTCATTAAAAGATTCAGACCGAATCTGGCCTCAAGGAAAAATAACGTGATTTGTGGGTTCGCCATCATCCGCCATATCCTTCTCTTCCACATGTTGACTCGTACATCCTCATAATACAGAGATTCCTTTGGGTGAAGATCAATCAAGAAAGGAAAAGAATCAACGGAGAAAGAAATCTTCGGAAAACAATTGAAAATTCTCAACTATGTAAAGGCTCCGAAAGGAGACGGCCAGGCCGTCGAATTTCCAGAGCGCCCAACAAAATTTTGAACCAAGTCAAAGTGAATTTAGCTGCCACCATCGTGCTCCTGTTATGTTCAAAGTGCTAGAATTCTGTCAACAGAATTCGTTTGATCCAATATGAATTATTCGCAGGTTTGTTTGGGTATTGCTGGAAGTGCAACAGATTCCCCCTTGCAACACCCCCTGCCACGGTTTCTTACGACTTGCCACCGAGAGCAGTCCCCCACTGAGCTGCTTTCCTTGGCCAAGACACCGCCGGGCCAAGCCCCATCACCGTGAGCACCACCTGGTCGAGCCACTATTGAGAAAAGTCCTAGTTTTGATGTTAACAAATCATTTTATGCAAGAAGTCATACATTTCCGAGGAAAGAAAAGCCATAGGATGGCGTATGCTTTTAAGTTTGCTTGTGGCGGAAGAAAAAACATAAGGTGTCTTTGAGTCTATCCGTACCAGACAGAAGATCTGAATAGACGTAGCCTTTGAGTATGACCTTACCAGACGGAGAACTTAAGTAGACTCAAAACATTAGTCTATTAGACTCAGAATGAGACTACAGGACCAGATCACTAACGGTCAAAAATTTCACTTACTTTATTTATATTGATTCCGTTGTATCAAACTGATTGGCAGGATCAATTAATGGACAACTTCCAAAGAAGAATGTAATACTTATGGAAGTCTGGATTCTGATTGTATAGGCGAACGGAATTGAAAGGGATCCAATCTACCTTCAAATGGTCAAAAAGGGGGAAATACAGCGCAAGTGCCAAAACTTGGCACAAATGGACACTTAAGTGCCAAAAGTTACAAAAGGTACACTTAAGTGCCACTTTTAAAAAAAATTGGATCACTTAAGTGCCAAGTCACCGGAACCTTGCCAAAAATCCAACGTGGCAATTTTTTATTACTTTTCTTGCTTACGTGGCTCGCCGGAAACTGAATCGGCCAAAAATCAGCCAAAACGACGTCGTTTTGGTTGACGTGGATTTAAAAATTATTAATTAAATAATATTAAATAATTAAAAATATATTATTATAAAATCGATTTTATTAAAAAAAAAAAAAAGGGATCGGCGAGGGCTGTGCAGCCCTCGTCGCCGCCGCCGTCGCCGCCCCACCTCGCCGGGAAGGGCTGGCGACGGTGGGGGAGGGTCGGCTGGGGTCGTCGGGCCCCGGCCACTGGCCGGCGACCCCGGTCGACCGGCGGCGAGGGCCTGCGCGCCCTCTCCCAGATCTGGGGCGAGGATCGCGACCCTCCCTCGGATCCGGCGAATGGACACGTGGCAATTTGGCCGGAATTTTTCACTGTTGGCACTTAATTGATCCATTTTGCTCCGATTTTGGCACTTAAGTGTACCTTTTGTAACTTTTGGCACTTAAGTGTCCCTTTGTGCCAACTTTTGGCACTTAAGTGTCCCTTTGTGCCAACTTTTGGCACTTAAGTGTCCCTTTGTGCCAACTTTTGGCACTCCAAAGGTCCGCATGTCGGTCAAAAAGACTTACCATATAAAGTCTGTCCAAGAAAGGGAATACTAAATTTTCATGGAAAGAGCCAACGATCGAGTGTGGCTTAGAGAGTATATAAGGAGAAGATGTGACCTAGGAGAAAGATAGGATTAACATATTCCAAAACTCGATTATATTTTTCATTAGTTGTCTAAAGTGCGAAATTGAGTGATCCTAGTGCATTACCAAGAAAAGTGACTTTGTGAGATATATTATCACCAAGTGTTAACACTCAAGACTGTGTAATCACCTTTGATCACATAGTGAAATCCAACCTATTGGTTGATCACCTAGAGAGTAGACGTAGGCTTGTCTAAAGTCGAACCACTATAACTGTGTTTGCAATTTTTTCTACTCTCTCTATTTAAATTCTGTTTGTAGATTGCAGAAAATTGATATTGCTTGCGCATAAAGTTCTTCTACACCTATTCACCCCTCTCTAGGTATTAGTAGTAGTTACATCAATTGATATCAGAACCCCGTGCTTAGTGTTTTGAAGTGTTCATTACTTCAGAGTTAAAGATCCTCTATGGCTAGTATTCTTGCTCTAGGTCTGATTGAAGGACAGAGCAACAGTCGACCACCATACTTTGATGGTAAATAGTACAATATATGGAAGAACAAGATGAAAGCCTTTCTCAAATCAAAGGATCCATTGGAATGGGATGTAGTTGAAAGAGGAGTTGATCCCAATGCTTAAGTTGGAAAAACCACAAAGAAAGATGATGGGAAAGCAACAGAAACATCAGCTACCATCTCATCAGAAGAATTGACAAAGAGACAAACTCTAGACACTAAGGCTATCTAGTCCCTTTACTGTGCTCTATCTCCTAATGAATATAATCGAATATCTTCTTGTGACACAACGAAGGAAGTATGGGATAGACTGCACGTCACCTACGAAGAGACTGATCGTGTTAAAGAGACCAAAGTAAATATTTTACTTGGTCAATATGAATCCTTCAAGATGAAATAGGGGGAGTCCATAGGAGATATGTTTAGCCGATTTACAGAAATCATAAATGGACTTGCATATTAATGACAGCTTGTTTCAGGACCAATGAAAGTCAACAAGCTTTTAAGAGGATTGTCAAAAGAGTGGAATAATGTAAAGACCTCCATAAGAGAAACTCTGTGAATCTCACATCTGACAGTCGATGAGCTTATTGGTACCCTGCAATCCTATGAAGCAGAACAAATGAACGAGGAAGTGGAATCGAGAGGTAAGAAATCCATTGCTTTCAAGTCTAATATCAATTCTAATGATACAGATTCTGAGGACGAGTTGGACGACGAAGAACTTGCATTGCTAATCAGAAAGGTAAAGAAGTTAAACAAGAAAGGCAAAAAGTTCAACAGCAAGAAGCAAAATAGACAGTTTGGACAACAAAGGACATAGTATAAGGAAGAATATGTTAAAGATGTTGTCTATTTCGAATGCAAAAAGAAGGGTCACATAAAACAGAATTGTCCCAAGCTCAAGAAGAACAAAGGAAACTATGAAAAATACAAGAAGGCTTTGAAAGCTAAAACATGTAGTGACATCGAGGTTGAAGTCATTGAAGACAAATATGG
The DNA here is from genome assembly GCA_014858505.1 of Corymbia citriodora subsp. variegata. Lineage (NCBI taxonomy): Eukaryota > Viridiplantae > Streptophyta > Magnoliopsida > Myrtales > Myrtaceae > Corymbia > Corymbia citriodora. The sequence continues at coordinate 33,586,022 of CM026412.1, read as the reverse complement.
CAAAATCTGTCTAATGGCACATTCAGACTTAGACTCTGGAACAGACTCATAATCAAACTCAGACTCAGACAAAGAGATTGAGGTAAGCCATTCTGATATTCTTACAGAAATTTCAAATTATATAAACGAGCTGTGTTCTAATTTAAAATCCACTCTGAAAAGGATCTTCGGTTTAAAAAAGGAAAATCACAAGTTGAGTCAACAGAATTATTCTTTGAAAGAAAAATTTGATGATTTCAAAAAGAAATTTTCAGAAGTAAAGGAAAATCAAGATTTTTTACTAAATAAGAATGAATCTCTCAAAAAGGAACTTTTGGAGACTAAGGAAAATCGAGAGTCTTTGCAAAATGAGAATGAATTTCTCAAAAAGGAAATTTTGATTATTACTACAAAGTTTTCTAAATGATCAAAAACTCTACAACATATACTTTCCATCCAGATTCCTTACTACGATAAGTCAAGTCTTGGGTATTATAAGGTAAGTGACTCTTTAATTGATTTTCCTAAGGTCAAGGAGAGAATTAAACAGAGACCTCCTTGACAGGCCTACAAAAATCATTTCAAAAAGAATTTTGTAAAACCTGTTGGTCGAGACAATCTCAAATATTCTAACTGTAGAGAAAGAGAACATTTTGAAAACAAATGTCCTAAAGTCTGGAGACCTGTTCAGAAGAAATAGATAGACAAAGCATATACTTCTAACTCCAATGGACCTAAGAAAATTTGGGTACCAAAGAAAAAATGAGTGTGCATGTCGATTGCAGGTAAGTTTTAGAAGCAAGAAAAAATGGTACTTGGACAGTGGATGCTCAAGACACATGACTGGAGATTCAAGAATGTCCATTGGCTTAGAAAAAGTTAAAGGAGGAACAGTTTCTTTTGGAGGAAACACCAAGGGAAACATTATTGGATTAGGAATGGTTAAGATTGGGAGTCTAATCATTAACAATGTTTCTCTGGTTAAGGGATTGAACTACAATATTCTAAGCATTAGCTAGTTATGTGATGCTGGTTTCAAAATTGATTTCAAAGAGAACTTATGTTCTGGAATCAGTAACGACTCTTCTCAATCATTCACTGGACAAAGGCATGGAAACATTTATCTCTTGGATATAAATGAATATACTGCCAAATGTCTTATTTCAGTTAAAGATGAAACAAATCTTTGGCATTGAAAACTAGGACACGTTAGCATGAAACAAATTTCAAAATTACTCAGCAAAAACCTTGTTCGTGGACTGCCCTCATTAAGTTATAAAAAGATAGAACTATGCTCCACATGCACTCTGGGAAAACGGTAAGAAGTTCTTTTAAATCTGTGAAGCAAGTTTCTACTTATCGTGTATTGTAGCTTCTTCATATGGACCTTTTTAGACCAACTAGAACTCAAAGCATTGGAGGTAAGAAATACTATTTCGTAATCATAGATGATTATTTTCGGTTTACATGGGTATTCTTTCTTGCTAATAAAAGAGAAACTTTTTCTTATTTCTCAATATTTGCAAAAAGAGTTCAAAATGAGAAATGTTACTCTATCTCTAGCATTAAAACTGATCATGGTAGAGAATTTGAAAATCAGGACTTTGCAGATTTTTGTGACAAAAATGGTATTCAGCATATGTTTTCCTCTCCCTACACTCCATAACAAAATGGAGTTATAGAAAGAAAGAACAGGTCATTGCAAGAAATGGCCAGAACTCTACTTATTGAAAGCAAAGTAGTAACTCATTTTTAGACAGAAGCAGTTTCTACTTCATGCCATATCATTAACAGTCTTTCTAAGACCAATTCTTGAGAAAACTCCCTATGAAATTTTCAAAGGAAAAAAACCAATTGTTTTTTATTTTCGTGTTTTTGGTTGTCAATACTTTATTTTTAAAAATGCTAACAATCATCCAAGCAAGTTTGAGGAAATGTTAGATGAAGGTATTTTTCTAGGATATTTAACCACAAGCAAAGCATACAGAGTGTTTAACAAAAGCACTCAAACTGTGGAAGAATCCATGAATGTGAAGTTTTTGGAGCAAGATGATATTATTTTTGGATCCTCTAATGAATGTTTGTGCAAGAATTTTTCAAAATCTATTCAGGAGGAATTTGAGATGAGCAGATGGGAGAACTTACATTCTTTCTAGGACTTCAAATCAAACAATCCAAACATGGCACCTTCATCTATCAAGAAAAATATGCCAAAGACTTGATTAAGAAGTTTGGAATGGAGAATTACAAGAAGACTGAAAATCCAATGTCAACCTCCATCAAACTAGATTAAGATGAAATGGGGAAGAAAGTTGATCAAAAGACCTACAGAAGCATGATTGGTTCTCTTCTTTATCTCACTACATCTAGACCGGATATTCTATACCGTGTGTGCTTATGTGCTCGATTTCAAGTGGACCCTAGAGAATCACATCTCTCTGCAGTTAAGCGCATAATAAAGTACATTGCTACTTATCCACAGTTGGGTCTATGGTATCCCAAGGGAACATACTTTACCCTTCTTGGATACTCAGATGTTGACCTAGCAGGGTGTAAAGTGGATAGGAAGAGCACGTCTGGAACATGCCAACTACTAGGATAGATGCTAGTTTTATGGTTTTCTAAAAAGCAGAACACTGTGGCTCTATCAACAACAGAAGCAGAATACGTTGCTTTTGGAAGTTATTGCTCACAGGTTTTATGGATGAGACAGCAACTAAGGAACTACGGAAAGGAAGAGACTTGCACTGAGATAAGATGTGACAATACAAGTGCTATAAATCTCACCAAAAACCTGATCTTACATTCAAGGGCAAAGCACATTGAAATCAAGCATCACTTTATTAGAGATCATGTGCAGAATGGTGATATATTTGTACAATTTATTGATTCAAAGAATCAACTACCAGATATCTTCACAAAACCACTAGACAAAGGTACATTTGATTCTATTTGTAGTAGATTAAATATCTTTAACCATTTTACATAAAGTCTGTGAAGACAGGGCATTCTCTAGGAAAAACATTCGTCTAACGGAAGCAATCTTCTAGATGGACCAATCTTTTGGGACACACTCAAAAATGACTTATTGGTATTTTTGGAAATTTTAAATTTTGGTGCGTAAATTATGCTCTTATATGATTGGACATGGTAAATTGATATTAGTAGATATTTGACTTGCATAATTTTTGATGTATGTCTATTTTGTTTGCATCTATTTTTATCAAGTTTAATATTTTTTAATAACTACCATTTTCGGTTATTTTTCAAAAAGTTGTGTCCTTTCATTTGTCCCTCTTCAGAAGGGTTTATAAACCCCAAGAAATCAAGTCTTTCTTGAATCTCTTCAGAAACCCCCTTCAGAAACCCTAAAGAACCAATCTTTTTTCACAAAACCGACCCAAATCCTCTCCAAACATGGCCTCGAGATCCTCCATGTTTAGATCAAGATCCGTGTCTCCATCTCCTCGAAGACGATCAAATAGGATTGCTGGCAAAAGACCAAGGAGTATGGAAGGAGGGCAGACGCAGACTTCTGAAGAATCTCCAAGGCATTCTCCAACTGCATCGGTTCAAAGGAACACAGATGAAAATGTAGAATTTCCAAGAAATCCTCTAACTGAATCTGTGTGGAGGAATGTCTCCAGAAGAGGTACGTCTGGATTAACTCTGCCTAAACCTGATAACCCTCATGTAGTCATGAGAATGTATAAACGTTTAGCATAGAGAAACGCTACTGAGAGTGTCAAACTCTATTACTTGAGACAAATAGGATATGCAAATGAGTTGCATCTAGTTCAGGCTGTCCAACTTGTAGAACAACAATCTACACAAAGAGAACAGGCTAGTGAAGCTAGTAGGAACGCATATAGTCTCTGGGGAGAAAATGAAGATGATGAACGAGTTTATAGAAACTTTGAAGTTAAAATGGGGGTTGCTGCACTAGCTCGGAACACAACAAGAAAATTGTTCCGTTCTAAAGAGCATAAGGTGTATTATAACACACTGCTTGATTGAGGAGTAATGAACCACAGGATTGTGGATTTTGACTTTTTGGATGTGGCTGATATAAATCTGAGGGGTTGTTTTGAAAGATTGTAGATGGATCGATTCTGCATTGATTCTACTGTTGTTTATCTAGAACTAACAGCCTACTTCTACTCCAATTTGTTTTTCTTATCTCCGAACAAAATGCAGTTTAGTGTGAATGACAGATTCTATGAAGTTAATGCAGACATTTTAGCTGATATCATGAAAGTTGAGAGAGGTAATTTCAAGCCAATTGAAGTTACTTATGAGACTGTTTGTAAACATCCTACAAACTCTCTTAGGGCTAATATCACTTATCCCTTTATGACATCAGCAAGAACAATTCTGCACAAGATCATCATTAACTGCATTCGTCCTAAGGCATCATCAAAAACTGATGTGGCCAGATTTGAAGCAAAACTAATGTGGGCAATTGAAAATGGAGTTCTATTTTCACTCTCTCATACTATTCTCCTGCACATGTATATAACAGTTTTGAAGGATAAAGGACAATTGCCCTATGGAGCTTTGGTGACTAGAATCTTTGAACATTTCAAGATCGATTTGCCTAAGAGATTTTGCACTAAAGTGCTTCTAACTATGGCCATTGATCTCAAGATGATCACCAAAATGAGGCTGAAGGATGTTGTAGAAACTTGGAGAAGAAAGGAGAAGAAACTGGCTAAGGCATCAACCACTGTAAAGAGAAAAAGGAAATGAAGTGGCTTATGTAGAACCAAGTTCTAAAAGAAGAAGACAACTGTTGCTATATGATGAAACTGATGAGGAGGAGACCATTTCTGAAATTCTAGTGAAAATGAGTCATATTGCATGCAGCATGATAGAACCAGAAGCAGAACTGCCTCCACAAATAGCAACAGAAGAGAACCTTCCTAGTGTAGAACCTGAACCTATTGAACATGAGGAAATGTTTGAACTAGAGGAAGAAGAAGAAAGAGAGGAAGAAGGAAATGGAACAGATGAGCGTCCTATTCCTAAGGCTGAGAATGATAACAGGGCAGATGACATACATCAACAGGGGTAACATGATCAGACTGAAGCATCGATTCAAGGGGAGCATTTGTCTCACAGTGCTAAAACACAAACTCCTGCAACTCCATTTGATCGTTCTAATTCTCAGAAGATACTAGATATGCTTATGCAAATAAGAGATCATTAGGTTGCTATGGAAACCTCCTTCAACAAAAGGCTGGAGACTCTATAACATTTGGCACAAATGAAAGATTCCATTCATCAATGTCTCACTAGAGTTGAAGAGTCTGCCACAGATATAGAGGATTTTACCCTAGTCAGAACCCCTAAAAACCCATCTTCCAAATCTTCCTAATCCCATAGCCTTCTGGTCTATTTTGTTTGACTTCTTTGTTTGTCGGATCTTTGTTAGACTTTGCTTACTCTTTCAGGATATTGACTTTTTGACTGTAACAAAAAGGGGAGAGTTATTGCAGATACATACTGGTTGATCTGTTACTGTTTTGGCTAGTTGATTATGCAGGAATATTATGTTGTTTTTGAACATGGGTGCATGTATTATGTGCATGAATGGTTTGATACTTTGATCATTATTTGATGTTATTTGACTGGTTTGATACTTTGTGATTTGAGCATCATTATACTGGTCATGTTTTACTATGTTATGCAAAGTATGCTCTATCTAACCATGTTTTGCAGGAACAACAAGTCATCTGCATAAAAAGTTTTGTCACCATAAAAAGGGGGGGGATTGTTGAGAAAATTCCTAATTTTGATGTTAACAAATCATTTTATGCAAGAAGTCATACATTTATGAGGAAAGAAAAGCCATAGGATGGTATATGCTTTTAAGTCTGCTTGTGGCGGAAGAAAACACATAAGGTGTCTCTAAGTCTGTCCGTACCGGATGGAATACCCGAATAGACACAGCCTCTAAGTTTGATCTTATTAGACGGAGAACTTAAGCAGACTCAAAACATTAGTCTATTAGACTTAGAATGAGACTACAGGACCAGATCACCAATGGTCAAGAATTTCACTTACTTTATTTATATTGATTATGTTATATCAAACTGATTGGCAAGATCAATTAACGGACAACTTCCAAAGAAGAATGTAATACTTATGGAAGCCCAGATTCTGATTGTATGGGCGAACAGAATCTAAGGGGATCCACCTTCAAATGGTTAAAAAGACTTACCTTATAAAGTCTGTCCAAGAAAGGGAAGACTAAACTCTCATGGAAAGAGCCAATGGTCGAGTGTGGTTTGGAGAGTATATAAGGAGAAGATGAGACCTAGGAGAAAGATAGGATTAACATATTCCAAAGCTCGATTATGTTTTCCATTAGTTGTCTAAATTGCGAAATTGAGTGATCCTAGTGCATTATTAAGAAGAGTGACTTTGTGAGATATATCATCATTAAGTGCTAACACTCAAGAGTGTGTAAATTACCTTTGATCACATAGTGAAATTTAGCCTATTGGCTGATCGCTTAGAGAGTGGACATAGGCTTGTCTAAAGCCGAACCACTATAACTGTGTTTGCAATATTCTCTACTCTCTCTATTTAATTTCTGTTTGTAGATTGCACAAGATTGATATTGCTTGCGCATAAAGTTCTTCTACACCCATTCACCCTCCTCTAGGTGTTAATACTAGTTACATCAACCACTGCTAGCTACTGTTGCAAGCAAAGTTGTAATTTGCCGATTTGTTGGTCTATGATTCTAGTGCTCCGTTGCCCACCTGAGTTTGGAGAAGTTATTCGAGTGATATCGCAAATTAGGTGAAAATTTTCATCAACTCGATTTATATATATATATTTTTGCCTAATTTGTGAAATCGCAATCTTATTTGAATTGTATTCACAAAATTCTCGAGTAGCTTTTTTAAACTAGGAATAATTTTTTAATTTTGTAACGTGCAATGGTCGTCAATTCGATCTTATGGTCAAGATACGATTTGCGATTGCACGATAAATTGGCTAATCTAATCTCATGCACGGGATATGATTCCTAAAGAATTAAATAGATATTGATAATATCTTGTGTGATTTGATGCCGTACTTGACATGGGTTCGATTTTTTCTATCTTTATTTGATTTGAATTGATTTTGTTTAAAAGAAAAAACTAAAAGATTATTTACAATTAAAAAATCACATAACATGCATTGCATAAAGCATGATTTTCATTAAACAATAAAAAACCTAAAAAAGAGTGAAATTATGTTTTAATCATATTTAGGTCATAAAACATGATTTTCATTAAACAATAAAAAACCTAAAAAAGGAGTGAAATTATGTGTTAATCATATTTAGGTCATAAAACATGATTTTCATTAAACAATAAAAAACCTAAAAAAAATGAATGAAATTACGTGTTAATCATATTTAGGATGTTGATGTGATTTTTTTAATAACATTGTAGATGCTTGGTAAGTATATCCTCCCAATACTTGCAATTTAACACTTAATAAAGTGAAGCGGTAAATAAATTGAAAGCATGGGAAAATATACTCGCCAAACATCTCTAATTTTAGTTAGAAAATCCCATTAACGTCTTAAATATGATTAAACACGTCATTTCGCTCAAATATTTTTCTAGGTTTTCTATTATTTAATAAAAATCATGCTTTATGCAATGCATGCTACTAATCTAATGTGACATGCAACATGACATAACTTACATGTGATATTTTTTGTAGATTTTTTTATTTAAATTTGAAATTAATTAAATTCCCAATCTAGACATGCAATCCATCCTAAAAATAACCTACTTTAATTGTATCTAATCTTTCTTTGGGATTTTTTTTAAAAGCAAAATCAATTCAAATCAAATAAAGATAAGAAGAAATCAAATCCACATCAAACTTGACATCAAATCACATGAGATATTATCGATATCCATTTAATTTTAAAAATTAATTGACAAATCATATCTCATGCATAAGATCAAATTGGTCAATTTCTTGTGCAATTGTGAATCATATCTTGGGTATGAAATCGGATTGTTGATTATAGTATATTACGAAATTAGGAAATAATTCATAATTTAAAGGTTACTCAGGGAATTTCATGAATATGATAATATCCGTGGTTCAAACAAGATTGCGATTTCACAAATTAGACAACAAAATATATAAAAATCAGGTGAATGAAAATTCTTACCTAATTTGCGATATCGCTTGGGACGATGGATAGCGGGAATTGGGATGGACGATGCTTCACGGTGGCCGGCTTGCGAAGGGCCGTTCACATTGGCAGGTTATGGTTGGCGAGAGAGCTACTCTCGGTGAGGTGGCTCGGTTTGCACTAGTTCTCAATGCTGTGGGGTACAACAAATTGTTGCCTGGAGGTGGGTGTGGGTGTGTTGTTCTGGTGCGACACCTGGCCTGGGCGCATTGAGACACCTGCAAGAAAACTTGGTTGAAGATGGTTGGAATCACAATGATGGAAACGGATTATGGAAAAAATGAATATTGAACTAATTGAATATCAATCAACAAAATATGCGAAAATGGCCCAAAGACATATATAGCATCAATCGGAAGGTATATCACTTAAATTGACATATCTTATTTGCCACGGATTAAGTGCTTCATTTGCAATGACGAGAGTTCTTAATTTGAGGCAAAATTTTGTACTTTTGAGAGTTTTTCCCTTTTGTTTTTGTTTTGTACAGGAGATATCTAAACGTGAGAGTGAAAAACTGTTAACTTCCCAAAACTTTTATATTCTTTTTATAGTTTTTCATCCACAAAAATAACTATTTTAGTAGTTTACTTCTCTCATGGGCCCTTTCAAATGTGTTGGGTTTAGCCCAACACGGGTGGCCCATTATTAATGAAAAATCCATCATCTCCCACTTGCACATGGTGGGCTAAACATAACTCTATCCTTTTGCAAAGTTCATATAAGCAAATAATTCATGTGACTAGCATACTTCAAGAGCTCATTACCATACATCTGTTGGGAATTCATAGTAGCTCAAATTGGGCATGTTGTTTTCAAGTAAATATAGTATGTAGTACTCTAGATCAATTAGTCACATTTACATTTATCTTGATCTCTTTGCAATTGTTATATATTGTATTCACAATTATGAACTAATCACAATTGGTCGACTAGTGAATACAAACAGAATGTGACATCAATAAAAAAATTGATCTTCCTCTTCCCTTAAAACTTTCAATTTCAATTCAACTTGCTATTGTAGAAATGTCCTGTTAAATCGTATCAATTCTTAATCATTGACAATATTCTAAGATAGCAAACATTAAATAGAAATATTGAGAATAAGTAAGAGTCATGAGTGTACTAAATTGAGGAGCTCTTCTCCTCAAGAGTCTCACACGGTTTAAAAGTTGAGATCAAAATTTTTGCCACTCTTATTGGTCATCTTATGCATACATAGTATAAAATACATATTATGGTATTAACTTCTTTCCCATAGAGCGTAAGTCTTCACTTAAATATTATACAGATGATAGTTCAGACATACATAATGTTTAACTTGAGGTCACAAATTTACTCTTTCCAAAGAATCCATTAAAACTCACATTTAGCTCCAAAAACAGATAAAGTAAAATATGTGGGTTATTTTACTTTCGGACATAGTAAATAGTATGTCCTTATTTTAACACTCAGTTAAATCAACATTTATATTTTAAACTTGAGCTCTCAATTATCACTTAGATAATAAACTTAAAATTGTCTCATCTCCATTTATCACATAGTAAATAGAGGCGATTACCCGTATGAGTACGCTAATCTCTTATCTGTTCGATATACTTTCTCAAACATAATGCACTAAGCATAGCGATGCACAAATGTTAAATAAGACTCATAGGCATTAATAATGATAGAAAATATCATCAACAATGAACATTTAGGGAAATTACATCATTCAGTACATCAACATCTACGTAGTTCCAGAGATTTTACATGACCACATAAAACATATTTAGGTATTGGCTTTGTCATAGAATCTGGTATCATTCTATGCATAGATATATACTACAAGTTCACATCTTTTCGTGCAACCATATCCTTGATAAAGTTATATTTGATATCTATATGTTTGGTCTTAGCATGATATTTTGGATCCTTCGTGTACGCTATCGTTGCTTGGCTATTGCAGTGAACCGACAATGAATTTGTAGCATTCTCAACGATACCTAAATGATCCAAAAATCTCTTAAGACAAACACCATCTTGTATAGCTGCTGATAATGCCACGAACTCGGCTTCCATCATGGACAGGGCTATACACATTGACTTCTTACTACTCCAAGATGTGGCACCATTATTTAGTAAGAAAACAAATCCGGAGGTAGATTTCCTTTCATCTAAATCCCCTCCCCAATTAGCATCTGAGTAGCCTTTAAGTCGTAGATCCTTCCCTTGATAACTCAGTATATAATTAATAGTTCCCTTCGGATATCTTAGTATTCTTTTGACGACTGTCCAATGTGCTTGACCTGGATTGGATTGGTATGTACTTACCATTCCAATTGCAAAATATATGTCAGGCCTTGTACACATCATGGCATATATTAAGCTTCCAACAACACTAGCATAAGGAACATGTTGCATTTGTTCCTTCTCTTGTGGAGTCTTAGGACACAATTTATAACTCAATTCTTCACCTTTTACAATAGGAGTATCTACGAGTTTACAATCCTGCATATGAAATTGTTCAAGAACCTTATTTATATACGTTTCTTGCGAAAGTGACAATATTCTCTTTGAACGATTTCTTAAAATCTTAACTCCAAGAGTATATGTAGCTTCACCCATGTCTTTCATCTCAAAGTTGGAAGATAACCAAATTTTGACGGTATTGACAAATTCCAAATTACTTCTGGCAATCAGTATATTATCAACATATAATGATGTAATCACAAATTGAAATTTGGAGCTTTTGATAATACATAATGATCCTCATCAATCATTGTAAAGTCATATGCCACTATGGCACTATGAAAATGTATATACCATTGTCTCAATGACTGCTTAAGGTCATATATTGATCTCAAAAGTTGATATACCTTTTGCTCGTAACCTTTTAAAATGAAACCATTGGATTGTTCCATATAAATATCTTCTTCAAATTCTTTATTGAGAAAAGCAGTCTTTACATCCATTTGATGTAGTTCAAGATCCATACTAGCCACTATTGCCAGAATAAGGCGAATTAAGGTAAATCTCACCATAGAAGAAAATGTTTCATCATAATCAATTCCTTCTTATTGATTATATCATTTTGCCATAAGGCGAGCCTTATATCTTTCTATTGAGCCATCAACTTTGCGCTTTAGCTTGAGAACCCATTTGTTCCTAATGACTTTGCGTCCTTTTGGAAGATCAACTAATTCCCAAACTGGTTTGACTTCATTGACTCCATTTCCTTTTCCATTGCATGCATCCATTTTCCCTTATCAGGGCAATTTAGAGCCTCATTTATATTCTTTGGCTCATCTTCATCTTGTGGAGCAACCATGAAAGTTTCCCTTTTAATGTCAAAAGGTCGACGGGGAATACTTTTGTGACTTGTTCATCGTATGGGCAATTGTGCACTTTGCACATTATTCTCCATTATGCTCCTACTCGGATTAGATAATGACAATATCATCTTTTTAGGTGGTTGCAATTGAGATTGATCTGAATTTAATTCTTCACTTCTCATATTGCTCCCATTTGGATGAACTCCATTAAATTCATTATCTTGATCCAAGGTTTCAAATAGGGAGTAGTCCTTGCCTATTTCGCCTTTCTAAGGAAATTCATTCTCTAAGAATGTGACATATCGTGATTCAAATTCAGTTATATTCTCACTTTCTTGCTCACCTATAAACACATACTCTTTTGAGTGTTCTGAGTATTTTATAAAAATACTCTTATTACTCTTAGGATCCAATTCCATACTTGTGAGATGGTTCATGAGTATAGGCAGCACAACTCCAAGGTTTGAGAAAACTCAAATCCAGTTTTCTACTTGTCCATAACTCACATGGAGTGGAAGTAACTGATTTAGAAGGCACATGGTTAAATATATAGGTAGCGGTTAACAAAGCGTCACCCCAAAATGTGATGGTTAAGTTAGCTTGTGCCACCATGGACCTCACCATTTCCAATAGAGTTCTGTTTCTTCTTTCCACAACACCATTTTGTTGAGGAGTGTAGGGAATAGACACTTGTCTTTCTATTCCTTTTTCATCACACAAATTTCTAAACTTATCAGATAGATATTCTCGACCTCGGTCAGATCTTAATACTTTTATTTTCTTGTCTAATTGATTTTCTGCTAAACTCATGAACTTTTTGAAGCAACTAAAAGCCTCATATTTATGAAAAATCAAATAGACATGTTTGAATCGAGTATAATCATCAATAAACGTAATGAAATAAATAGCTCAATGCCTTGCCCTCATATTCATTGGACCATAAATGTCAGAATGGATTAATTGCAAAGGAAATTAAGCTCTTGTTCCCTTTCTAAATGGGTTTCCTTGTTGTTTTCCCTGCTAGGCAATGCTCACAAGTGGGCAAATCAACTTTTTCGATATTGCCTAATAAGCCATCTTTGGCTAATCTATTCATTCGTTGTTGGCCTATATGACCAAGTTTAGTATGTCATACATTCACATCATTATCACATGAATTTAAAAACGTGAAGAGGGAATAACAAACATTAACATTACTAGAGTCAACATCCAACACAATAAAACCATCTAGAAAGTAACCACAACCATAGTAACTCATTCTTAAAAACAAGTCCACACCACTATTATGGAAATTCAAATTAGAACCAAACTTAACCAACACTAACACAGAAACTAAATTTCGACGAATCTCCGGAGCATATAATACGTCATGTAGGAATAAAGTGCGTCCACCACGCATATTTAATTGGCAAGTGCCAATCCCTTTTACTTCGGCTCTAGAGTTGTTCCCTACATAAATCCATTTTATTCCAGTTGGAATTCGTCGGAACTCTATGAAGGCACCTCTGTCCTTCGCTACATGGTCCATGGTTCCCGAATCTATGGTCCACAAAGGATCAGATTCAGTTACATAACTTGATACAAAAATAGAGTTCTCAAGAATACAATGGGTGTTTACCTTCTTTGGCTCGCTATAGTTGCGAGCATAGTGACCTTTCTTGCTACAATTGCAACACTTTACCCTTGACATTCTCTTCATACAAGGATGGTTTCCTCTCTCACGTTGGTCAACTCTTGGTCTCTTCCTTGAAGAACTCGTTGCTTTGCCTTTCCCCCTTTTGAATGAGTTGGGACGCTTACGCTTAGAGCTTGAAGCTTCGTGTGAGCTAGAACCTGCATAATAAATATCAATTTCTGGCTTTACCATCAGGAGGCGATCCTTTTCTAGCTCAAGATGGTGTATTGTATCCTCAAAGGTCTTAATGTTCTCATTGTGGGTCAGGTGCACTTTCATATGCTCCCAACTTTGAGGCAATGAACAAATCACTGCTTGTACTTGTTGTTCGTCAGTCAGAACGTGGCCAGCATCCTCCAGCTCATTTATCATGGTTGACATCTTCCTTAAGTGTAGTTTCATGGATTGACCATGAGGTTTCTTGTATGAGTCAAACCTTATAGTGAGCTGTTTCAGCTTGGTCACCGATATATAACCAAATCTTGCTGCCAATGCTTCCCACATCTCTTTGGCATTCTCAAAATGCTTGAATTCTCGTATGGCATCATTCTCCATGCTACTCAGCAACGTGATGTGAGCAAAGGAGTTCTTTCTTTTCCATACAACAAATGTATTCTTATATTTTTTGTGTTGTGCAGTGTTCCCATCTTCAGGCTCTTCTATAACTAGGTTAAGAGCTTTAAGAGCCTCTTGCTCTTCTAGCACATATTGGATTTTCATATGCCATATTTCATAATTATCACTATTGAGCTTCTCTCCTTTGTTTAATTCAATGACTATGCTCTTAGTTGCTGAAGCCATTGGATTTGAACATATCAAACAAACATGCACGAAACATTTATGCCTATCATTTATGCATCTATTTTGCATAGACTAATCATATTAACAAATAATTTCAAATAAGACTTTAGAATCAAAAGGCCACTATTGTTTCCAATCATCATCCAAGAACCTTAAGTGAAATTGTCATTAATATAACTTTTTATGCAAAAATAAGTCCTTTGAAGCTACTTAAACTTCCATAACTACCCAAAAGAATTAATAGTAATAAAAAAAAATTGACATTGAACATCCATTAATGAAAAAAACATTTTTACATAACATAACTAATACATTAGAAGTCACAACAAAATCAACATGGTAGAAACTATTTACATAAGATATTCATAGAACATCCTAAATAAACATAACTTCAACTACTCAATAAAACAACTTATGAACAGGGAAAGACTTATAAAAGCGCTTTGTAAGCCTAAGTTTCTTATTAGGCAACCATGGAAAATAGAGGGGAAACCCCTAGGGTTTCTCCCACGCACATTCATTCCCCGCCCGGTCGTATTCATTCCTAAGGTCGAAGTTTTTGAGGCCTCAATCTTAAAGTATTCCTTCACAAAGGCCACTACAAGCTTCTTATAATCCGAAACCACGTTGACATCCTATAGTCGATTGAACACCACTTGCCATTCAGATGGAAGAGTATTAATCATGGATCGCACCATCTCAAAAGCTAGCATGGGATAACCTTTCCAAATTATTTTCTATATTTTTTTTATTGACCTTGCGCACATATACCCTTATATCACCACTTTCCCATCGATAATTAGCCAACTCAGCTATCAACCTTTGAAGTCTCATCTTTTGTCTTCTTGAAAATGCGTGAATAGGTGTACGCATGCGAATGGGAGGCATTGTTCTTACGACAAATGCAGAACATAAGGGACTACACATAATCCATAGTGAGTATAAAGTTTTTTTTTTTTTTTGAGGGGGTCAATTATGGTCAACATAGGTCAACGAAAGTCAATGACGGTCAACGCAGGTCAATGGAAGTCAACGGTCAACGGATGTCGGGTCAAGTCAAATGGTTCTACGGGTCTCGGGTCAGACAAACTGACAGCTCAAATAGTAGGATGATGGCAACCACGCGCGTGTGCGTCGCACGCATTTGGGAAAATTGCCTCGGTGCATGCCACCTTTGGTAGTGTGCCCCCACTCATTTTTCTCGTCTTGACGAGAACTATGACCTTATGTCTTCAAAAACGAATTTTGACAGATGAAAAATCATAAAAGGGGAACGAACAGTGTGTCGGGTGTCGGGATTTTCTCCCCTAACCACTCATCGGTGTCAATACTTGAATTCCGGCCATAAAAACAATTATAAATGATAGTAACGATTGGTAACAACAATCCTAGGCTTTGATACCAATAATGGAAACTGATTATGGAAAAAATGAATATCAAACTAATCGAATATCAATCAACAAAATATGTGGAAACGGCTCGAGGACACATATAGCACCGATTGGAAGGCATATCACTTGGATTGACATATCTTGTTTGCCATGGATTAAGTGCTTCATTTGTAACGATGAGAGCTCTTAATTTGGGGTGAAATTCTGTACTCGAGAGAGTTGTTTTCTTTTGTTTTTTTTTTTTTGTGCGGGAGATATCTAAACAAGAGAGTGAAAACTTGTTAACTTTCCAAAATTTTTCTATTCAGTTTTTCTTCCACAAAAATAACTACTTACTTCTCTCATGGGCTCTTTCAAATGGGTAGGGTTTAGCCCAACGTGTGCGGCCCATTATTAATGAAAAACCCACCAGACGGACATCAAACCACACTATTAGTGGAGTTGGGGTGCAACGAAGTTGTTGGACTTTCGCCGGAAAATTGTGGAGCTTAGCAAGACGTCGTTGGGTTCTCCAGAGTCGTTGATTTCGTCGGTA
Source organism: Corymbia citriodora subsp. variegata (assembly GCA_014858505.1). Taxonomy (NCBI): domain Eukaryota; kingdom Viridiplantae; phylum Streptophyta; class Magnoliopsida; order Myrtales; family Myrtaceae; genus Corymbia; species Corymbia citriodora. The sequence continues at coordinate 33,570,112 of CM026412.1, read as the reverse complement.
ATGAATCAGAGCAGCGGTTGCTGGCTCTCGCCGAAAAACCTTCTCTGCATATTTCTTGTCGTTGTTCCTGGTTCTCGTTGGTGCAAGGCTCGGACGCCTGCTGGGGAGAGCTGCGACTTGGTTGGAAGCATGGCAACGAGCACGAACGAGGAGTGCTGTCATGGCTTTGCTTGATCTGCTGTGTTCACCGGAAAACCTGCTAAATAGATCAACCGAGATCACCGGACGGACTGGCGATGGCTACTTGTGACGGGCTTCAGAGATCGCTAGGTGTGCTAGAGCAGGAATTTGGACTTGGCGAAGAAGAATGCAAGGTGCCGGTGTGGCACAACAGGTCTCGGGACAGCACCACCTTGTCTCGCGGCTTGGGGGCACTGCGAGGCATGGTGGTGCGGCTGGCTAAGCAGGTTCTGGTTGAAGCTCAGCGATGACGGGCAGCCATTCAAAATCACGGCTGTTCAAAATAAGTTCGTAACACTCTTTTCCTCGTTCATAGACACCACTTTGATAACACATTCAAGATGAAATTACAAGAGAGACATTGATTAATTGCTTAACTTGTTTTTCTGCGACTTTGATTTATATTCTAGAGGTATATTTGTTCTAAACTTGACAACATCAATAGTTGGGGTAAATAATACTTTAAGAGCAATGATCATCACGCATCAAAGCATTAAATATCTATAAGTACTGCTCTATTTTACAATCAAATTTCCCCAACATCACTACACTTTAAGATTTGACACTTACCAAACAACTTTAAGTCGGTCTCCCACTCGACTGTCTCTCAACTACTCTTGATCTGTAGATTAGTTGACCAGTTTTATCATGGTAACCTTTATCGTATATTGGTAACTGATAATGATCAGTGATGAACACAGCCATTGAGAAGGACTCTTATGGCCGAAACGTCCACCAACAAAAGTTGGCAAGCCTTGTGCCTCATCGGTAGTCATTCCTCCTCTTAGTCACTGGGTGCGCTCAAACTAGCATCATGCTGTTTTAAAAAACTTCATTAATTTTTGGAGCAGACAACTACACATCTCCTCCCTAAATTTATTTTCTGATTTGTTCGCATCTGGGCATGGCGGGCATAAAGGTTCGATCTTTCGCCATTCTGCCACCTCTTTCCAATGTTGACTTCTCTGGGTCTGCAACGAACAGCCTCTCCGATGCCGTTTCGAAGTCATCCCCGCTAGTGAACGGTTCACAGTCAAAGCCGCTATCACTTCCTTTGTCGCTGCAACTAGTGGTGTACTGGATGTCAATTTGCAGAGGTTGTGGATTGATAAATTTTTAAGCAAAGGAGACCATCATCAGTGATATATTGCGCAAGATTTATGTGTTCTTTATATATTGTTATTGTCTGTACTCCAAGCGACGAAATTTGATGTAAGGTTATTCTGAATTGGCCTTTCTCTGACTAGTGTATTAGTGTGGACTCTACATTTCAACTCAAAGAATAATTATCCTTTGTTCTGAAGTGATTGGCTGTTGTTTATTAGATTAGAAGTTGTGATATCTTTCCTTTGTATGCATAATCATCGGATGATGCAAAAGAATGCTGCTCGTACTTATTTACGATTACAACAGGCAACTAAAACAATGAATCTTCATTTGCACTTTTTCGCAAAGCTCGAGCCAATATGCATTCTAAAGCTCTAGCTATAGAAACTGCAACTGCATTTCCAACTTGAACGTACCGGGTAAATTTTGGAGATTCAAAGTAAGAGCATAAGCACAGGAATACTTAGATGTGCATATAATTGTGAAGTACATCTTCAGTAAAAATTTATTCTAGTGGAATGTATGCTTACATATCTAATTTCAACTGGATTGGCTACACATCTGTCTAGATTTTCTTGTGAGCATAAGAAAAATGCTCGTACCGAATGTAAATTGTACCCGAACTCCAGCACTAGAAATCTTATCCTGCCAAGCGCACTCTCCAGATCATTTGTTCAAGATTGTGGATTTTCAATGGAAGTTTAAAATCCATATGAACATTTCTAAGAAGGGATGGGTGTTTGGTGACGTTGAGGGAACACAGATGCCAAGCAAGTTTGCCTGGCCTTAAAAGGCAATTTCAAATTTGACAGATTTTCGGGTCCGTAAAGCAGTGCATTCCAGTTGGTGAACCTGGAAAACATTTTCCCTACTAGACACCGGAAAATACTTTCAGGGAATTTTTCAAGTTTAAGTTGGACACCAAAAAGTATTGTTATTTTCCTAGAAAATGACTTCTAGAAAAGCATTTTCCGAAAATGGTCCATTTTTTGCGAAACGAACGGAACCTTTGTAAAGGTGAAGGTTGTTTGTAGCAAAGACAATAGGACCTGCTAGAGTTCCAATACAAATTAGAGAAATGGTACATGGTGGGATAACACTTGCTGGAGTGACTCAAGCAAAAGTTAAGACAAAGAAAGAGATGGCATTTTATGTATCTCGGGGTTCTGTCTTGTGCTACTAGGAGTACCAACATGAATAGTCAGTCCAGGTAACATGTTTATATATATATATATATATATATATATATATATTTTACTGATTTCTTCGAACTTATTATACATGAGTTTGTGTATTTTTTGAAATATTTCAAGCTTTGAGCCTCACTCGAACTAACATTGCAATCCGTTTCTAAAGTCTCTTCCAATTGGGATGGTTCGAGTGATGGCATAAATTTCCCTAAAAAGCTACCGTTAGAAGGAGTGGAAGCTATTCTAGCTTGCCTTATCTTCAAGATTTTTGACTTGTAAGCCCGATGAAATTGATGACCAATTCTTTTCTTGGCCTCAAAGTGATAACCCTTTGTGTAAGTCCATGACTAAACTTACATTATGGTCCCTTTTAGAAGACTTTAATTGATCAAATTGTATTCATTGCGAATATTTCCGAAAACCTTTGACATAGGTTAGGTGAGAGATCTCCAATGAGTGAAATAAATCTCCCACATTAATGGATGGGAATAAAATCCTTTTGAGAGCTATTGTGAGAAGACCTTTCTGATTGTGGTACTTCAACTTGGCATATTTGATGGATTCTTCAAAGTTTCTTCAAAATCATTTTATCAAAATTTATTTCTTAAGGATTTTGATAATTGATAACATTTACTAAAAATGTTTGAATGACATTCTCCATGTCATGATTAGCTTTGTGCATTCTTGAGATCTTCTCAAAAATCAACTTTCCCTAATAAACTGGTTTTGGGTTATCCTTAAACTATGACTTTTCATTAGGTTCTTGGTTATCCTAAAATCATGACTTTTCAAATGATTCTTGGTTATCCTTAAACCATGATTTTCCAAATGCTTCTTGGTTATCCTTAAATCATGACTTTTCAATCGATTTTTAGTTATCCTTAAATCATGAATTTTCAAATAGTTCTTGATTATCCTTAAACCATGAATTTTCAATTGGTTCTTGATAATATTTAAACCATGATTTTTCAAATGGTTCTTGGTTATCCTTAAGCCATCTCTTTAGAGTCAAAGTCTATTTTTATAAGGTGAAACTCTCTTTCCCCAGGGAGTTGAAAATTGCTTTTATACTACAAGACTCACTCGTTTTTACACGACAAGACTTTCTTTTTCATCCCCTTAGAGTTAGAGTGTGTTTTTACACACTGAGACCCCAATTTCTCCTAAAAATTCAAAATTGAAAATTCAATTTCCTTTATTCCATACCATGAGAGAAGAAAGGAGAGAGTGTGCAAATGAGCCAACAATGTAAAGGTGGATGGCAAGCATTCAAGGTATGTTGTTGATCAAATGTCATTTTTCTTACTTTCTTTTAGTTCCTAAGTGGTGTCGATTAAAAATTACAGGTATCAATTAATCTTTAAGTGAAAGCTCTCTGAACTCCCACTCAATGAGGGATAATTGTTGATACCTGATTTTTAACTAACACATCAATAAAGGATAAAAACTCGAGGTTACGATTTTTGATTGCAATGAAACTCTTTTCTCAAGCCAAAAGTGCAATTTTTCATTTTTGCTTCTTTAGCCTATCATATGTAGGTGATTTACTGGTTATTTTTATTAAAAATCTAAAAAGTCAAGCAGCTGACTTTTGAGTTGACTTTTTATCAACTTTGTGACCAAAAGTTAACCCTGCGAACAAAAGTCAACCCCAAGTTAAAATTTGACTTATTCCAAAAAAAAAAGTATCTAAATAGCTTTAAGTTCACTTTGGCCACAAAATATTTTATTGAAAAATTAAAGTTTTGATCATAAAATCAACCTTTTAGTGAATAATTCACCAATCGTCAACCTTTTAACAACAAAATAAAAAAAAATGCAAAAACTCACAAACCACTTCATTTTAGTTTCAATTCGACTTTGGCATCAATTTTTTTTTGAAAATCAACTAAAAACCTCATTTTCTGCAATTTTCGATTTTAGATTAAAAATTGACCCATAATAAAATTACTTTTATTCTGTTCATATTTTACTTAGCTTCTTTTATGACATTTAATGTAGAGGTCGTTGACTAGTTTTAAGGTTTGACATGTTGGGATAAAGGTCGTCATTTTTAGCCCTAATCAGAGGTCTAAATCAATTCTTCATGAGTTGCATACTCATACTTCGAATTGATACATTTTCTTAAACTGAATCCAAACAGGGGTCAATTTTGAGATGTTGACTTGGGAACATTCTAATTTGGTGAATTTAACTTACTTGAATCTTAGAGATTCGAGCTCATGTGTTCCAATTAAGCCAATTTGACTTGATCCATTCTAGACTAACATCCAAGCTTCAATTTGGCTGAAAAAATTCCAATCATAAATGTAAGTTGGCCTTGTGGTCACAATTTAATAGAAATTGATCAAATCTAGGACATTTCTTGCACAATTAGGTATCCCTGGGATCCAATTTCATTCAATTCTCTCTCTCTCTCTCTCTCTCTCTCTCACACACACACACACACACACACACACACACACTAATCCTCCCTTTGCCGTGCTATTTGCCGGCCCCCCACTGGTGGCGCGCCATCCCTTCTGACAATCCTCAATCCTCCTGAAGCCGTCAATAGCTATTTGACATCTAGACCATCACCAGATTCTCCCATCTAGCGGTGAAAACCAGTCTGCTTGAAGGACTAGCTTATATGTCGGTAAGTTCCACTAGCATTTTCAACCACTCAATTGGTGTTCCAGCAATCCCAACGGTCTCTCTGACCTCAACGACGACATTCCTCAACTAATCTTAAACGTGATGGTGATCAAAACCTCCTCTAATCAGCTCTGGTGAGCCTCTAAACCAACGATCACTTAATTGACTCAACTAGCACCGGTCCTAGCCCTGGTGAGCTTTAGAGGTTGTCTTGAAACATTCTATTGATCTGTGACATTCTATGGTGTCCTTAACTCACACCGAACCCTCTCCCGATGTGTCCTAGCCCCCCGCTTGTAGAGAAACAAGCTCGATCGAGTTTTCGTGCGATGTTAGACCAAGGTAGATCTCTCTATATTGCGCTCAATAAAGCGAAATTGCCTTAGGCAATTAGGGTTAGAGGACCTTACAATGATGTTCTATGCTGGTATGAATTATTTTTGTCGCTTAGGATGACCATAGATGATGGATGATAGCCTAGGATGGTCTGCATTGATGAATTGCTTGATTGATTGTCTATTCTGTAATTTGGATGGCCTGACTAGACTAATTGTCTTATTGTCTTCGTTTGAGCTAGATAATGTTGTTATTAGGTTTAGAGTCTCCATGAGATTCGAAGCTGATTCCTTAAGCTTTCCAATGACATATTATGTGTGTGGATCTAACATCATTTGCCTTGCCTATTGCATGTTCTAAGTTCAATGACTGATTGCTAGTCTACTGCAACATTTTTGCTGATTGACCTATTTGGTTTGATAATGTTGTATGATTATTTTTCACATTGATTTTGGACTGAGTCTCTTCATGAAGTTTAGCCCTGATATTTAAGTCTAATCATGTAATAAATTTCGTGAAGTTTGTATGTCATCATCTAGATAGGTTTATTGCATGTGAATCAATAATGTTTTGTAAACTTGGGTGCTACATTGAACCTCTTTGACGAATATATTTGTTTGAGCTAGAAAATGACCTCAAATGCATTGAAGCCTTCTAGAGATTCAAAGTATGCTTCAAGAGCTCTCATTGATACTTGATTTGTCCAATTCGGTCAAGGATAGCTAGGTCTAATGATTTTCACAAGCTTGAGTTCAGTTATGGAATCAAGATTGCTTTGCTTCCATGACCTTCAGTGCATGTCGATTTTGTATGATTTTTTGTGTGCTGATCTTGAAGCCAAGTCCTTGATGAAAGTTGCTCATAGATTTAGGGCTACAACATATAAAATTCTCAAAATTTTTAGACATCATCTAGATATGCTAATTGCCTTCTCATTATCCATGTTCACTGCTGTAATGTTACAATTCTGATTGACTTGTCATGGTTGTGTGATTTCTATAAATTCATGCGGTTGGAATCTTGAGATGTTTCTATCATGATAGTTTCTTTTCACATGTTGTTTTGCATACCATAAAATTTCCATGTTGAATTGATCTATGGTTTAGGTTTGGTTAGACCTCCAATGTGCAATTGAATTCTGTGAAATTTGTTTGGGTTGATTGACCTTTGTGTATTGTGTGCTTTTTATAAAATCATGCGTGCTGAATTAGATGATGGTGTTTTCTTGAGAAATATTTGTGACATCCTATTTTTCTTGTCAAAATTTTTTAGATAATGTTAAACACATTTGGTATTTTTCACAAACCTCCCATATTTGCAAGATTTGTTGAAAAACCTTCTTCCAGAACTGACCTTCGGTACTTTTAAGATTTTTATAAAATCTTGGGATGTGAATTTCAAAAAGTTTTTTTCTGCAAAGTTGTTTGGTACATGCTAAGCTTTGATTTGACACTAATTTTATTAAAATTGAAGCTCATTAGAATGCTTTAAAAGGCCTAATCATAGTGCACTATTTTTAGTCTGCGTCTAGATTCTTTTGAACATCTGAAGGTGTTTCATAATTTTGATGAAGTTAAGGTCATTCCCTACAAATTTTTAAAGCTCAATAGTTATAGAGATCAATCTCAGCTTTCTTTTTACACCAATTCCATTGAGATTGATTTACATTTGGATTATCAATGGAACTTGATTAGAGTGCAATATTTTTAGTCTGCACCCAAGTTCCCATGGATGTCTAGATTGGTTTCATAATTTCAATGAAATTGAGATCCTTGCTTGGGAATTGTAGTAAACACGAATTGTCTCCTTTAAGGACTTGTTTGCAAATTTCGTAAAACTTTGTCCTTCTTTGTACATTGATCAAGATTGACTTTTGCATCACATGAATCATTCCCCTTATTTGATTGTCTCTTTTATCATGCAACAATTTGCTTGACCATCTCATTTGATTTGTAATTGTGTGCTTGGATGTATAATTGATCCATTCTTAGCTCACTCATCTTGATTGATTGATTGATTGATTGATTGAGAATCAAGTTTTTATGGCCTAAGTGCATGCTTTCCTATTAATGCATGAGATTTTTAGATGAATGGTTTAGGTGCGATGCATGCTTGTGAGATTACCTTAGAGTTTCATACATAATCTAACCTAGAGACTTTACAATATTAATCACTGCTTGTGAATAAAATGATGATTAACTACTATAAGTTATGAAATGAATCGGAAAGTGTCTTAGAATGTTTTGAAGCATGAAAACCAAAGGCCGACCCAACAGCCATTTGTGGACATTTGGATACTTTTCTTGGATTCTTTGAATGCGTTGTGTCACGACCTCCCTGAAGGTGAAACACCAAGGTTAGACTAATGGATTACTAAATCCGAAAACTTAGTGCGGACTCTCCCAAGCCCTACCTCAAAATTTGACCTATTTAAACATATAATTTTATTCAATTAGGAGCCGCCACTAATCAATTAGGGTTGATTAAAAACCCAAGTAAAGTATGGGAGAATACTTTACTTTTGTGAACCAAAGATTCAATAAGTTCGGTGACATGGTTACGCTAAGTTAAACTAGGCCCTTTCGGTACCCTTTCTCTTTAAGTTTCAAAAATATTTTTTGAAAGCAATCTTGGTTGATTTTAACCTAAGCCACTAATATGGAAAAGAATGGTCATGCGAATCACAATCAATAATATTCAGTAAATCCAAAAGGACGAATATAAAAATCATGATCAACTTTAAAGCAAAATAAGCTATAACTAATATGCATGCCCTAAACATAAATTCTAAATGGGATGACATCTACCTTTTTTGGATTTTTCTAAAATTAATTATATATAGAGCTCTAGTCTAGATTTAATATTCATGATTCTTACTCTAACGACATATGACGTGCAATTCAAATAGCCTAGCTCTAATGACATATGTTAATTGAAAACTATTGTAACATATGTGCAATCTATTTTACATGACATTAAATATGCATGTGCTACATGATGTGGGATGAATGATGTATTTTGCTATATTTATATGCATGATCTTTTTATTTTTATGTCTTTTTTGTTTTAAAAAAACTTTTTAACTAATGAAATTTCCTAAGCTTTTACGTCATATGCAATGTGAATTATAAGACTAGTCCGACATGAAGTGCATTAATCTATCCTATTATGTAACAGATTTTTTATGCATTTTTGTAAGTTTACTAAAAAATCAACACATGATGCAACTGATCATATAAAGCATACAATTTTCCCCAACCCAAGATAGAAAATCAAAACAATCAAAAACCTGATCCGACGTCTCGCGGCTCAATATTTTTTATTATTGAGATTTTTTTAACACGATACAACGACCTCACTTAATCGAAATTCAATTAAGCATACAATACTTCAAACGAGGAAACAAAATATTTAAGAATTAATTTAGATAGGAACTTTATCTACCTTGTATGTTCTTTCCAAGTTCAAATGATAGCAAATTGCGGGAATCGCAATCAATGTTGCTTCTCGACAGCTAGTTCACGATCGATGATGGAGTGGCTTAGTCGATGGCAATAGTGCTCGTTGCAGCGATAGGGCAAGATCTCATTACGGGTGGCTGCAAAGTTGACTTTTGTGAAGTTGAGCAACGCCAAAAAAAAACCTGCAGAAACGTTGGAACAAAGACGGTGGCGGACAGTCAGGCAGGAAGTCGAAGAAGACTCCTTGCGTCAGGTGAAGAAACTAGAAGAGTGGGGCCTCTCCTCTTTAGCGTGTGTCAGAGAAGGGGGAAAGACCATCTTTCTCTCTCTCTCACTAATGTTTCCCTTTTTTTCTTTGACTGAATGCCCGCCCCATCACTTTTCAAAGGACGAACTCCTCTTTTTCTTTGAACAACCTTCCTTGCCCTCTTCTCCCTCGTGCTTCTCTCAATGTGCTTTGTGTATCTTTTTTTTGTGTGTGTGTCCTTCAGCATGCGTAGCCCCCTTTTTATAGGTGAAAGGACTATGTTATTTAAGGAAATAAGTTAAATTTGCACGTTGCATATTTAGCTATTGTATCTCACGTGCAATATTTTTTCAATATTTCATCCACACCTTCCTTGAATATTGAAAGAATAATGCGAATATTCTTGAGAACATTCTCATATTCCCGGGAATATTCTCATATTCCAACTCATCACCCCTTAACGGGCCTAGCCAAATTCTTTTTCTTTGTGGGCTTAGTCCAACTTGTTAAATTAAAGCTTAGAATCATCAATTGAAACCCATTTGCAACATGTTCAATGCAAATGCAATAATAAATATTCCTAAAACTATATGCTATGCAATTTAATCATAATATTTTTTGTTTAGGGGTTAACTTTAATTCCTAAATTTTTGTGCATTAAATTAAGAATGATTAATCAAAATTTAAGTGTCAACACGTTGATTTGAATTTTTGTGATTGTTCAATTAGCTTTTGTAGATTGTTTGCGTTATTTGAATGCTAGTTTAACATTAGCTTAGAATTAGGATAGTCCAAAGATGGTCCATGAAGGAAGCCGTCGCGAAGGCTCAAAGATGGTGGAAAAGCTTATGTCCAATCTAGCTTTCAATTCATACCATTCATTCATTCCCTAGCACATGTCTCAATTTTTTCACAAGTGTTGTATAATTACCCGATGAGTTGCGGGTTTTCTTTTTTCGCACTTAGGCCTTTTTTTTTTGCACTAAGACCTATTTGATTAGGCTATTCTTATGATGTATTTTTGAACTGTTTGGGTGTTTACTTTCTCGTCTTGTCTTTTCAATTACTTGCTTGGTTTCATTTCTTACTCTCGTTAAGTGGAGTAGAATGACATGAATAACCATCCATACATGATCACCTATTGTCATAAAATGCGTGAAAATGTAAAAAGATACACATGGACACATTAGGTAATAAATCAACGGTTAGATATTGAAAGGGTGATAATAGAATTATTAGCACAACCCAAGTCACTAAATCTATGATCTTTAATTGCGTAGAAATCAAGGGACTTCTCCCAACCCTCAATTGGGCATTCTAACCAGCCCCAAAACGAGGATAGTGGTGACTCTTAGATCCTCATTTTAGGTTGTCTAAACAACCTTGGAAAAGCTCACGTCTATGATCAAACAAACTCAAATGGTTGATCCCAAAAGATAAGGTGATGACATCTTTTGGAGTAATGTACTTTGTGGGAGATCTCATGGACAATACCTCTAAATCCTACCTTTATGCCCGTGTGGTGCTGAGTTGGATGCGACGATATGTAGTTATCTCCCCCGTTTATATTACAACACCCCCAAAAGGTCTAATTCAAAAGTTCTATCTTTCCCTATTTAATCACCAATCTATGAGGGTAAATTTGCAAGGTTAAAAATTTAAAAATGTGAGGCAAGATGATTGATTAGAGCATGGCCTTTAATTTAGTGTAATTTTAAAATTAAATGTTGAGAGGACACACAAAGTAATTGATGCCAATCCAAGCTTAATATTTTTTATTGGGGGTCAAAGTACATCGTTATTGATCAATTTGACTCCTAATTATTATGGAATGCATAGATGACTTATACGAGGTGTAAACTAGTTATCTATACTATAATGCCTCTAATTTAAAAATGCATAGAGATGTGCCTTACTCCAAATGGCCAGAGAGATTCAAAAAATTCCATTCTTGGTTAAATACTCAAGATATCAATACCGAAAACCTATATGACATTCTCCTCAAATTTGTTACAAGATTCACAGGTAGCCTAAAGCATTGGTGGCAATTTGCTTTAGACGCCGACCAAATGCATTTTTTGCTACTAACTGACTTTTCCAAAGTCATGCAAATTATATATCACTTTTTCATAGGAAAACCCGAAGATCTTTTTGAGCTCAAAAGAAGAGAGTATGTATTGAGAAATGCTCAAGCTCTTTTATAACTTTGGAGCTTATGCAAATTTGAAGCAAGTCTTTTTAGCCTCCATTCCAGAGGAACTGTCCCAATAGGTTGAAAGACCCTTTCTTAATAAACAAAGAAGGATTGTGGACATTTTGTTTGGAGAAATCCAATAGGAAATCCAGCTTTGTCTAGAAGAATTATGCCTCAGATGCCAAATCATGAAGAGCTACCTCGAAGACAACCAAGAACTTGATGGTGCTTGCTCCAAGTAGTACCTCAAAATCAAGTGCTCAACAAAGGATTGTGATGGTTTGTGCGAGAAATATTCTTGAAAGAAGAAACACTTTTAGAAATACAAAGTGAGAAGATCCAAGCATGGATCCAAACATTTCCAAAGAAAGAAAAAATGGCGATTCTTGCGAAAACACCAAAAAGATTGTCCAGATGGCAAGAAGTCAACTTGTTGCTTCATTTACAACAAGGAAGGTCATTTCACCAAAAATTGCTCTTAGGAGAAAAAAAGGTTAGAAACATCGAACTCATCACATTGAAGCTGAAATAGATATTTCGCTCAAAGACGATGATGTTGAATCTTTATTCTCCATTGATGAAGAACCATCTGAACAGACTCTTTGTGTTATCATTTACTATCAAACCCTCAGTGAAATAGAATATTATTCAAAACATGATGATTCTGAAGACCTCTATCATCTATCCTCAAACCTTGCAAATCGAGATATATATATTCAAGCCTAGCTCATTGTCCCCATTTCCTTGTGAAAATCTTCACCTCTAAGTTTGCTAAACCGATTTTCGTAATTGCTCTCATAATTATTGGTGTGAGTGCTTCGATTCTAGACACCAAAATTCTCCATGAAGAATACTAGACTTCTTGTGTTTGGTACTTTAATTCTGCTTCAGGAGATGCTTTTTCTACAAATGTGCGCACTATGCCAGTCACTCTCCAATTTTTTCCCCAGTGTTCTATAATCACAAAAATCCTTGGATCTAGTCTTCCCAACAAGGACCTAATTATTGGTTGGGACATCTTGACTCAGATTTATGATCTAAGAATCATTCTTGGAAAATGGCTTAGGTGTAACGACAAATTTTCTGAATTTGTCAATATTAAATTGACTCTTTTCAATCTAGATGAATATGCTAGATCCTATCATGTAAAGGTAACTAGAATCTTGTTTAGAATCCCATTTAAAATTCTCCCAAAAATGTTCTGATCTTCAATGGAGAAATCCAGAATTCTATGTCTTCCTTCCTTTTAAGAAAAATGAGCATATCAAACCTATCAGGGTGAGTCATATTGGGATGAATCCATAATATCTTATTATGATCAAAAGGAATGTTAAGAACTATTATAGTAAGACCTCATTGAAATCTCATTTTCTCAATGGGCTTGTGAGGCCTTTTATGTTAACAAACAAGTCGAGCAAAATAGAGGAAAGATGAGATTGGTTATAAATTACCAATCCCTTAATCTTTTCCTCCAAGATGACAAGTTCCCTTTACCCTCTCGAAATTCCCTTTTTTCTTGGAATAACCAAAGCCAACATCTATTCCAAATTTGATCTCAAAGGTGGATTTTGGCAAATGGGCATCCATCCTGAAGATAGGCCCCAAATTGGATTCTACATTTCAAACTAGCATTTCCAATGGAAAGTTCTTCCTTTTGGCCTCAAAGTAGCACATTCGCTGTTCTAGAAAGCTATGTGTCGCATTTTTCAACCAATCTTGGCTAGTGCGGTTGTCTACATTGATAACATATTGCTTTACAGCCCATATGAAGAATCTCATTGCTAACTCCTGGAGAAATTCACAAAAATTGTAAAAAAACATGGCATTGTGCTTTCCAAAGAAAGATGATCATTGCCCAGACTGAAATTGAATTCCTTGGTATGCACCTAAGTAAAGGTACATATTATCCAGGGCCACACGTTGTAGAGGAACTATTGAAATTTCAATAAAAGAATTTCACCATGAAGCAAGTCCAACAATTCTTAGGGATAGTCAATTATCTCAAAGACTTTGCTCCAAACATTGCAAAAGCGCTAATCCCGTTGCAACAGATGTTGAAAAAGAAACCTCCACTTTGGCGTAAAGCCTAAACTAAAGCAGTGGCAGAATTGAAGGAAGTCATGCAGACCCTTCCTCCATTGAAGATACCCTCTATAGGTAAAAGGATTCTCCAAACTAATGCTAGTGATGAATATTGGGCAGCTTTACTATTTAAAGAAATTGAAGGTAAGCAACATCTTTGTGCTTTCAAAAGTGATAAGATTTCTCAAGCCGAAATGCACTATCATTCTACCTTCAAGGAAATATTGATAGTTAAGAATAGAATAAAAAAAATTCAAATTCCATCTTATTGGCCATCATTTTCTATTAGAAATGGATATGGCATATTTTCCTCAGATGACCAAGTTCAAACAGAAGCAGATTCCGTATCCCCAACTATTCCGATGGGTTGAATGGCCTTCAAAGTACTCCTTCAAAGCCAAACACATTGCAGGTAAGAAAAATGTACTTGTCAATTTCCTCTCTAGGACAAAGAAATCTGTCTTGTCTATCTCTATGTTCCAAGGAACATCCTCATCCACTCTAAATGGAAGGCTCCACATATTCAAGAATTACATCAGCAAGGACAGTTTCGCATGGGATGCAAAGAAAAGATGTGGGCAATACCAAAATGAGATTTTTTGAAAATATGTAGAGCTCAACCTTAGACCATTTGTCATGGGATATGATTATCCATTTATTCATGTATTCACCTTGAGTCCAGACATATTTCTCGAGGAACTCAAATGGTTTTCTGATACGTCTTTCACAATCTCATTGTGGCAATTGAGTTCCCCACAACATGGATTTACATGATGGCTAGACAATGGGAAGAAGGCCTCGAGGACCCATACTTCAAGCACTTAGTAGAAATGCTACTATGGTTCTGGCCTACATGTTATTGGCGAGTTCAATTTGAGATGCAACTAAAATTCCTATAGAGGAGATATGGCTATCCAAAAGAAATAATCCAGACGATTGTGATTTTTTCGATCCTTAAAATTAGAATCCCTCAAAAATCCATGATTCTTATGGATGTAGTACTGCAAACCTTGATGGGTAGTATAGAGCAATCTAGAAAATCCTTTGTGAGAGAAACCAGGTGATTCCTACTGAAATTTGGCCAAGTGCCTACAATGAAGAAGTACTGTGGAATTATGCTAAGGCTCATGAACCCACCAGAAACGCTCTCAAACAAGCTCTTGAGGAGTTTTATGCAAGCCAGTCACAGCAAAATTTGGAGATAAATTTAGACCCTAGGGGTGGACCTTTATCATAGCATCTGTGGGATTTTGGCATGCCACCAGCAAACATGATCATTGATGCCCCTCAATGCAGAATGCTTAACACCTCCACCTAAGCCTAGCCAGTTTTTGTAGAAAACTAGGGACAACAATGCACTGAGCCCTAGTAGGGCATCCGATGCCCCTGGACCTAGCAAGAAGAAACTAGAGATCACTTCGAACAACTTTGAAAGTGCTTTCCTCGCTTTGGAACTAAAGAAAGCAAAAAGAGAAATGTTCTCTCAGGAGCAATGTTGAAGACCTCATGTCATCAAACGAGTCCCTTGAGGATGATTTAGCTTGAGTAGTAGGGTATTGTAGCAATGGTCACTATAGCAGTACTATAGCAGTACCGTAGCAATACCATACTATTCATCAAAAGTTGTGGAACTTGTAATAATAATGGCTTTGTTTATTTGTCTTGTTCAGGGTTAGGACCCTGTTTGTCTTGTGATCCTAATGTCTTAGGATCCTATATAGTTTGTTTGCTTGTTCTCCGACTTGCCTATAAAAGGCCAGAGTCCCTTGAAGTAAAAGTGTGTGCTTTTATCTCTTGCAATGTCTTTCTAAACACTTCCTCTTCTTTAGCCTGGAGGATCCTCTAAGAAATGTGGCTCGACTAGTTAGGAATGTTACCATCTTGGCATCTCTGAGTGTCTCTATGCTATGAACTAAATCTTTGCGTAACGTGCAGCTGAAAGGCAATCTTTGAAGGGCTTGAACAGAGGTTCGCCTATGTGGGATAGCATACCTATTGCAACTTGACTTGGTTTTTCTTGGTTCTAAGCATAGGTTCCATCATTGGTATCTTCAAATAATTTATAATCGATAATAATTTATGTTTAAATAATTTTATGGATGATGAAAATATTTTTCACTTATTCATTTTTATAATAATATAGGAGATCATTTTAAGAAAAAATATTTCTTAAATATTTTATTCCCATGAAATAAACCCATTGCTAGATATCGGGAAATTCTCCATCTAACATGTTTGGGTTTTTCTTTTTTCTTTTTCTATAATTAAAATCATTAGGTTATTCTCTCTTCATTTAGATAACACGGTCAGTAGATGACAGTGTGCAAAGGAGATAGGAATGTGTCGGTCCCGCCTCCCCTTGCTTCCCTCACCTAATCAACTTTCTGTCCTTTCTGGATCTAAGCAAGTCCTTAAAAAGCTCAAGAGAAAAGAAATAGATGGAAGATCAACCATGGGGTGGGAGACCCCCTCGCAATGTCATCCCCCCATATTCCTTCTCAGTCGGGAAGAAAAAATTGACTGGAAATTAGGGTGCATTTCGGTGGTAAAGGTAGCACTTACCGCTGGGTAGAAAATGTATAATAGTCTCTTGCACCTGGAATGAAAAGGGATAGGTGAAATGCCCAATATTTTTTATTTATAAATTTTTGTAAGTAATATGAGAGATCATTTTAAGAAAAATATTTCTTAAATTTTTTATTTCGGTGAAACAAACCCATAGCTAGATATCGGGAAATTCTCCGTCCGACATGTTTGGGTTTTTCTTTCTTTTTCCTATAATTAAAATCAAAAGGTTATTCTCTCTTTATTCAGATGACACGATCGGCAGATGACGGTGCGCGGAAGAGATAGGAATGCGTCGGTCCCGCCTCTCCTTGCTTCCCTCACCTAATCAACTTTCTGTCCTTTCGGCTGGAATTGTTAAAAGGACTCTCCATTTGCACACTCAAAAATGCTATCCTTTCCCGAAAAATCACTAACTCAGAAGAAGAAAATTCATTAATTCAACCGTCTAGAAAAATAAATTAACGGGAAAGTATTTTCATAATTGATAAAGTATGATACATGTTCCTTCTATTCATATTTCATATGGTATTCAGTAGAATATCATAATTTTTTTCAACCAATTGAATGTCATGACTTCTAAAAAAGAGTCAATTTGAATGTCATAACTTTTCATCAATTATTTGAGCATCATGACTTTTAAAAAAGTTCACCCAAGTGCCAAAATGTAATGTGGCATAACATTTGTGAAGAATGTTTATAAAAAATTATGACTCTTAAGTGATATTGAAAAATAATATGGCACTCAAGTGAAATAAGAAAAAGTCATGGCGCTCAAATGAGCGCCGTACATAAGTTAAATCATCTCATATGATTGGAAAAAAAATTTGTGGTACTCAAGTGAGTGTCGGCACTTGTAATGTCCTCTTTTCCCCTTTTTGTATTCTAGATTTCTTATATCTGCGACTGCGTGTGTACGAAAGCAAATGGATGAATTATAAGAACCTAAAACTGGGGTGCATGACTATGGTGCAGTTGCGTCCCATTAATGTTTCCAGCCCAACAAATTCCTATCAACACACCTTGCATCTCCCTGCTGTGCATGATGGCGACGGTTTCACTCGCGTCAGAAAGGTGAAATTCAACCTCAACCGTGCTCTTTTCCGTGACCCCAACGCCTTAAATGTCGCCTCCATCCTTTCTTCTTCCTCCGCTCAGTTCATATATCCGTGCCATCTACCCAAGTCCAGCACGAGCATTGCAGTATAGCACAGTCTCGAGATTGATCACAAGGGTCGCGAAGACACCCATGGAGGTCAAATCTGCTGTCGCAGCCGTCTTCTTCCTCCTCCTCCTCCTCTCTTCGCCTCACTTTTCCACAGGTCTCTCTCTCTCTCTCTCTCTCTCTCTCTCAAACATCACAACATTTGCATGCACATGGTGATCGGTAAAGGCCGGAAAACATGGTTTATAAATATAGTAATTTACATCGAGAGCGGGCCATATTCTCGTGTGCAAGTTTCATTATTCTTCAAGTATTTGGTAAATCTCAACGAAGTTCACCTGTTAAGTTTTTGGGAGTGGCCATGATGAAGTTTGCTGGATATAACCAGTGACGAAGTTCACCTCCATCTTATAGTTCTTAGATCTGGACCCGCTTGATTAGCTAATATGGACTTACCTGTCTATACTTTGTGGAATACTCGTCTTTATAGATGATAATATCCAACCGAGACTTTGCAATTGATTTAGTGACAGTCCTCATCAAGAATGATATGGTTATATTTTGTTGCGTCGCCATAGGGAATTTGAATGGATCGAACGACTCGGGGGTGTATGACATCGACTATAGAGGTCCCGAGACTCACTCTTCTTCGATCCCTCCGCCCACTCATTCTCGCCGGAGGCCATGGATCCACCAGAGAAGCACCAAGCCACCACCCAAAGTCAAGAACTCAAAGAGCGCCAATACAAATGGACGTGTAAGTCCACCTACGTCTGATTACCAATTTCTAATCACGATTTTCTGCATTTCATGTAGAAGTCATTCTGTTAAACGAGGAATTGCAGCAATTTGAATGCCATCAAAAAAATTTGGGATTCTGGGTGCTCTTAGTTTTGTTCGATGTAGCTCCTTCAACCAGAAATTATCTTTCGATCTGGACAATTTTGCGCTGCGAGTTAAACTGATCTTGGGAGCATTCACTTCTTCCTGATACCATAACTCAAGATCTACCGTGCAAAATAATGCTACAGTAACAAAGACTATTTTTTTTGTCGATTAACAAAGACTATTTTACAAAGCGTATTTATTAAGACATATGTCAAATTATTATCATCCTTCAATATGTTCATTTATTTAAAGAGCATGTATAGCCCAACACATCACTTCATATTCAAATCCGTAAACCGAACCTAATAAGTCCAGAGGAAACTCTTGTTCCTTTTGGCTCTTCCAAAGGACTTTTTCTTTTTGGCCATGTCCTCTAAGGGATGTTAACAAGTATCTCAAAATTGCCCGTTTATCTCACATCAATAGATGAATTTCAACTTCTACTTATTACTTTCCTCCAGATGAAATAGACAAAGTTCGAATATACATTTGCAAAGAATACTCTAAAAATTGTCATTTTCTTTATAAATCATGTCGAACAAAATATTTTGATCATGATGCCCGTCAACAACTCTCTCTCTTTTTTTTTCTTGAGTAGCATGAGGGCTGTGGTGAAGGTACCAAAGAAATTAGGAAAAGTACAGAGTAGTCCCTCAACTTTTATTCACATAATTTTTTGGTCTCCCATTTTAAAATCCAATTTCAATTTGAGTTTCGAATTACCCTTGAAATCGATCAACTTGTATTTTCTTCCCCAAATGCCCTACCACATTTCTGACACGTTCAAATAGTTTGTTCATTTAAGCTAGTCTAATATTGTAAAGAAAAAAGAGGGCAAAAAAGGGATAGTCAAAGACGCAAAATTTTCGACCAAAAAAAAAATGTAATTTGGAGTTTAATCACTAAGTGCATCTCGAGTAGTAAGTTCTTTCTCCTCATTCCAAGTTCAAATCATCACACTTGTATTCTCTTAGGACTGCCCTTAAAATAGATAAATATGTATATCTCTAATAATTATGCGATTTGTATGGGAGGGCGACAGTGATACGCTAATTGAAATTAATCAGTCTTTTCATAAGAAAAAAGTTACGAACACTACATTGATATCAATAAAACTACTGGAGTTTTAAATGCTACGGATGCAAAGAGGTACCCGAGTGAATTTCAGCAGTGTTTTTAGAAACTTTCAAAAGTTCACGATCTACCAATTTTCGAATACATTATTTGCCATACCGGGTACGGTTGTGCTCGCTTATTAAATTCTTGCCGCATTTCCTTTGCAGACTTAAAAACAAATTTATGGACTTTCATCATGTGGCGAGCGTCAGGAAGTCTTGATTGTGGGGTATGTAAATGCAGAGGGTTGTTCGGAGACGTGGAGATCCAAAAAGTTCCCTCCCTCCTGGTGTCGTGCTTAAGAGATGTAAAGACAGATGAATATAGTATTTCAAGAATTGTTTGATGTTCTAATGAGTGGGTTTTGGTGTGGTTATGGATTTTGTACTGGGGAAGCTATAGGTTCAAGGAATCCTTTCCCTTAAGAAACTCTGCAATGTAATTTATGAAACTCTCCACTAGTTACTCATTGTTAAACTTTGCATTTTCCCCTCCATAATTAGTCTCTTCAAGTGCTTACTTATTGCCAAATTGATGTGGCCATCTTGTACTATAAATCCATATACAGATAAATAAAAAAATAAAAATAAAACATAGTTATTATCATGGCTTCTTTATGGTTGCTGAAAGATTGGCCACCGGGCCAGCAAAGCTGTCTCATTGAAATTTTTGGGTGTTTTTCATTTTGTGCTTCGTGATTGGTTAAATGGACATATGACATAAAATTAAAGTGAAAACGACCTGCACGTTATATGGTATTATCTATCTAGCCATTTTGTCATCTAATTTATTGTCATATTGCATGTGATCACTGTCGTGCTATTATCGTCATCTGATTTTAGACCCATTAACCTTTGTAGCACTGTTTATGGAATCGTTTCAAAAAATTCTGTGTAAATACCAAAACTGTATTTAGATTATATTGTCAGTCCCAATCAAGCAAGCATTATCCTTGGAAGGAGAACTCATGACAACATTGTTAATGTGAAAGAATTAAGATGAAGACTACCAAGGGTAGGAAAGATTTTCATTCGATTTAACCCGTTTTAATCAATTTTGATGCAATACTAATGTAGTAGCTCATACTCGGCCTGATTGTTACCCAACCTATACTCAATAGAAAAATTACCAAAAAAGTCTTAAACCTATTACAATTATGCCAATTTAATTCTATTTTTTTATTAATTAAGTCATAAATATTTTGCAATTGTGCCAATACAATTCATTCGACCAATTTTAGCCAATCGATGCTAGCCATTTGACTAATGCTGACAAGGATAATTATTAATAATATTTTATTTTATTTGAATTTTTTTATTCTTCCTTTTTTTTTTTCCTTTTCTTTTCTTTTCTCTCCTTCCTTCCTTTCCATTTTTCCCCACAATGGTTAGCAAGGCTTTGGCAAGGCCTAGGGGTCACAAGCGAGTCCATGGCGAGCCTAGCCTCGCCCAAATCTAGGTAGAGCCACCTTGCTCATGGCCCCCAAACCTTGCCAAATCTAGGTGAGGCCAAGCAAGGGATCCGATGACCAATGAGGGCTTCTTGCCCCTCACTCAATGGCCCATGAGCCTCATTGGAGGTTTGTTGGTCACCGTGGGGGAAAATGGAAAAGAAAGAAGAAGACAAAAAAGAAAAGGAAAAATGAAAAATCAACAAAAGTGGTTCGAAAAAATAAAATATTATTAAAAATTATCTACGTCAGCATCGGTTGCACCGACCAAAATTGACTAGGTGGGCTAATTGTCACAATCACAAAAGGTTTAACACTTAACTGACAAAAAAAATTATGATTAAATTGGTATAATTGTAATAGATTTAAGACTCTTTTGGTAATTCTTTCCATACCTGACCTGACCCGACCCGTAGTATTTAAAAATTTCAATATTTAATTAGATCTACGAAAACTCATACCCAAACTGAGGGTGAAAATGCAAAGTAAGTAAGCGAGATTGAATGAGAGTGAGAGAGAAATAAGAAAGAATCACATAAATATGTTTGGTTTAAATAAGTTATAAATCCATGTATGACCCATTTACAACCAAGTTATAATGTATTTAACACTTCTATTATTTATAAGCCCATTTATGACTCATTTACTAAATATAACTAACTCAGATAATAACTCGGTCTATTATATATAGCTTAAGAAATAGGCTCATGATCCATTTTGATAGATTTAATTTCCATTGTGAATACCCTGAACCAATTGTGAGATCTTTGGTGAGAGGATTATCTTTGCAAAATCTAAAGTCTTCTTCCCTCTTGGGTTCGTCTATTGATCATTTGAGTACCATCAACGATTTGTCTCACCGAAAAATCCGACGTGGACGCCGATCATCCAGTGTGGACGCCGATCATCCGATGTGGCTTCATCGACACTAACGTAGACAATTTTTAAGATTTTAAGATTTTTTTTTTTTTTTGCTTTTTTTAGGTCGAAAAGGATCACAGGTGACCTTGCTGGCCATGAAACCCTTGCCCAAATTGGGGGAGTGCAGCCTTGCCCTCAACTACAAAGGCCCTAGGCAAGGTTGTCGCAACCTCACTAGCTAGCTCTAAGTGGTCATGGGCAACGCCGGCTAGAGCTAGTGAGGGCCTCGCCCACGACCAGTGAGGTCGCAAAGCCCTCACCTGAGGCCTTTGCAGTTGAGGACAAGCTAGCCCTCACCCAATTTGGGCAAAGGTTTTGTGGCTAGGCGAGGGTTGCTAGTGACCTCTAACTTTAAAAGAAAAATAAAAAATTCAAAAAAAAATTTAACATAGAATGATTAGTCAAAATTGAAACTCAAATGATTGATTTCACTCTAATATGGTACTCAAGTGAGCAGAAAAAAGTTATAGCACCCAAGTGAGCGCTGTATAAAAGTTGTGGCAGTCCTGTTGTTCCTACCCCTATTTTCATCCTTTGGCCAGATTTCTTAATTTTATTAAGGGGAAAATAAAACAAATGATTCATGAACATTGACTCAATATGCAATATAGTCCATGAATTTTTAATTTATTTAACGTAGTTTTGATCTTTAGCCTAATATACAATGTGTTTCCTTAAATTTCAATTTATTCAATATAGTCCATTAACTTTAGATATGCATTCAATCTAGTTTCTAAATTATAGAAAAATTTCAACGTTGTTCTTGAACTTGAATTAATGGAAGATAATAATTAAAATTTTCATATAGTCCAGGGATTAATATGAATATGTATCAAAAGTCTAGGGACTACATTAAATAAATTAAAAGTTCAGGGACAATATTACAAATTGGGTTAAATTTCAAGAGCCACATTGAACAAATTAAAACTTCAGGGATCACATTGCACATTAGATCAATGTTTAGAGACTATTTGTATGATTATCCCTGTTTTAATAAAGAGAATGAGGGAAGGGAATGTGGACCCCATTTTAAAACTTCTTGGGATGGCCCCCAATTCTTGTATTTCCTTTTGGGTTAATACAATGAAAAACTCAAAATTGATACACTTTTGATAAATTTATTCAAAATTAATTTTGTAACCATAAAAAACCCTCAACTGGTACACCTTTGACAAATTCACCACAAACTAGTATATTTATGATAAATTTACCATCCGTTAATTTCTATTTAATTTTACTATCGAGAATGACATGTGACAGTTAACTGGTATTCCAATTTGGGATTTTACTCTCTGTTTGTCATAATTGTACCAATTTTGTGGTATTAATCCAATTTAATGAAGGGTAAATTTATCACAAATATGCTAATTTGGGGTTTTATCGATAAAAAAATTAGTTTAAATTGAATTTATCTCAATACCAGTTTACAGTTTTTTGTGGTCATTTGGATAAATTTGGCATGGGTGTGGCAGTTTGGATTTTTTTGTAGTGAAAAAATTAGTTTGAGTAAATTCATCATAGGCATAGCAATTTAGAATTTTTCGTGGTCAAAATTAATTTGGGTTAAATTGGTCATGAGTATACCAGTTTGGGGGTTTTTCATAGTATCAATCCTTTCCTTTTTGTGGATGATCTGTTCTTATTTCCTAAAGTGAACCGACATAAGCTGCATTTCCACGGTGAATACCCTAAGCCAATTGTGAGATCTCTTGTCAGAAGATTAACTTTGCGAAATCTGAAGTCTACTCCTCTGAGAATATCTCTGCTGAGGATAAGAACCATTTCTCCAGGGTTCTTGGTATCAATAGTACCTGGCGAAATGTCCTGATTATCCTATTAAGAATGGTATGGTGACTTTCTGGAGATTTTAGATTTGTCATAGACAAAATGAGAAGGACGCTGGCTGGAGGAGCTAATAGAATGCCCACAGTGGGTCGATGTATTATGATAAAATGGGTCAATGAGGGCGATACCAAGCTACCCATATACAAAACTGGAGTGCTTCCTGTGGGCATGTGCAACCAGATTGATAAATTCTGTGGGGGATTTTCTATGGGGCTGTAATGAAAGCGAGAGAGAGATACATCTTACGGGATGAAATAAAGTTAGAACAGGAAGTAGAGGAGGTGGTCTTGGTCTGAGTACGGGTAGACCGGAAAGAATGGCATTACTTGGAAAACTTAGATGGCGAATGACAAGAGGAAGGCCAACTGGGCCGGGGTTTTGCGTGCAAAAACACTTCAAGAAGAGTTATTCCAGGAAAGAGTTTCCAATGTGATAGCTTCATTAAATTCAATATTATAGGAATGGAAAGATCACTTCTTTTTTATTGTTGTTTTAATAATCAATAATAAGCAGTTTTGTTTTCAAACGAATCATTTTATATATGATTTGGAATGAAAGTGTTGGCACCAAAATGATTTACCTAGCATAAATACATTAACAGCACATGAATATGGATGATCATGTGCATAGCATGCAAGTATCGCTATAAATATGTCAACTTGTTGATAAGTATAGGGATCA
Source organism: Corymbia citriodora subsp. variegata (assembly GCA_014858505.1). Classification (NCBI taxonomy): domain Eukaryota; kingdom Viridiplantae; phylum Streptophyta; class Magnoliopsida; order Myrtales; family Myrtaceae; genus Corymbia; species Corymbia citriodora. The sequence continues at coordinate 33,546,047 of CM026412.1, read as the reverse complement.
ACATATGTTGATTGACATTAGTATTTGTTGATGCCATATGTTTGGTTGTCAAAACACATTGGTAGCCATTAAAATGAGCATTAGCTGTGAATATTTATTGAAGATTGAAGCTTGAAATCAATGAAGCTGTTGTGAAGCCAAAGACACATATTTAGGAGGGAATGGTACCACCTAAAAGCAAGATCGTGGGGCTCATATAGTTGCAAGAAACCACATCATGGAACAGTTTATGTAACTGTTTGGGAATTGTGGAGGTAATTGACAAAAGTTAATGAAGAAATTAGAGAAAATTTCAAATAATGACCTAAAGTTGGGCATTTTCTCAAAAGATGGCCTAAAATGGATATTATCTCAAATAAGAATTTCGAATGAACAGTCTTCTTTTAAATAAAAGCCTCAAATGGTTAAGTTTCTTCTAAATAAGGATATGACCTCACCAACTAGCCAAACTTGTCCAAATCGAGGGACATTCTCTTCCAAGTATATTTTTATATATATTTCTTTTTCTTTATTCTCTCTCATTATTTCCTGTTTTTGTTTTCTTTTCTCTCTTTTTCATTCGTCATCTCCCTCGCGCCTCCTTCGCTCTGCCTCGGCTCCATCTTTACACCATCATCAACCCCTCTCTCTCTCTCTCTGCCATCTGATCGTATGATAAGGACTAGCTTTTCTTCCGAGCAAGCTATTTTAACATAACCAAGCTTGTTGGAGATTCTTAAGTCTCCTCAAAATGATTTGTAAAAGGTTCCACGAAGCCAAAGCCAATGAGATTACAAAAATTTGATTCCTTTATCTCCGGATTCATCGCAGAGCCCTGTCTGATGTGGGTGGCTACCTTCGAGGCACGGCTTGCGCCCTAAAGTTGTTCGATGAAATGCCTTTGAAGGGCCTGTTTCTCTTTAACAATGGATAATTTCACACTTCATCCTTTCTGATGGGATGCCACTGTCCAGGGCTTCAATATATCAAATCGCTGGATCCTGAGAAGGTGTTGAGCAAAGGAGGACGGTTACTATATTGGCGGAAGACTTAAGAGTACATGAGTTTGATGGTTTTTGGAGGTGAGATAAGACATGTCACTAAAGGGAGTAGTTGTGTAGCTGGAGAGTTGGTGGTTGCTGAGTCTCGAGAAGAGCAGAAAGATGTTGCCAAGGAAGATGAACCAATTGGTTATATTAGCCAGAGGCTTAAGAGGAGTTACAGCGTTACTGCTAAGAACAAGAGTGCAAAATCATATGAACATAACATTGACAATGGCTTGCGACCTTCTATTTTGCTCCATCAATGACTTCTAGAAATAAATCAGAAAGGATGTAGGCTGTCCGTTGGAAAGAATTCTGTGAAAATATCGCCGATTTTTCATTTGTTAAGTTTATGTAATAGAGACAAACTCACTTTTTCTCAAAATGTAAAGCTTGGATATCGATTATAATCAGTTCATTGTCTCTCTTGTTCACGATTCAAGTTCTCAAAGGGAAAAAAAATCAATGTCGAGTACAAATCTCATAATTTGATTGCTGCTAAATATCTCACCTTAGCTAGCACTGAAAATCACTACCAGTTCAAAATTCCTGTCTATTTTAGTATTGTGGTTTGCACTAGTGGTCCAAGCTTTTGTGGCCTCCAAGACACTTAACATGTATGCTTTCTCACACTTGATCTTTGAATTTGTTATACTGCGTAAATGTAATGTTGGCTATCTAACTTATAGATGAAGCATAATTCTCAAGAGCTTCCTAAAGCAATAGCCTGATACTGGTTGATAGTGACTGTAATCTCTTTTTATTAGTTTAATTTTTACAAAAAATTTCTCAGCTCAATTGGCAAGGCTGTGGCCAAATAAGTCAAAATCCAGATGACATCAACGAAGTTTTATTAATAGCAATGATTTCAAAAAAACCAAAGACGTGGAAAGCTAGATAAGAGGCCAACTAAGAATGCTCAAAATCAGCAAATTCAATACTACCAATTTGGTCAAACTGCTTTTGCTACATGTTGTCAAGTTTTGTTGGAGTTCCACAATGACTTTCATTTCTCATCCTTAACCACAGCTTATGAGCTTCTTGCTGAAATTTCTTGTTCTCTAGTTACAAGCATCTTCATCAGCTTCAACAAAACCCTTCAGCCCAATAGTTGTGCCGACAATACCTCTTGTAATGAACTCTTCCGCGGTTTATTTATCGCCTAGATAAATTGTTGCTGCTCATACAAGTTAGCGAGGTCTTTGTTTTTTGTCGGCTGAGGCTTTAGCGTGCACCACCCCAGGGGTGATGTTTCGTTGTTGAGCTACACGATGCCAATGAGCATGAATTTGGCTAGCAAGGCCTTGCATAGCTGCTTCCAAAGGTAGTAGTCCTCTTTGCCCATTCCTATTTTGCATCACATCAGAAGGAAGGAGTGTGAAATTATCCATTATCAAAAGTAAACAGACCCATTCAGGCATTTCATGAAACATCTTTAGGGCACATATGAGGGGAAAATTATCAAAACAGTTCTAAACCTATTGCAATTTTTCCAATTTAATCATAAACTTTTTTTTTTGCCAATTCAATTATAAACCTTTTGCAATTGTGTCAATTCAATCTTCCATCCAAAATTGGTTGGCTGACACTGACATGGATACCGATCAACACTAACGTGGCAATTTTTTAATAATATTTTATTTTATTTTATTTTCGAATTTTTTTATTAATTTTAATTTTAATTTTTCCTCTTGTTTTATTCTTTTTCCTTCTTCTTCTAGCTGGCGAGGTCTTTGCTGGTCACTGGCGAGGCCTCACTGGCTGGGTGTGGGTCGACCTTGCCTTACCTAGGTGAGGCCTTGCCAGTGGTTGGAGAGGACATCGCTGGCCATGCCCTCTAGTTGGTCTAGTGATTGGCTAGAAGAAGAAGAAAAAAGAGAAAAAAGGGAATAAAAAATTAATAATTTTTTTTAAAAAAATAAAATATATTATTAAAAATTGCTATATCTTGCCGACTGATTGGTCGGCATCTATGTCAACGTCGACCAGTGTCCACGTCAATGCTAACCGGTCAAATGTAGTCGAATGGATTGAATTTGCACAATTACAAAAGATTTATGACTTAATTGACAAAAAAAAAGATTTTGAATTGAATTGAAAAAATTGTAATATGTTTAGAAATGTTTTGGTAATTTTCCCCCTTAAAAAGTGTTTGATTCCCCCCTCCCCCCCACTGTAGGTATAGTATTCACGAGGAGTAATACACTTTCAGGAATAACAGATACCACAATTATTTTTTTTTGATATGACATTAATTTTTTAATATCTCCAAATGAAGGAAAGTTAAGGTTTTGAATTTGGTTAATTAGCCACCATTAGCATAATTCTGAAAAAGGGATCACATGAATAAACACATCAGTCTAATTTCGGGCCAATAGTTATAAACTCAAAAACGTAAGATTTCGAATTTGGTTATTTACCCGCCGTTAGCAAAAGCCACAAACCTATGTGCATCTGAGCATTCCTTCATAATTATTTCGGAAATTCAAAACAAATTAAGATAAATCCAAAAAAGAAAACACAAAATTTGTCTCCGGGTACTCAAATTCTCCGGAAATGAAAATATTCCCAAAAAATGAAATTCAGTGTCGAAATCTTTTAATTTCTAAATTTGCCAAGTCTCGAGCGCCTAACTTGGACTATAAATAATAAAGGCGCTTCTCCTTTTTCCTAAGACTAGTAAGTTCCTCAAGTTGGCAAGAAAATACTACGCATGACATCCGAAGGGAGAGGTGAGACTCCACACCACATGTAGAACCTGTTACTGAACCGGCAGTCCACAAAAGTATACAATCATATAATACTTGGTACAGGAACCATGAGTGCAATGCAAACCATACATTCTTATATAATGTGTCGCACTTACAACATCGATCTTTCCATCATCATCCCATAAGACAACGTTTTTCCCCGACTGTAATCAACCATACGTCATCGCAAACTAGAGCTTTTGTAACTTCGACGATTTTCATGAGTTTAGCATCGCCTCGCAAGGAATACAATAATAGTCAACAGAGCCCACAGCAACGCCATGTAAGACGCTCGGGGAGCCGGTCCAGCATTTCCACTGGTGTCCGAAGACGTCTTCTCTGCAGATGGGATACTGAAGGTGTTAGCGAATATGTTGCTAAACTTCTCCTTCGCCATTTGCTTAATTTTCTGCAAGATGGACATGAATCCATTTTCATGGCCACCTTCAGAATTCTCTCCAGCCTTCCTTGGCAATTTCCAATCATCAGAAAGAGCATCATCGGCAGATATCTCCCCTTGTGGCTCTGGGAACTGGATACCTGCTTACAGCACCAGGAAAGTATTTCGAGGCAATAGTCTAAACGTGAGAGATTCACTCCCACATAAGAGGCCGGGGCGATATGTAAAACCCAGATCATAGTGCAAAAGGAGACGAGGGATATCCTTACCGTAGTTTTGTGATTGGACAAAGTCTATGAGAGCCTCATTGTTCATAAGTGCATCCCAGACATTAGGATCATTAGCAACTGAATCAACAAAGGTCTGGGAGACAAGAGGAAAGAAAGGAACTCAAGTGATTGCCCCATTGGTGAAATGACATAACAGCAATGCTGCTTTTGTTTATCAGATAGCTACGTCACATATTTTACATATACAAGCAACGTTTCGCATTTGTTATTGGGGAGGGTAAGTACCTGAGCAGCAGGACTTTGACTCAGCAGTCTAAAAGCCTGGACAACATCTTCAGGTCCTGGATAAGTTGCCAGAGCCTCGCTGATAACTGAAGATCGAGTCTCGCCAGAATTTGCGAGCAGGGGCAGTAGCAGACCACAGGCCTGGTCTGCTGGAAGTTGATCTTCACACTCCGTGATGTTTGTAGATGACAAGTATAACCTGGATTACCAAAAGAGTAAGATCCAAGGGAAAAGTGACGATTACAGACAAAGACTATTCCAACGAACAGGACAGAAACCATCATCAATATGTGTCAACGACCCAAAGATCATAATCAAAACTTCCACGCAAACCAACACTCATAGTCAGCTATTAGAACTGTATGTTATCCTTCTTAGCAATAAATCCGACAGAATAAGTGCGATGACACAGCACAAACGATGCAGAAACCCAAATCCCAAATCCACGGACACATAAACGATGGAAGTACACACTGGCAAATAACAGTTATCAAGACACACCACATCAAATACTGAAGTTGTTTCAGATTTAAATCCGAACGTACTTGTCAATGACATCCTTCCATTCAGCTGCCTTTCCCTTGACCTCTTCATAGCTCATCTCTCCAAATACAATCCTAGCCATCGGCTCACCCACCGGCATCTGAGCGGTCGCCTGGGGGACGTCGCCAGCTGCGACCTCGCTGCCGTTCACCGACACGATGGTGGATACCCTGCCGAAGCGGGAGGCGCTCCGGACGGACTGCAGCACCGCGGAGGCACCACGAAGCACACCAACGACCCCCGCGACCTTCGTCGCGGCAGACCACATCGCTACGCCGCCTAGCATGGCGTTTGAGGAGAAGAGAGAAGCGAACGAACGGACTTTTGGGGATTGGAGAATGGCGATGTCTGGAGTTGAAGGAGAGAGATTGATGATGGTGGAGTTTCAGCTTCTTTGCCACTTTTATGTTGCCGATTGCTTAGCACTGAAGCTGAAAAGTAAAAGCTGAGAGACAGGATTTTATCATCAATACTTTTATGTTGCTGACTGCTTAGCGCTGAAGCTTAAAAATGGAATCCGAGAGACAGGGTTTCCTCACCTTTAGGAGTTGATTGGTAATTTTTCTATTTTTTTCAATTTCTAATTTTTTATTTTCCTCAAAAAAAAATCCATTTATCAACATCAATTCATTTTTCCATTATTCAGAATAGAAAAGTGGACAGGAAATTGAATTAGAATATAAATAAGAAGTAGTAGAAAAAAGTTATTTTCTATTATTAGGAATAATTTCTAAAATAAGTCATTTTCTTTTTTTTTTCTTTCTTCTTCTTCCTCTTCTAACCAATTGCCGTTGCTGGTCGCCGGTCACCGACCATCAGCTAAAGGAGGAAGAAGAAGAGAGGACAAAAAGGAAAATCTAAAAAAAATATTAAAAATTAAAAGAAATTCTACATCACAAAATAAAATTGTGGGTCGTACCAAACATATTATGTTATTTTTCTATTCTGGAAATAGAAATTTTGTACAATTTCTAAGTAAAAGAAAGAAAATATTCCACAAATTAGAGTTGTTATCAAACGCATTCTTAAAGACACAATAAAAGCACTTAAAGTGATAAAACTTATTAATGAAAGTACAATTGAATCTTAAAAGTTTCAAAAAATGTAATTAAATCCTAAAACTTACAATATTGGTCAAATCAAGTCATTCCATTGACTACACTTTTTTATAGTTTTAGAATTCAATTGTATTTTTGGATTAAGTTTTATGACTTAATTGTACTTTTTGAAAATTTTAGGACTTAATTGATCTTTTTCAAAATTTTAGTATTCAATTACACTCTCATGACAAGTTTTAGAATTTTTAGTGCACTTATTCCAATTAAAGATATTCGCCAAACAAAATCCAACCGTTCTTTTGGATGCTATTGTAGTAATTAATTTTTTAGATATCTTGGAAAAGTTAGGAAACTTCCTCGGGAAGAGGGAAAAAGAGAGATAGAAGATTTGCCAAATATTTCATGACCAGTGTAAATGTACCGTTTAGCAATTGTCTCCTTGTTTCCCGCAAGAATCAAATCAAATCAAATCTAATTCTTGCATTTCCCCTTCGTCAAGCATTACTTTTGTTCGAACAAAAAAAAAGCATTACTTTTGTTGATAAAGGTTTGTTGGATAGAAAGATCTCTCGGAATCTTGAGTTTCAGATTTCCTTTTTTGTTTTTCAATAATCTCTGTTCTTTATTTTGAGTGGCCGAAGAGAAAGGCAAGGTCTTTGGAAAGTGCCGTGGGGTATTCGGAAATAGTTGGAGCAGTTGAGTAGGAGGGTCCATGTAATTTGTTATCTTACATTGTTCGAAATCGGATTGGGGGATAGAATAAAGTGCGATTTGAAATTTTTAGAGTATCTTCCGAAGTTTAAAATATCCTCTTACTATTCCTTATATCCTACTAGCTCTCTCTCGATCACAATGGAGATAAGCCATAGGAAGCTCTTCTTGAATGCCTACTACGGTAAAATATTCATGTGGTATCTTTTTCAAATTTCGGCCCCTTTGACAAACCAAACCACCTCATGTCTAGGCTATTGTGACCCTCCTATGCCTTTCCTGCCCACTTCGCCCTATCGACCTCCGTCTATACCATTTCTTGCCTATGGCTTCGAATCCCCACATCTCCCCCACACACTAACTACCCCTCTCGATTGCCTGTCAATCATTGGCCCATCCCTCTCTCCCTCCCTCCTCTTGACCATGTCTCTCAGCGTCTCGACAGGAATGACAATCGGGTGGAGTAGGCTCTCGTCGGCTGTGGTGAAATCAACAAGGCAGGAGGACTAGAGGACGGGCTTCAATCAATTAAGGGAAACTAATAACAACAAATTGTCCGAGGAAATTGAGGGGCAATTGGGTTTGTGGAGGAGGAGGAGGGGTAATTCTGATGAGAATTGGGGGAGTGTGGCCTCGCCCTCAACTACAAAGGCCATAGGCAAGGCTGTCACAACCTCACTGGCTCTAAGCGATCATGGGCAACGTCGACTAGAGCTAGTGAGGGCCTCACCCACGACCGGTGAGGTTGCAAAGCCCTCACCTGGGGCCTTGGTAGTTGAGGACAAGCTAGCCCTCACCCAATCTGGGCAAAGGTTTTGTGGCTAGCGAGGGTTGCTAGTGACCCCTGACTTTAAAAGAAAAATTAAAAATTAAAAAAAAATTCACATAGAATGATTAGCCGAAATTGAAACTCACGTGATTGATTTTACTCCAATATGGTACTCAAGTGAGCAAAAAAAAAGTTATGGCACCTAAGTGAGTGATGTATAAAAGTTGTGGCAGTGCTATTAATCCTACCCCTATTTTCATCCTTTGCTCGGATTTCTTGAGTTTTTTAAGGGGAAAATAAAACAAATGATTCATGAACATTGACTCAATATGTAATATAGTCAATGAATTTTTAATTTATTCAATGTAGTCTTGATCTTTAGCCTAATATACAATGTGTTTCCTTAACTTTCAGTTTATTCAATATAATCCATTAACTTTAGATACACATTCAATCTAGTTTCTAAACTACAGAAAAATTTCAACGTTGTTCTTGAATTAATGGAAGATAATAATTAAAATTTTCATATAGTCCAGGGATTAATATGAATATATATCAAAAGTCTAGGGACTACATTAAATAAATTAAAAGTTTAGGGACAACATTACAAATCGGGTTAAATTTCAGGGACCACATTGAACAAATTAAAACTTTAGGGATCACATTGCACATTAGATCAAGGTTTAGAGACTATTTGTATGATTACCCCTTATTTAATAAAGAGAATGAGGGAAGGAAAAGTGGACCCCATTTTAAAACTTCTTGGGATGGCCCCCAATTCTTGTATTTCCTTTTGGGTTAATACAATGGAAAACTCAAAATTGATACACTTTTTACAAATTTACTAAAAACTAATTTTTTAACCACCAAAAACCCTAAACTGGTACACTTTTGACAAATTCACCACAAATTAGTATATTCTTGACAAATTTACCTTCCGTTAGTTTTCATTAAATTTTGCTATCAAGAATGACACGTGATAGTTAACCGGTATACCAATTTGAGATTTTACTTTCTGTTTGTCATAATTGTACCAATTTTATGATATTAATTCAATTTAATAAAGGGTAAATCTATCACAAATGTGCTAATTTGGGGTTTTATCGATAAAAAAATTAGTTTAAATTGAATTTATCTCAATACCAGTTTAGGGTTTTTTGTGGTCATTTGGGTAAATTTGGCACGCAGTTTGGGATCTTTTGTAGTGAAAAAATTAGTTTGAGTAAATTCATTGTAGGCATAGCAATTTATCATTTTTTGTGGTCAAAATTAATTTGGGTTAAATTGGTCATGAGGATACTAGTTTGAGATTTTTCATAGCATCAACCCTTTCCTTTTTGTGGATGATCTGTTCTTATTTGCCAAAGTGAACGAAATAAGCTGCATTTCCACGGTGAATACCCTAAGCCAATTGTGAGATCTCTTGTCAGAAGATTAACTTTGCGAAATCTAAAGTCTACTCCTCTGAGAATATCTCTGCTGAGGATAAGAACCATTTCTCCAGGGTTCTTGGTATCAATAGTACCTGGCGAAACTTGGGGGAGGCACTTGGTGACTTAACCTGCTGGTGGGAGTGTGGTGGCTAGCTCCCATTGGCCCTAGGGTTTACCACCCGGCTGCCGGCCGTGCGAGGGTTCCTTGGGTCACCAAAAAAAAAAAAATAGTACCTGGCGAAATGTCCTAATTATCTTATTAAGAATGGTATGGTGACTTTCTGGAGATTTTAGATTTGTCATAGACAAAATGAGAAGGACACTGGCTGGCTGAAGGAGCTAATAGAATGCCCACAATGGGTCGATGTATTATGATAAAATGGGTCAATGAGGGTGATACCAAGCTACCCATTTGCAAAACTGGAGTGCTTCCTGTGGGTATGTGCAACCAGATTGATAAATTCTGTGGGGGATTTTCTATGGGGCTGTAATGAAAGCGAGAGAGAGATACATCTTATGGGATGAAATAAGGTTAGAACAGGAAGTAGAGGACGGAATCTTGGTCTGAGTATGGGTAGACCGGAAAGAATGGCATTACTTGGAAAACTTAGAATGGCATTACTTGGAAAACTTAGATGGCGAATGACAAGAGGAAGGCCAACTGGGCCGGGGTTTTGCGTGCAAAAATACTTCAAGAAGAGTTATTCCAGGAAAGGGTTTCCAATGTGATAACTTCATTAAATTCAATATTATAGGAATGGAAGGATCACTTCTTTTTTATTGTTGTTTTAATAATCAATAATAAGCAGTTTTGTTTTCAAACGAATCATTTTGTAAATGATTTGGAATGAAACCGTTGGCACCAAAAACAGTTTACCTAGCATAAATACATGAACAGCACATGAATATGTATGATCATGTGCATAGCGTGCAAGTATCACTAAAAATATGTCAACTCGTTGATAAGTATAGGGATCAACATATGTTGATTGACATTAGTATTTGTTGATGCCTTGTGTTCGGTTGTCAGAATACATTGGTAGCCATTAAAATGAGCATTAGCTGTGAATATTTATTGAAGATTGAAGCTTGAAATCAATGAAGCTGTTGTGAAGCCAAAGACACATATTTAGGAGGGAATGGTACCACCTAAAAGCAAGATCGTGGGGCACATGTAGTTGCAAGAAACCACATCATGGAACAGTTTATGTAACCGTTTGGGAATTGTGGAGGTAACTGACAAAAGTTAATGAAGAAATTAGAGAAAATTTCAAATAATGATCTAAAGTTGGGCATCTTCTCAAAAAATGGCTTAAAATGGATATTGTCTCAAATAAGAATTTCGAATGAGCAGTCTTCTTTTAAATAAGAGCCTCAAATGTTTAAGTTCCTTCTAAATAAGGATATGATCTCACCAACTAGCCAAACTTGTCCAAATCGAGGGACATTCTCTTCCAAGTATATTTTTATATATTTCTTTTTCTTTATTCTCTCTCATTATTTCCTTTTTTTGTTTTATTTTCTCTCTTTTTCATTCGTCATCTCCCTCGCGCCTCCTTCGCTCTGCCTCGGCTCCATCTTTACACCATCATCAACCCCTCTCTCTCTCTCTCTCTCTCTCTGCCATCTGATCGTATGATAAGGACTAGCTTTTCTTCCGAGCAAGCTATTTTAACATAACCAAGCTTGTTGGAGATTCTTAGTCTCCTCAAAATGATTTGTAAAAGGTTCCACGAAGCCAAAGCCAGTGAGATTACAAAAATTTGATTCCTTTATCTCCGGATTCATCGCAGAGCCCTGTCTGATGTGGGTGGCTACCTTCGAGGCATGGCTTGCGCCCTAAAGTTGTTCGATGAAATGCCTTTGAAGGGTCTGTTTCTCTTTAACAATGGATAATTTCACACTTCTTCCTTTCTGATGGGATACCACTGTCCAGGGCTTCAATATATCAAATCGCTGGATCCTGAGAAGGTGTTGAGCAAAGGAGGACGGTTACTATATTGGCGGAAGACTTAAGAGTACATGAGTTTGATGGTTTTTGGAGGTGAGATAAGACATGTCACTAAAGGGAGTAGTTGTGTAGCTGGAGAGTTGGTGGTTGCTGAGTCTCGACAAGAGCAGAAAGATGTTGCCAAGGAAGATGAACCAATTGGTTATATTAGCCAGAGGCTTAAGAGGAGTTACAGCGTTACTGCTAAGAACAAGAGTGCAAAATCATATGAACATAACATTGACAATGGCTGGCGACCTTCTATTTTGCTCCATCAATGACTTCTAGAAATAAATCAGAAAGGATGTAGGCTGTCCGTCGGAAAGAGTTCTGTGAAAATATCGCCGATTTTTCATTTGTTAAAGTTTATGTAATCGAGACAAACTCACTTTTTTCTCAAAATGTAAAGCTTGGATATCGATTATAATCAGTTCATTGTCTCTCTTGTT